>VZUI01063826.1:0-309964 GCA_013401135.1 Cettia cetti | reverse complement strand
GGCGGGGGGAGGGGGGGGGGGCGGCGGCGCGATCCCGGGGCGGGCGGGACGAGCGGCCGTGCCGCGGGGCCCGGGGCCGGGCCGGCCGGTTTTGTTTACGTTTCGGCGGGCGGGAAGGGAGCCGGGGCCGGCTGTGCCCTTGCCCGGGGGCGGGCGGCGGTGCGGGGCGCTCCGGCCCGGTGACCTTCCCTGCCTGCTGGCGCTGGGGGGTCGGCAGAGGTGCGGTGGATAATGGCGGGGACCTCTTTGTTGGTGTGGCAGGAGGGGCAGGAGGCTCGGCGCGGGGCTCCTCCTCCTCCTCCCGAGAGCGGGGGCACCGGGCAGGCCGGGCTGGCCGCTCCGTGTTCGGGGAAGGAGCATTATAGGGCAGGGTGGTGGGAATGCAGCCCTCCGTGGGCAACTACCATGACCTTGCTTTTAAAAATGACTCTTAAAGCAAAAAAACGCTTCTCTGGGATAATTTAACTGCTCTAGATACACGGTCTGGGGGTGACCGGCAATGGCTTTGATTCTTTTGCCTTTTTATTCTTAAATTTCTTTCAAACGGAGTGAGCTGTCTCTTTGCAGAATTTCTTTTGATTTCTGTGTCGTTACATCCAGCTTTCCTTCCAAAGCCTGGGTTTTTTTTTATATGCCTTTCTGCCTGGAGCAGTACCTTCATTGAAGTTTGACCTGAGCTCTTTTAATAACCTACAAAAACATATTCCACTTGATTATTTATTCCGCTCCCCAGCTACAATAATGTTTTTGCACATATGGTGTGGTTTTGCATCTCAGTGTTGTACAGAACAGGCTTGCTGAAGGCTTTCAGGCATTCTACAAATCCTACACGCATTGGCCTATCTGATAATATAAACACAAAGGGTGTTAAGCTTGTTCGGGGATGGAAAGTATTACTTGCCCTAGGGCATGTGCATGTGGAATTGAGCAAGTTTACTCATTGCAGCTGGGTTTTACTTACAGGTGTGGAGGCTTAACCAGTGATGGTGTTGCAGGTCATGTGAGACCTGGTCTCAGTTCTAGAGGTGCCAACAAATGCTCTTCCAGGGGAAAATAGTAACTGACATGCTTCAGTGCGTGTCTGCAAGTATATCCGTGTATTAGATAATACACGGAAATGGAAATGGTTTAAACTGTAACATGAAATGCATCTGGGCCGAACTTATTTAAGGATGCTGTCAAAGTGATTTCACTGACTTACTTGAGTGTTCCTTCTATGTAATGAAGGGAAACTCTTGATTCTTCTAATAGTAGCTAATAAAAATGTTTATTTTCAAATAGTCCCCTGCTTTGATCTCGTTCTCTGGGCACAGCCGTCTTCCCTTTTTCCCCCTCTTGATTCAAAGATGGGTAACACAGGCTGGTTTGACAGGAGGATGCATAACACGGGATGCCAGGACAGGGACCAGACACATTGCAGGCTGCCTGCAGATGCTGATGGTTTTCAAGGCCAGCTGGGCAAAAGTGTTCTAAGAGAATAGAGAGAGAATTATCTGCTGAACCAAAACTAATTCAGAGTTACAGAGGATGTACAAAGTTGTACTCTGAAACAAGGAATTTTAATGTCTTCCATTGCAAAAGTTCCCAAGGTTTTTAGACCACTGGCTTGCATAAGCATTCAGAGTAATCTTGTAGGCTACAATATACTTCATTGTAACTTCTAAATCAGAAATATTAGTAAGGTGATCTAAGAGGGTTCCAAGTCCTGTAGTTTTTGGACTGTGTGTTCTAGGCAGAAATAGGGTTGCCTTTTCTGTGTGTTTTTTGTATTTTTACTTTTAACCCTGCTCTTAATGCCCAAGGCTTTTGATGGCTTATGAGGTGTGCACGCGTAACCTTCTTTGCAAATGTTTTAGGTAGAATTGTTATGCAAATATTAAGGAATAAATGTTTCAAGATGGTAACAACTGAATTTATTTTCTGGCTGTTATTTACTGAAATGGCTATTTACTGTGTACGTGTTTTGGTTTCTTTTTCATCCTTCCTCAACTGCCTAAAGTATTTGGATGTTTATTGTTTAAAAGATGCATGGAAAGTGTATATTTAGCTCCTCATTTCTGAAGATTGATCCAGAAGAATCCTGAAGATTGATTCTGGACAAATACAAATGTCCTTCTTAATAGTCTCCTGAAGAGTGTGGTGTGCTATTTCTTAACCTTCATTTCCCACCTTCCCAATCCCTCCCCTTGGCAATGAAAGTGCACTGTATGTAAAGAGTTCTACTGTATTTGTTATTTCCAATATGTATAGCGTTTCACTTTGGAAATTGGACCAATCTTCTTTTGAATAGGTTTTTTTGTGTGTGGGGGGGGTTTTTTTGTTTGTTTAGGTTTGTTTTGTTGGTTTTTTTTTTTTTTTTTTTTTTAATAAAGGCTAAATGTTTATGGCTGTAAATGCTTCCTGTAAAAAAACCCTTAGTCCTTAATTCAAAACCTGCAGAAACAGGCTTCCATTTATGTTATGGAAGGCTCTCTTGGCATTTGAACACTCTTTCAAAATCCAGTTGAAACTACTTATGTTGCTTGTCTGCTGTGAAATTCACCACAGTTTTGCCATAGATTCTGAAATATTTTTTAAGGTAGTCTTGTGTGTGGAGAGATAATGATCTTGGTGTTCCAAGCTTATAATTAATAGCTGCACGTTTCTCCTTAACTTTAAATGATTTTTTTCTTTTAAGTTATTAGGACTAATTCTTGATTCTTTTTCTGTTCAAATTGATTTCTTGTAAGCTTGATACTAAAATTGTTGTTGCCCATACTGTCATTTTTATTGTTGGATAAATGCTGCTTGATATGTGAACAGATGGGATGCTTATTAATCACTCCTAGCTGAATATTGCAGACTAATGGTAAAATGAGAACTGACAGAAAAATATACTTCAGCTCAATGGTCAGTTGTGTTGCAAACAAAGCAAATACTGCATACAAGCTCATTTGTATGTACACTTAAACCAAAAGGGCAAACTTTGATTCTGTGGTGCTACTGGACAACAGCTTGCTGTAATTATTGATTTTTGAGTATTAAACAACAACAACAAAAAGAAAGACAAGCACCCAACTGACAACCTTCCATTACTTTATTGATGGTACAACAGGCATTATATAAAAGCGTGCAGGAAAATGTCTTGACCAGTATTTATTATTCTAACTATGAACTATGGCTAAGGTGTCCCATCATTGTAATTTGTGTCCATTCAAACATTTACCTTTCTCCTTACCTGCTGAACAAAAGTTGAAATATCTCAAGTCTGGTGTTGTTGCGCAATGCTGCCCCAAGGGAGATGCAGTGATCACCACGGAGTCGAAGCGGGAAAAGAGGAAGTTTAATTTTTTCTACAACTTATATAGATTTCTAAAAAGGAGACCAGATTGGAAGACTGAGGTTCAACCTCTTCAAATCCACTGGTCTTAGACAGTGTCCATCAATTGTTCTTTCACAGAAAGGAATCCAAAAAACATGATAACAGTTCTGTAAACATTACTTTGTTTATATGAAATTTCTGACTCCAAGGCAGAAGGCTGGAAAACAAGGTGACATGGTGTTTCAATTTTTGTGAAATAAGAATGATTAACAGTGGGTATCCTGTTTCTCACTGAAATCTCAAAAGTCATGGAAATGCCTAGTTTATGGTACGAAACGGATTGTTCAGCTGTTGGTTGCTGGCAGAAGAGGAGCTGGGGCACTGTGCCCCTGTAGCCCCCGAAGGGTCATTGCTGGCTGGGCTGGGTTGTGAGCAGCAGGTGCCAGGGAGGAAGGAACTGTTCCCAGCTGTGAAACTCCCCTGTGGAGCTGCCTGGATCACACACCTGCACTGTGTGAGAGGCTAACGGGGGAATCCAGCACCGGGTTCCACGGGTGGGTGGGGGCTGGACTACCTGAGGGTGCTCAGAGGACTGGGTTTGCAACCTAAGGAAGAGCAGGCTGAGGGAGAATAATCGCTGCATTTAACCAGCTTTAAGAAAGGGGTTATAGAGGTGGTGGAGCCACTTGCCCCTGTGAATGAGTCAATGGCTGCAAGATGTAAAAATGGAAATTTCAGTAGGTCATGAGGGAATGAATGTCTTGGTGTAGCAGTCACCCCCTCTTACGGATCAAGAACCCAGAAGGGTCATGGAATCTTCATCCATCGAGACTTCAGACTCAACAGGGTCCAGAGCAGCCTGAGGGGAATACAAATTTGAAGTTCTACTTGTTTTGTAGATGATCTACTAAGATTGCTTCAAGCCATATTATATTTTTACTGTTTATAGATTTTAAAACTCCTATTTTCCAAGTAGCTTGAGGAAGTTGGCAAAACAAAGACACAGTGATTTAGGTAAACCAAGTTGCTTGGAACTGTGTTAGAAGATGTGAAGGGAGAAGTAATGAGATGTGATAAGCATCTTAGTTCAAGTCTGCTGTTGGCAATACAGATATTTCTGTCCTGCATTGAACTTTCCAGCTGACTAGGCCAGAAGTGCTTCCAGGATAGCATAGAGGCCAAAAAAAGGGGTATGGTACCTGTCACGCCTGTGATCACTGTGATGAGCTGAGAAACCCAACTCCAAAGAAACAACTGGCAGTCAACAGCCTGGTAGCAAGCTGAAGTTAGTCCAGGTTTTGCTTTCTGTATTAGAGGAACAAGTTGGCAGCAGCTGCTGCAGGGCTTTGATCTGCTGGGTGGGTGATGGTTCCTTACGCTTAGCTGGAGTGTGGTTATCCCAGCAAGCAGCTTCATGGAGCAAACCAACTGAGTTCCCCTGGTCACAACAGCAGTCCGTGACTGCAGAGGGGTGACAGGACTAATGGCAGCTGGAAGAAAGAAAAAGGGCCATGGTAGATCCATAAATCTCTCTTTAATGCTTGTACTGCTTTGAGAAGATGTCCCACATCTGATTTGTTTTGTAAGTTCTTACATATTTGTCTATTTAGCAAAACCAGCTAGAGGTTTTAGTGAAACTGAAGTGAGCAGTACAGACTGTTACAACCCAGAATAAGTGTTTTGTATCTTAACAAAGCAGCTGTCCTGGTATAAACCTGTAGTATTTTAGTATGTGAATACAGCTGCTCATGTATGACTCTTGGAAGAATTGTGTAGGAAATCTGGTGTTGGGGATGGCACATCCTTGAGAATTCTAGATGTATTCTTTAGTGGCTTTAACACCTAAGATGATGTTGGAGTAAGTACAAGTCACAATGCTTACTTGCAGTACCATGTAAAAATACATAGTTTTGAAGATGTAATCCTAATGTTAAATTTTACTATGGAAACAGTAAAAGTGAATGCTGTGGTTGACATGCCAACCAGCATAAATCTTGAAAAATTCTGGGTTGTTCATTGTGTTTTGGATGGTGACAAACATCCTGGTCACCTTCACAGAAGGAAGAGTAGTAACATGAACATGATTCACTTCACAAAGAAGTGAATACTTGGAGACACACAGTAGCAGGAAGGTCCTTGTGCGTGGCAGCGGCTCATTTAATGAGCAGCACAGCCTTCTAGCAGTGGGTGACTTTCATTTGCACAGTTGCGTCAGTGCAAAACTCATCCTTGTTGAACAATAGACAGGGTTTCTTTTGCTGTTTTTTTTAAAAAAGCGTTACAAGGTTCTTGTGCCACTTTAGTGTCAAGATGGTGGGGGGGAAAAAAGACAGTTCAGCTTATAACAAGGTTATATTGTACATAAAAAGTTTTTGTTAATGCTAGCATGGCATTGTGGAAAGATGAGAATACCTTGATGTGATGAGGGCTACTTTATTCTCCCCCTATTTTAGTTTATTTGAAATTATTTCTTAGTTTTGTTTAGAAAATTTCTCATTGCAACTCTTTGTAGGCATATCCACCAGTGCTAGTGTACAGTGCACAGCAGTGCTTCTGAAGGCTAATATTTAGGGACTATTTTTGGGAATGTTTTTGGGATTTTCTATCGTATGGTAAAGAATATTTCTTTTTAATTTGGGTCAGCTGGCCTAGTTGTGTGCCCTTGATGGGGGGAATGTTGGGGAGCCAGTGCTGACGCTGCCAGCTCTGCTCAGTAACAGCCACAGCTCTGGTGTGTTGTCAACCCCTTTGCAGCTCCCAGTGCAAAGCCCAGCACTGTGAGGGCAGCTGTGGGAAAAGGAGCTCCAGCCCAGCCAGACCCTGTACAAGCTGTTAGCATAGGGGTGTTCCCACCATTCCTGATTGGGCCAGCCTTGGCCAGTGGCATGTCTGTCTTGGCACAGCTGAATTTGGCTCTGCTGGATGTGGAGGAAGCTTCTAGCAGCTTCTCACAGAAGCCACCCCTGTAGTCCTCTGGCTACCAAGATCTGGCCATGCAAACCCCATACACTGGGGCAGAGCATCAGGCACTACTGAAGTCTAAGAGAAATGGGACAACAGAACAGATTATTGCTGTTAATAATTATTGGTGCAGTGTCCTACAAATTACCTAGAAAGTAGTTGCTTTATTTCGAAATGTGCTGCATTCCTTCACACCCCACTCCCAAGAAATTATTGTGCAAAATATTGCATTGTGTTATAAGAGGTATCTCTAAAGGAATTCTTAGCGCTGAAATCGTCATGTGTTGGAGTTTTTTGTTCCATTCTAAAGCTCTTATTACAGAGGTATTTTATGCCAAATACTTTAGACAGGATTTCATAGCACATTAATCTGCTTGTATTTCACAGATAAATGCATGAATTAATAAAAGTAGCACATTCATAATTGGATTCTAAGTTTTCGTAGCTGGGATTAAAAGTTAAAATTAATGTAGTTTTAAAACATTCTGATAACTTTTTTCCCAGCTGTTACCCAAGTCCTTCCTTCCTCTAATGTTCTATAGCTATTGTCCTCTTGATCACTGATATTTAATTACTATTGTAGGTCACTTGGTATCTTTGTTTGCTGTTGTCCTTTGAAACAATTAAAGAACCATTTAATTTGGGGTGGTTTTTTTGCTAAAACATTTAGCTTTTATATGTTTTTTTCCCCTGCAAGAAGAGGTTAAAGAACAAGCATTTCCTCCTACTCAGAGAGTAATCCTGGAGTGTGGTTTTGTGTCTAAACTTGTGCAGATCTCATTGAAGCACTGAGTTATGTTCAATGGTTTGTTTTGCTGATGGTTTGCCTCCGATGCTTTGCCAGTGGCCATTGGATGTGCAGAGAGCTACCATTTGCATGCAGGCTGTTGTGGAATGATGGGAATTAGTGGTCCCTTAGGTAGGCAGCTGAAACAGTGTTGTGCCCAGATTAGTAATTTATTCTTTTCTTGTCAGTTTCAAGTTGTATATGGTTCAGCTTTTTCAAGTACCTGAGTAAGTTGAATGGGCCATGACACCTGATTCTGCCAAAAGGGAGCTACATAAAGCAATATGGAATGGCATTCCCTAGAATGCAGTAGTTTCTGTCATGGTTTAGGCATGATTATAATTAAATGTGTTTTCTGGGTCCTGCAGCAGGCGCTCACATTGCACTTCTGACAGTTAAATTGGATGCTTAAAATAGAAGAGCTTGTTGAACTGTTGCTTCACTGAATTTTCACTGATTTCAGATTTTAATAGCATTATTTTTTAAAAAACAAATTAAATTAACAAATAATGCTGTGCAATAAATCTGAATATTTTAAGCTTTTTAAAAAATGTATACCTTGAATTCCCCCCATTTACCATTTTTTTCTTTAATCTTTTATTTGAGAAAGGATTAAAGGTTGGAAGATCCTTGTCTTATCCTATTATTTCTGAAAAGGAGAGTTTTGCTAAGAATAGTCTTTTAATCTGTTGTCATAACAGCTTCTTTGCCAAAATGTAGAGTTACACAAGTTTTCTTTTGTTGAAGCTATTGTGGTTTATGATTTCTGTGACAAAACTGACCTGGAAGACACAAGGGATTACTTTATTTATTGTGATAATAGGATTCATCTTGGAGCCAATCTGTAGTGGAGCTTCATATGACATTGCAGTGAAGAGGCTGTAGAGATGTTGTCCTATCAAATGCAGCACAGCAGAGTTTGCAGAGTGATTTTTTTCTTTAGATATAGCACTTGATAATGCTTGTTCTAGAAAAATGGTACCTAATAAATTCCTTCATGCTTAATTAAAGTCACAGTTCAGGAGTCCATAAAAAAAATTCAAGAGGAAAGGTAGGATTAGAATGTTCATCATTAGAAATGCCAGTTTACAGGGTGTTTAATATTGCATGCTGCAGCCTGTCTGCCTCATTTACAGCCTCCTGGCATTTGAATCTAAAACCTGTTTTAAAGGGTTGCCTAAACCATGACAGAAGATACTTCTCTAAAAGAATCTCTGCTGATGTCTAACAACTTAATAAAACAAGAATATTTAAGAATAGAGGAACTTTGCAGTGCACTCCATTACAAATACATTATTTCACTGTACAACTTCCTATGTTAAGCTTTGTGTTACATGTAGCCTTATCACAAAAAACAGCCCCCTGGAAAACATGTAATACAGAATACCATATTGCAGCAGAGTGACACTGTAGTAAACTAGATTGGAAATGATCTGTAACTTGGTAAGAATTGGCTAAGTGCTGTTTGCTGCAGGGGAGGTTTTTCCAGAGAGTGTTCCAGAGCAGCTGTGTTGTAGGAGTTGACTGTGAGAAATGCTGGGAAGTTGTATGTGTTGCTGTCTTACTTGCTGCTGATTTGGATTACTAGGACTGTGTCTATCACCAAAATCAACTTGAAAGCCTCAGATAAAGTTTGGGTAAATCTTAAGCTTTGTAACTCTTAGTGCAGCTTTCAGGAGGTTTAAGTGTTTATGTTGGTGTCTTTCTCTAGAGTTAGCTTCATGTTTAGATCATGTACCTTTAAAGATACTATATTTCAGAAACCTGGAAATGTGGATAACACCTGGTATGTAATTGCAGATGATGAAGAAATGTGAGGTTTCATTTCTCTGTCAGAAAGTGGCAGACTCTTCTTGCTTAGAGAGGGAGATGCCTGAAGGAATGGTAGATAGGGAAGGAAAAATTGTCACCTTTTCATGAACCTGATAGCATGCATTCACTTATGCATCTTTCTTTCCTTGCCTTCAGGCTACTGGAAGTCTCTGCATTTTGATTTATCTTCTCATTTTTCTGTTTTCTGAATCTTAATTTTGTTTAACTTCCCATGTGATGAAGTTAGAACTGCTGGTGGCTGTAATGTGTGTTTTACCTAACTGGCATTCTTCTATGACCAGGTGCTTTAGTCACAATTGTAAAAGAGAGATAAAACTGAGTAGCTCAAAGTGCCAGAACTGAATCAGTTACCTGACTGGTTTAGGTAATATGTGTGTGTGTAAGATAAACATACAGCCCATGTGGCTTTTTTCCTGTGCTTTATGGCAGCCTCTTTAATTGTCCTGTGCCATTAACAAACAGTGCCTTAACTCTTCATGAATGACTGTTACATGCATTTTTTTTTAGTATTTTTTTGTTGTAGAAGGGCTGTAATTTATAGACTAATAGCATTATGGGACAATGTCTTAGATGTAGAGAAATGTCGGTGCAAAAGGAAGAAGGTTGATTAAGTTAAATCCTCTCAATAGGAAGTTTACTGATAAAAAGCAAAAAATTGTATATTTTGAAAAGAGAATCGCTGCAAAACTTATATTGTTTGTAAGTAACTTACTGTGGGTGCATTTGTTACTTGGTCCTTCATTATCCTGCATGTGCAAGGTGTGTGATGAGTTTTATCTGACTAAAGAATTCAGTTCTCAGATGAATTGAATTTGATATTAAACAAAGCCAATGTTTTAGTGGTACCCGAAATGATTGTCTTGTTTTGGATGTTTTGCAAGAGATTTTTCACGATATGAGAGTTTGCTTTAGAAATGTGTGGTAATACTGATTTTTATATAGAGGGTACTCAGAAGCTGTGAATGCAGGTTTTGCAGATGAAGTTGATGCAGCACATCTGTCCTGTGATGTGAGGACATCATGTGACCCTTGTTTAGCAGTCAGGATGAGAAAATGCTGTTATTGGTTTGCATAAATGCCTGCTTTGAGCTTCTGAGGGAAATTTGATGTGGAGGTGCTGACTCTGCATGTGCTCCACGGGGAGCAGTGAGTGAAATCGCTGGTGGAGCTTTGGTGGTTCTGTCCATTCCAGCTGCCCCAGCAGTGCTAGGAAGTGGCTCACCTGGAGCAGTGTTTAACAACAGGAGTTGTTTCTTGTGGCTTTCTGCATATTTGCACGTGATCTTATACTACCTGTTTATAGACAGTATCAGTGTTCTGCTAGTTCCAGGCTTAATTCTGTTGCTGCCAGGTGGAGGTCTTTCCTTACAGTTAAATGGCCTCTGGATCATTAGCTACTTCTGACAGTGTATCAGACTGTTCCAAGGTACTTGAGACATGGAAGCAGAAAAGCTCAAGTTCCAGTGGCCTAATAGAAAAATCTTGTCTCCAACTTCAGGTTTCCCTAATTTTAGGTTCAGCTGTTAATATTTTGGCACTGGTCTCTGCACCAGTAAGTGATTACTATTTCAGGCTGACTAGTATTTGAGTGTAATTTGATACAGGGAGTTCCAGCACTGGTGCAAAAAACATAATGTTGAAAATTAGCTTTTTGAGCTCATTCCTGATTTTGTTCTCAACCTTTTATTGTGAGCTTTAAAACCATTTGGGGTGAGGTTCCCAAAATAGGACAATCTTTAGTGGAAACATTTACTTTTGATTAGATGCTGTAGTATTGATCAGGTGAGTCTGACAGGTGCAGTGCTAGAGAACATGCCAGCTTCAAGTTCCTATCTGTATGACTAACTCTGCAGATATAATCCCTGGGGCATCCCTGCTTCAGTGACACCACAGTACGTGTCTGTCCTCAGTGTCAGTGAAATTGGCTTTTTCAAGAGAGGGCGTGTAACAGCATGAACAGGGAAAACTCAAGGGGCTGCATTTGCCAGCAGCTGCTACTGGAAGCTCTGCTTGGGAAATAAGTATGTTCCTCTTTCCTGGAGAGATTCTTGCCTGGCTGCCAGTAATAATTCCCCTCTCCTGTCCCTCCCTTCAAAGCAAACAAGGAAGCTCCCAGTGTTAGTGGTGGTTGAAGATCAGGGTGTTTGCCTGTGCTCTACCCAGGTGCTGGAACTGCTGGTACAATACAATCCTTTGGTGGGCTGGCTGAAGTGACTGAAAGAAGCAGCAGGTCAGTTTAATGAAGATGCAAAAACAAAATCTGCATTTTTTGCATGGGTAAGAAGGAATAGCTCATTTTTTGCATGTATTTATATTTTAATGACTCCTAGTCTGTCTTTAAGCTGAAAGCTGTCTTTCAGTAGATAGGAAATTTTTCAGACTCATTTTGCCACCTTCCATTGTAGTTTATAAAGTACATAAATACTAGGTAGGGAGGATTTTAAATGCAGGAAGCTCGCTAAATGTACTGTAGATAAAAAAGAAAATGTTGCTGGTTGTTTTTTCTATGAAGAAGTTTTCTCCTTTCCTGCCCCTCAAATTCTACTACAGCAGTATAAAAGGTATAAGGTCATCTATTTTTGTTGGAGGAGAAAATGGAGGGCTGGGCATGGAGTCTATTGAAAAATTTTTGATAAATTGAGTAGCATTTATCAGTAGTTCTGATGTTTCCCTAGAATATCCTCAGTTCATCCTCAGGGCACTTGGATACTGATCTCCTGAATCATCCTCATTGTGTGTTTTACAGGTGGGGTTAAAAACCACACAAATATTCCTCTACAAATTCAGGCTCTGCTTTGTTATTGTCTTCATGTTCTTCTTGGTAAATTTAAAATATTTATTTCTGTTTTGATTCAGGATTTGGAAGAACTCTTCAGTCACTACTAATCAGGGTGAAAACTCTTAGGACCTTGTGGCTCTAGAGGCCCTTTATGCTTTTTATATACTTCTATCTGGAGCTGAGCATTGCAAGAAAGCTCCATCTATGTAAGGTAATAGGATTACTTATCTGTTCCAAACAGAACTGGTACTGCTACTGGGTAAAGACATCAGTTGTGAAGATTAGAATCACATTGTCAGACAGTGTGAACCTGTGCTGTTTAAGTGGTAGGCACCTCCTTGTTATTAAAGGGCCTTCAGGTGACTTCTGGAATGCATAATTAAGTTCAGTCCATTGCAATTTACCTTCAAATAGATGAACTGCTATGGAAACAGTAATAAGGTGACTACTGGCCAAGAAAAGACTGCTGGAGTGGAGAAGGGGTTGGTTTACTTCCCTCTACATCCTCCCCTTCTAGTAGACTCAAATTACAGTAACTGTCTTAATAAGGTGAGATGACAGATACATATGAAGAAAACTATATCTGGTTTCCTAGATGACTAGAAAAAGTCATGTGATCCAGCTGGAGCATGCTGTTAGTTACTATATGAACCTGTAAACTGCAATGTTAAATTATGGCAAAGGTTGCATTCGTATTAATGGATTTTGTTCATCGTTTATTAATTTAGAATTCTACATAGTTGTTCCATGTTAAATCGTACCGAGGACAGAGATTAACACAGAGGGCTCTAAATCTATGTAAGAGATTTATCAGTCTGGCAAGAATGTTTGTTAAACAGCCCGCATTACATTTTCTTAAGTTTCATTTGCTGTTGTGTACTCAGGAATAATTTGCTTTATAGCCAAATTTATTTTTTCTATACCAAACCTGTCATCTTCTCTGAAATTACCATCTTTAGTGGAGAAAGCCATCTGTTAATTGTTACATTCTCAACAGGTTCTGGGAAATCAAGTAATTGGCTTTGAATTTTCCATATAAAAATGGCTGTTAAGAAATGTAACAGTCCTAAAGTTTAAAAAAAAAATTAAATGTACATTAAGTTTCTTGACTTTGAGCAAACTGGAGTGACACTACCCTTTTCTGTTTGAACTTGAAAGCAGTAGGCAAGTAATAACATAGAAATCTAAGTGTGGCCTTATGTTTATACAGGTTTCCCCAGCCTCAGTACTTCTTTTCTTGGTGAGCACTGAGATCTAGTGTTCACCTTTGCTTTATTGAATCTGTAACTAGTGAAGCTTGACTTCTTGGCAGACAAAAGATATATTTTAACGTAGTTACGTTAAGAGAATTGCCTGCACTGTGCTTCAGATCTGAGCTATACAAGAATCACTCCAGTATATTTGCAGTTTTGTTTAATAGTTGCAAGTAGAAAATAGCTCCTGAGATCAGAGCAGTAGCCTTTGAATTGGTGCTGTGGCAGTTGTGCAGCGGGCGGTGTGAGCAGGGCAGAGTTCTGTGTAATGCAGGTGTGCGGTAGCTGAGCAGGGGCGCTGCCGCGGCCAGTGCACATCGGCTGGAGGCCTCATTAAACTCACGCGTCATTAGGAGTAGTTCAGGCAACCGTGTGGAGGTTGTTCAGCTTAAAACCATCTGATCTGTGAAAGCATAATTTGAAAGCCATGCAAATCCTGGAGTCATCAATGAGAATATTCCATTTTAGAATAAGCTTCAGGTTTTTAGACATCTTTGGTATTTGTAGTGGTTTTAGTAGTATCTTGCTGCAGTTTTCACCCAGCTAATGTTAACTGCTTTTTTCCAAATGCTCTATCTGCATTAACATTTAACAGAGGTGGAAGTATTGCAAATAAAACATTCAGTTTCGAAGGTATAATGGACAAACGAAACATTAAAACCATAATTACTTCTGAGACTGAGTGAGCTATGAAGGTACCTTTAGAAACAATTCTTTTATTTTCTAAATTTGAGCTTGTGAGCCTAAATTGAGGTTGTGTTTGCACTATCCATTTAGCAGGTGTCCAGAAACCTTTAAACATGACAGCTGAAAATTAGACAAGCATTCAGAAACACATGATGCATACAAATGCATGTGTGAACTGTATTTTCACAAAGAAATTAGGTAAAATTCATTAATGCAAGATGTCCATTTGTTTTGCATTCAGTAGCTAACTAGCATGTATTTAAAGAACTGTTGGATTTTTCTAGGTCAACCACAGGTTCCTGCAGAACATTCATTTTCACAGTGTTAAATGCCTTCTAAATGGAGTTATTGAATCATCATTGTTGGGTAGCTTATGATGTTATATTATGTTGATTATATTACTATTTAATGTGTTAATATATGTAATTGTTTTATTTTAAAATTGTCTTCTTTCATTTCTGCATCTCTTTGACTGTCATGGTCTTTATTGTCAGTCCTACTTCTGAGCAGCTCCTGTAGTAATCTTCCGCTGTAGAACAGTTTTGCCAGCACATGTAGAGGCATTGCTGGTTTTTAGTTGGGTTTTTTGTTGTGGCTTGGACATGTCTTGCCCCAAAGACTCTTTGCTGGCTTAGCATCCAAAGTTTCTTCCAAGACATAGCTGACTTGATGCTTGCTTGTTTAAGAGAGGATTGCTTTAGAAATCATGAACGTGAAAACCAAGTCTGATTTAATGCAAAACTTATAGGTAATGATGTTGTTCCCTCTCTGGTTTTTCTCATTTCTTATGCTTTATTGTATTTCAGGGTACTGGGGTATGAAAATACCTTGTCAGCTGTACTTCTTCACTGCAGTAGAAGTAACTGTCCGGAGCTGTACAGAGCAAATGTTTCTCCACCCTTTAAGTTGGCAGTATTCTGGCCTATTCTATTTCCATGTCCCTAGAGGGAAAATTATCACTGGGGTTCCATTTCTTTGTCTGAACAGAAGAGAGGCTTCTCAAATAATGATTTTTGGCAGTTTTTAATGCAACCTTTGAAGCTTTCCTGTTCATTGTCAGAATCTCTAGTGATGGGAAAGTGCAGAAGATGTTGTAAAATATTTTTTGCTCTTATCTTAAGTGAGAGAAGCTTTTTTTCACAAGACCTGTTCATTTCTGTTCCTCTGTATGCCTGGAATGCAAGCATTGAGGTCACTGCCTAGGTGAAGTAACCTTGTGCATAATTATGTGTTGTTTTCAAAGTTATCTCTGATTTCAAAAGCACTGTCTTAGTCTATATTTCATGTGAAGGCTAGCAGGTGTCATAGCCAAGAAAATACTTTTTCATGGTGGTGCTGTGCAGAAGGTAAATACCCAGATGTCTTGGGGAAAGCACATGGTTTTCCAATTAATTTCTAATTGTGGATACATAAACTTGCTGTGCTTAATCATGGGTCCATGAGCTTAGAAAGATTTTAATTGCCTGCCCTTTCAGCTAAACTTCTTGGAGTCGTAGTGCAGATGAACCTGGACTAATATTTGAAAGTAAAATTTGAGATTGCCCAAGTGCTGCCAGAATGACATGGTGAGGACAGGCCTGGTAACCATCTGTCCCACGAGCTCTGCACAACTGTGAGCATCGATGGAGCCACGCTGGTGCCAGCTCTGGTCCAAACATGTTACCTTCATGTGCCCTTCAGAGTTAAAGCTCTCTTACTCTGGAGGCCCCTTTAGAGCACTGACCAGTGGTACTGATTGTGTAAAAAGCATTAAATGAAACAAGGTCTGGAATGAGTATCAACCCCTCTCTGCCTTCTAAAGAGATCAATTTATACATTCTGCAAAGACAAGTTTACCAAATATATTTCTATTGTTTATATAATTTCCCACTGCAAGTTTTTGTGTTTTGTTGGTTTTTTTGTTTTTTTTTTTTTTTTTTTTTTTTTTTTTTTTTTTTTTTTTAAACTGGCTATTTCTAAGGTTTTTAATGCACCTGCAGTAGGGCTTTTAAATAGAAAGATTTATGAGCAAAGAATTAGCTTCTCCCTTTCCCATGGTATCTTTCTATCCCAAACCCATCTGCTTCTCCGATATATTATGCTGTAATGGAAAACCATTTTAAGATATACTGTCCATACATTGTCCTGTATTTTGATTAATAAATTAAATGTTTCTCTGTATTAGAGGCAAAATTTAGTGTTGAAATACAGCATTATGCTGCTGTCTTCCACATATCTTGAAGTAAGCAAGTTTATGAAGAACAGTCTTGTTGAGGCATGCTAAAGGTACATGCCTTTCTTTAAGCAGAAGCAAATGGCAAATGTGTGCTCATTTAGGTATGAACAATGCTGTACATGGTTTCTTTACTGTTTTTAATATGCATATTTTAAAGCTGGATGAAGACTTTTGTTCAAACTTCATTCTTAGTATTATTCACTTGTGAAGGAGGAGGTGTCAGTGAAACAATTTATGAATGTCCATACTTTTTAAGGTTAGCCATGATACTGTAATAGATAAACACTACTTGCATTTCCATGGAGCTTTATGTTTAATGCATCCATGTTTGTTTTTACAACTGTATCAGGCTGAACAGAACTGAGGAATGGAAGTTGTTGACCATCTGAAGTCTCCTGTAGAACTGTTGTAGTTGCTATTAGTGAATTTGGAATAAAAATTACACCCAGCCTTGCAGGTCCTCTAGGGGATTTCGCTCTGAATGTAGTGTTACTTTCAATTCCTACATTTTTGTTGTGCTTCCTTGGGTAAGTAGTACTTACGGCAATATGAAGAAGTAGTAACCACACAGGAATATCTTAGAATTCAGTTTTGAAATATCCTTATCTTGGCTGACTGTGGGCTGCCAGTAAGAGGTTGCCATGTAGTGTAATTTGCTTAGGCACAGTATTTTCAAGGAAAGGCACAATGGTTCATGTGTGAGAGGAAATTGAACTTTTCTGTGGGATTCTTTCGGTGCTGACAGTTGACAGCATTCCAGCAAGTTGACAGTTAATGGGACAAATGTATTATTAGTTTTCTCATTAATAATAGAAATATGGAATCTCCACCCTCCCTCTTCCCATATGTGCTTCTGCAAAATTGCTAGAAAATGGAACAAAATGTCAAATTTCAGACAGGCGAATTTATCTGATATAGCTTAATCATGTTTTAATGAAGGACACGGCACACACACACATTGCATAAGAACATTAAAAGCCTGACAATTTCTGAATTTAGACTTGCTTTAATATTTAAAGATAGGATTTTTGATGTTGTGGATCTTTGAAGCTAGGCCTCATAAGACTAGTCACCAGTAAATCAAGAGACAGGAAAAAAAAATTTTGGCCTTCTTCTGTGAGCTGTGTTCACAAAGCTGGGCAGGACCAGGCATTTGTGAGGATGCTTTCATTGAGATGAAGAAAGGGGGATTACAATGGGTTCTGAGCTGAGTGGGGACAAAGCACTGAATGGAAGTGAGCTTGGTTATAAAATGAGAGGCTGACACTCTCTATGGTTGATGGACAAAACTGCGTAGAAGTTATGGGACATTGAAGCAAGGAGTGTAGAGGAGATGGATGTCAGGGCTGGTTCAGTCTGAGGAAGCTGTAGTTAATGGCCAGCTGAAATGCCAGAGGGTTGGAGGCAAGGGTAAGGCATATGTAATTTCTAAGACCTCTGCTGATCAGAGTGCATTACATCCACGTGGCTTGTTTACATCCCACACTCACCACACAAAATGTGCAAGAAGAAGTGGCTTTTCTGAGAATTGGCTCCGTGTCTTCTGAAGCACTGAGTACATGTTTTATGCTAGGAGAGCATGCATTCAAAAGGAAGAGAGAGACTGTACCTCTTGCTGTCACAGGACAGACTGATAATTTTTGATGAATGCCATGTAGGGCTGCAGGAAAAGGAAGGATAATTTACAAGTGGAGATACTCTTCCTCACTTTGGGATACCTCTCCCTCCTTCCTCATATTATTAGGAAAAATAATGAGTTCTTTATATGCTGCTATATACTAAAATACTATAAATTATAAAATGGTTAGTAAATACAAGTTTCCTTGTACATATTGGCAAGCATACTTTACAGTTTTGAATGTGTAGCAAATTACAAGCCTTTAAGGCAAAAAAATCTGCTCGGTTATAATACTGTGTATGGTATATGTGTAAAATCTGTTACTATAAAGGAATTTTTTTCTCAGAGAACACTTTCTCTCAAGATCCTTTTCTTAAACTATACTTGCTTTGTTTCACTCTTTGATTCTATGAAGTTTACCAAAATGATAGAAAATGCAGTTAAACACTTGGCTTTGGCTATTCAAAATACTTACTTTTAATGGAAAAGTGTCAACATTCACCTGGAAATCTTGGAAGGAGGGGAGCAATCCTTCCTGCATTTGTTTTTGAGGAATTACCCAAAGTGAAGTATTAAGCTTTCATTATCTTGATGCTGATACCAAACAACAGAGCTCTGTCTACTAAGCTGTTCCAGCTAATCCTCTGCATTGTTCAATGTCACTAGATCTTAATACAGTTTTAGTGGATAAACTCAAGGTACTGGGATTTTTCTCGGCTGACGATAAACAAATGTAAGATTACATGAATTAGTGTCTTGGTTCTTTGTTTTCTGACTTTCAGAAATGTGTTTGGCTGATTTCATACTGTTGACAACAAATTTTCTCTCTTCTTATTCACAGGGGGTTTTGTCATTATATGTTGTTGGGCATTTTTATTCCAAAACTATGTGCAAGTACATCTATGGACAGAGTATTGAGAAGGTGGCAGAATCCAAAGATGTAGTGGTAAGATGGTTAGGGAAGAAAGAGCTGGGATCGGTATCATGTATTGCTAAGAAATTAGGTTTTTGGTCTCCCTCCAGTAAGCTGACCTGCACCCTACTAGTACAGTCTGGATACAGATTTTTCCTTGTGTTAAGGAACAGTTGCCCAGTTATGCCCTCCCCTATCAACTGGGGAAGACAGCCTTTAACAAAACTGCCAAACTACTGAGAGAAGCTGCTTTGGTGTTTAGTTAACTCTTTATAGCAGAGGTTTGGTTTTTTGACAGCATTTTGGAAAAGGGATCTTTAAATGGACACATTTCTTTTGAGATAAATGCAAATTAATGTAACACTTTTTTAATTAGTAGAATATCAAATAGTTAAAAATGTCTCCTTTAAAGAATGTCAGAATATTTTGATTGTACCTCTAGCTGTGAAGTGAATGCAGGTGAGTTAGTTAAAAGTAGAATTCATAGATTTTTAAAGAATACTACTTGTGTAATATTTGTTATTATTTGTGGAGGCAATGTTTGCATTCTCGAAGCTTGCTTAAAATTTAACAAACGAATAGTGTTGTGGCATATGGAAGGCAAGGATCTCTTTGGGACTGTTGAATAATATGGGAAAATGTTCCTTAAGTTAATAACAATGGAAGACAGCATGCTGTCACTCTTGAAGAAACAGACAATTCTTCTAGTCAAATACTTGCACTACTAGACATCTCTTATAGCTACACTCAAAACCTCTATAAAGACAAAGTTAAAAGTGCCCAGCTAGCGTCGAAGAAATGAGAAATATTACTGTAAAAGCCATGGTGCAGTTTCATTTTTTTTCATGTGGACGTCTGCATTCAGATGTTGCATTTCTTTTTTTAATATGAGATTACTTTGGTAGAATATACATCCTTTTTTCTTGCTTCTGTTCTCTGTGTGATTATTACTTTTCATCATGGAAGTTATCTGACAAGGCCAGTTTTCCTTTTCTTACTTTGATTGACTGTATGTGCTTCCATATCAGTGTCAGGTATTCCTGGTGGTTGTGACCAAGAGTATTTTAATGATTGCTGTATCTGGAAGACTTGTTCATGTTATGTTGCTCTTTTATTTGTGGAATTATGCAACAATTCAGCTTGAATGGGTCCTCTGGAGACGGTCTGGCCCAAGCCCTTCTCCCTTGCTGCACATGTGTATGAAGGGATGGTAGGATTCCTGGAGCTCTCTGGATGATATGGAGCTTCCTGCCTTTTGATCTTCTGTCATTTCTATCTTAGATTTTTGCTACTATATGTTAACTTTTGATTTTCTATGATTTTTGATCTTCTAGAATCTTACCTTAGTAACGCTCCTAAAAATACAGCATTTCAAATGCATGCCATCTTATGCTTGCAGACATTAAAAATAACTTATATGTGCACTTGGGACTTTTTTGGGAAGTGTCTTGTGTGTCTTAAAAGGAGTTTTGCCTTACATCACGTAACATATAATTGTAAAACCTTAGTTTTTCAAATTTTATTTCTTCACAGGCCAGCAGCAAAATTTGGATGAAGTGAACTAACCAAGTCGCCGTCATGAGCAGGAGCAAGCGTGACAACAATTTCTACAGCGTTGAAATTGGAGACTCAACTTTCACCGTATTGAAACGGTATCAGAATTTGAAACCAATAGGATCAGGAGCACAAGGGATAGTCTGGTAAGGTTTCTTTAAAATTTGAATGTGTAAAAAAAGTTTTGAGGCGTTGTATGTTACAGAGCAGGAGTGTGGAGAATTACCTTTTACAGGCAAAACAGCAGTGGTAACTGATGGCCATTTTCCTCAGCAAGGGCTGTAGCTTTTTGACCTGTTCAGCTTTAGAACTGATGCCCTTCTGTGCAAATTCAGCCAGCTGTGCTCAGTCCTATAAATTACTGGGGGGAAAAGAAACTGGATAAAGAAACTAATCCTAATCCACACTGCTTGCAGTGAAACAAAAGCCAGAAATACTCTATATAATATTTGCTGCTTGTAAATGTTTGCACTCCTTGAGATGGTTTGTTAGGAGTCAGTTTCACTTAGTTTCATAATCTGAGTAGTCCTTGATACCAGTGAGAGAGCATTTGGGATGCTGGCTGTCATATGCAAAGTGCCAATGCAGTTTGGGAATGTATGACTTGACAATATCATTCTTTGTGTAAGAGCTCTGCTGGGTGGGCTGAAAAGTGTCCAGTTGATTTAAGCTGTTGACAACTACTTGCTTGTAGGCACTGTTTCATGTGCAGTGGCATTGCCTCAAAGAGAAATATTGGCCTAACGTTCCTGGAAGCTTTTTTGAGGGGGATGTAGATATCACAGGACCTTGCAGATTTTTCAATTTATCGTAACTCCTAAGATGTTAACCAGGTACATAAAAATACAGAAACATCAAGGAAGAGAAAGTTAGGGGAACACATAATCTCAATTCTGTCACCTCTTTACTACCTTGGTCTTCTCTTGATCAGTGTCAAGAGAATGTGGATTTTTAGTTAATGTTTGTGTTTTAGCAGGATTAATAAAACAGTGTAATAAGTGCGAGTGGAAGCTTAAAGAAAGAGCTCTAGGAAGAGTTTTTGAAATGGTAACTTTTGGCATTGAGATTACTGGTATTAACTAGCAGCAACAAAAAACCTGATCTGAATTTTGTTTGCATGTGTGTTAATATATGGGAATGTAGACAGTTGCTTGGCTAGTTTGTTTAGTTGTTATATAAATGCCAATAAAAGCTTTAGGTGTTATTACTGTCCTTTTGATGGCCAGTCATATGTTACTACTGCCTGTTTTCCAAATTTATTGCCCTTCCTAGAGCTGAGAACCCAAAACTGTCCATGTAATTACTCTAGTGCCATTCTGTAATTGCTGCTAGTGGTAATTGAAATCTTTTTAGTTAAATCACGGCTTACCCTGATGAAGGCTGTGGTTGAATCTTGCTCATGTATCTCCACACAGTGCAATTCTTTGGATTGGAGTTTTTGTTGTCAGTGGTGATGTCAGCAGGCTCTAGGCTGCTGTCAGCAGGCTCTAGGCTGCTTTAAAGTACAGGGCATGCAGAAGTTTAAATACTAGAACAGAAGTTCCATGTTGGCAGTCTTTATTAAATATTCCTTATCTTTGGTGCAGGTGGGGGAATTCCAGATATAGTGGAAAATCTACATCATAGAAAGTTACCAGTACATGTTGTTCCCATTTTTTTCTTTAGTAATGTCTAGAGGCTTTGTTGATGATAAATTACAAATCATTCAAGCCTACTACATAGACAATTCACTTCTTTAAGTAGTGAGTTGGATTTAATAGATGCTACTGTTAACTACTGTTACTGAAGGTAAATCTTCATAAGATTTGAGTACCATTTTTGAGAAGATACAAGAAAATAATATTTTCCCTGCTGAGACTTTTTTAGTAACTGATAAATATTTCCAGTCTGCATGGCAGTCAGCTATTGTATTAGCTCTTACAGGAAAAACAAGCCATGCCTTCCTGTCATGGAAATATGATATGTAAGGGAGTTGTCTCCAATAAGTCTTCATCAGTTCATCAACAGCCTGTGTCACTAAATCGTATGACAATCTTGGCATTAGTCTGCAAACAAAATGTTATTTTTTTTTCACCAAGTTAAAGCCAGTGACATCTAGAGGTTAAAGCTTTCTTAACATTTTTTTTTGTCTTGACTTTGATGCTGTCATTGTCATTAGGATGTTAAGCAACTACATAAATGAAAGCCTTTTTATAACCTACTTTTCCTGCCTTTTCCCTTTTAGTGTGATGATTTTATGTAAAATTGATGTGCTTTTTATGTTTGAAGTGTTTTGGATCTTTTTTAGGTGGTCTGTTGAGTGCCAGTGAGTGGCAAGAACTCAGTATCTTTGTAAGCAGAAATGCTGCATTCTGTTGTAGAGATTGTCATGTGTTAGTGCTCTGAAGCTGGGAAATATTTTAAAATTTTGAATCGCTCAACATACAAGAGCACTTTGCTATATCACATTCCTAAAGTGGATAATACTGGAAGTTTGGGGGTTCTGCAGACATGATACAAATTAGCTGAAAATGTTTGCAACTGCCACAGCTTAAAGGACCTTGACACTAGAGATGTAATAATGTTGTTTTTAATTACAGTGCAGCTTATGATGCCATCCTTGAGCGGAATGTTGCAATCAAGAAGTTAAGCCGACCGTTTCAGAACCAAACCCATGCTAAAAGAGCCTACAGAGAGCTTGTTCTTATGAAGTGTGTTAATCACAAAAATGTGAGTGCAGTGTCCTGCTTCAGATATTAAAGAATTAACTGGAAGGTTATCCTTTGTAAGAGTCTGGAAAGTGACTTCAGAGGAGAATTCCATTGCATGCTTGTATCTCCATGATAAGTACAGAAGGGTCTTGCAGAAGAGCTGTTATTGAGTAGTTTTAATACCTGCCCAGTCTTTAAATACCCCCTTCAAACTCAGCAAGGGAGTCAGTGTTATATTGCTAAAATTTACAAGCAGCTGTCAAATAAGAGTACCACGGCTGGTAAATGCATCCTGCTGTTAGACACACAGGAGAAAAAAGAAATAGGCTGTAATACCTTTTTTTCCCCAGTGCAGGAATGAGTTAAGGATCTTGTGTTGTGACAGCAGTAGCTGTCCAGCGTTTATGAAACTGTGCAGTACACAGGACCACAGAAATGGGGAGCAAATAGGTGATAAATTTATTGGAGTTGAACTGCAGAAGGCTGGTGTTGGCCATTTTCTTCCTTCAGAGTCAGATATGTGCAGTCTTCTTTACCTTCTCTTTTAATCCCTCATCAGGAAGATAAAATTTCTCCTGGCTGCTAGGGAGGAAGAGTGTCGTAGGAAACTTACTCTTTTATCTTTTTAGGAAAATTTTGTAATTTTTCTCAGACAGGGATGGTTTATATGTGGATCCTCTGAAGGCTGTTCCACCTAATAGCATAATTTGTATGATGATAAACTATTGCAAGCCTGCCTGATTCTTGATGAGTGGTAGATTGGCCTCTTTCTGTACATCCCATCCATTCTTAACACAAAATGTCCTAAAGCATGTGTAGGAACATGTTTTTTCTGTTTGGATGAAGTTGTTTCTTCACCTCTGTCAGTGGCAAAGTGTATCTTTTAGGGAATCTTTGTTAGGTTTTAATTTTATTATTCCTCATGTACAAAAAAACACCTTATCAGGTCTTCAAACTCAAAGTAGGAGAAGGGGAAGAGTGACTAAGCTCCTTAGATTTTAAGATTCTTGTTAACACACAGAGTGTCTTTAGATTATGTGGTTTGTGGAGGAAAAATACTCCTTCCAAAGTCACTTGTATCTGTTTACATCATGTTAGGCCTGGTTGAGCTACTGGGCGTCTTGAGCCTCAGTGCATACCAGGAGGTTCATATCAGAATAATAGTTACCAGTTTTGAAGTGTTGACTCTGCAACTTTGCTTTTGCTGTGGTACAATTACTCTTCCTCTCCCCCTCCCTGCAGATAATCGGCCTACTGAATGTGTTCACACCACAAAAATCCCTGGAAGAATTTCAAGATGTGTAAGTCAGATTTGAGCTAAAGCTGAGAATTTATTTTTAAAGTATTTGTATGAAAAGATGAGCAAGAGAAAGAATACAGTAAAATGGCAATATTATCTGATTATTCTTTTTTTTTCTTTGTAAGCTACATAGTGATGGAGCTCATGGATGCAAATCTCTGCCAAGTGATTCAGATGGAGCTAGACCATGAACGAATGTCTTATCTTCTTTATCAAATGCTGTGTGGTATCAAACATCTTCATTCAGCTGGGATTATTCATAGAGTAAGTGAACTAAACTGTATAATTTGCACTGCACCTGGTTTTGTCTTGAGTATTTAAAAGATAAAAGAAGTTAGAAATAGGAGCATGAAGGGTGTTTCCTAGTCTGTCCCATAGGCAGGGAGAAAAAGCTGAAAGGAAATCATCACACCCTTTTCCAGGGTAATTCCTGAATGAGCCTTTTGAATGTTTTAAATTATTTGATAATGATCTGCACAGAGCAGATTTTTGCAGTGAGTTGCATTACCACCTCTAATTCTGTATAATGTTGTTCTTTAGTAATCATGGCAGGAAAGGATATCTGGAAGCATTGCTGCCTTTATTGTTTTGGTAACCAAACCTGAAATCCCATCTTTTGAAAGAACTGCCCATTTTATTTCTACTCCTTCACTATCAGAGTAATGTATAAGTATCTGAAATCTCCCCATAAGAGGAAGATGATAAAGACTTGTAATTGGAACTTGGATAACACCTCTGTGTCACAAATCATTTATGCAGATGGTCAGGCAAACCTGACTACAGCTTTTGTAATGGCATGTGTGTGTTGTAATCTAGTCAAGGGATTTTGAATTTAAGTTCTGTTCAAGTTGAGCATCTTGTATGTAATGGTATATAGATTAAAGATTGCATAAGTGTGCTTATAACCTTTCAAGTATAGTCTAGTTGCTTTGGGAAATGGTATTTTTATAGTATTAAATTTTTCTTTGTAACTTTTTAAAAGAGTTTGAGAAGTTTTCCTTTCTGAAGCAATAGAAAAGATTTAATTAACCTTAGTGGTGTGGGATGGTTTCATTCCTTACTACACAGTCATCCTCATGATGTGCACAGGAAAACAGATCACAAATGTCAATTCTGTGCACTGCCAAAGGAATTGCTATGTTAGGATGCTTCTCCAGGTCAGTGGTCCATCACATTGTGGCTGGGGTGTTGAATGGTCTGCAGGCTGGATCTCCAGTCTGACACTCTTGTTCAGTGTGCCATCTTTTCCCCAGGGACACAGGGACAATTGTTCGAATACGAAATAAGAGTGGGCAAATGCTGCTGCCTTTTTTTTTTTTTTTTTTTTTTTTCCCTCAGCTGGTTCTAGTACTCATCAGCTGCTTCATTCCAGTGAGGAGCTCAAGGAATGAAGGTGAAACCTTCCTTCTTGCATGTCATTTCCCTGAACTGCTGTTAGAAGAGATGGGCAAGAGAGGGAGAAGCATTGACTGCAATCAGGCATCATACCTTATGCTGCTGGGTTTGTTTGTGGGCATTTGAGATAGGTCATTTGAGCTCTTTGCATTATTCTGGGAATGCTCAGCAAAACTAGGTGGTTTCACTTACTGTTGTGGTACTATATTGCCTGTGACTGAAATTATGCTGCTCATGGTGTTCTAGTGTATGTGCCTTTGGGTCTCAGATAATGGTTTGCATGCAGTTTCACATTTCCTCTCCAATACTTACGGATGCAAGTTTAATGCTGTGGATTTTCCTAGGTCTTTTTTAGTTTCAGAAAAGAGTACATTGTCTGAACATGCTAGAGTAGGTAAAGTAAGAATGTCTCTCTGTGGATTTTAGCACAAGCTTAAGGGAACTTTTAAAAGTGGGCTTGCCTCAGGGTGGTTTGTACTCCTCTGAAGTGGGCATTGATCTTGTAGGAGTTGTGGATAAATTTAAACATTTTTACATTTACAGAAAAGAAGTAACTACTTAGGTAGTTGGGCAAGAGTAAAGACAGCTTTGAGGATAGAATTCCTGCCTCTGTAAATAGGGGTTTAGTCTTTGAAATGCTTCCTATCATACAGGGTTAAATTATCCTAAAGAGACTAAATACAATTGTTATGTAAATAGCACCGTATACAGGAATGCTTTTAAAGGACATGTGCAGATGCTTTTGAAGGACATTTCACTTTCATGTCTTCCTGGTAGATTTTTCAGCTGACAGCTGCTTCTTAGACTTTGTTAGAAGATTGAGTATATTACCTGTTGTGTGCATTGTGCCTTTTTACTTCAAGGTGTGAAGTATCAAAATTTTGTTTCTCTATGGCGAAAGCTGAACAAAACCTAGGAGTACAAGGAAGATATCCTGCAAAGGGATGTGTATCACACAGACCATGTGGCTGCACTAGTAACTCTTTGTACCACCCTTCTGAGCTTTCAGCACCAGTCTTTAATGTCCAAAGCTAATTACTTAATTGAAACTTCTTAAACATAGTCTGCACTACTGTAGCTACCCAAGGAGCATTTTGGCTATGAATCTAATGTTCTACTTTAGTGATCTCTAAAACTTATAAGCTTTTTGTGGTGTTGGTAGTTTCACTTTTTTTTTTTACCACATAGTTGTGGTAGTCTCAGCATCTCAGTAACTTTTTCAAAGCTTGTTGAATGACTGAAATGACAATAATCTGTGTATGTGCCTTATAGCAGTGGATACTACTTGCCATAGAAATAAGCTGGTTTTTTAATAGTAAGCTAGAGGTGGAACAAAGCAGAGCTCAAACACAAAGAGTTTCAGTCAACATCACCTTGAAGTTGAAGGGGCAAACTTAGTTGCCACATCAGTGGGTAAAGATTTGACCATAACTTTGCACTGACTTTAACAGATGTTGGCAAATCGACATTACTATGATTCAAAAATTTTGCAGATATGCAATTTCCAGCCAATACAGAAGTACATGTTCATTTATATTTCATAATCTGAGGATGAATAATCAGCATTGTGGAGTTGTGCCTCACTGACTTTCTGAGGGACACGGAGTGTCTCATTAGTCTCACATGGAGGCTCTGAAACACTGAATTCTGCCCTATTTTGAGTGCTTAACAAAGGGGCCTGATTATGGAAACCCTTCACAAATCTTCTGTTAGAAAGAGAAAAGCCCAAAGAAGCCATGAATTACCCTCCAGAGATGTCCCTGTCTCCTTGTCTGCCTAATGGGGAGACATTGGCCATGCAGGAATCTGTTTCTTAAGCACTGACATTTTACATTTTCAAGGGTCAGTGAGAGATTTTCTGCTATAGATTCTGGTTATATTTATCCATCCTAATTAATTAGATCACTTCCAAAGGAGCTTTTGAGTTTCTGTTTATTTAACAGAAGATATATATATATATATGAGATGCAGGTTTTACATCTCTGCATGAATTTGAATGTAGTGTAAGTCAATTCATCATTTTGATCCTAGGCTTCATGACAGCTACAGTTCAGAAATAAGGATGGATAGCATTTGGTAAGCAAAGAGAAGATCTCTTTAACATTTTGAGTGTTAATCCTGCAGCTTTGGGGAGGATGAGTGTAGTTAATACCACAAGCATGCGCCTGGCATTCTGGAATGAACATCCTGAAAATAATAAAGTGTTCAGAAATAAAGCTGATAATGAAAAGGACTGCAGCAGAATCTGAAACATGCATATTAAATGGCCACAAGGCCTTATAGGACTTAATTTGTGGTGTGTGAGAATGTTTTAAACTAAAGTTGTTTGCAGAGTCTTTGTGTGGAAGTACATGTGTGAATATGTACGTATGCAAGTCTTTTAACTAGTCATTAAAATTGTTGTTCTGGAACTCTTTTTGTTGTTTCTATCTTTAATGCAGTTTTCTTGGCATTATGAGGAGATTGCTGAAAGGCATCCAGGTAGAATGAAAACAACATAAATCTTGCAGATATCTGCCTTTAAGAAACAATGACAGATAGGGCTACTTATCAAATGCCTGCAGCACAGGTGCTGGAGTCCTCTGTCACATCTAAGGTTTTTCTCTCATTAATCTCAGCATGAGTGTGGGCAGGAATTATCTTAGTCTTATCTGTGTTGTCCCATGTGCTGTGAATGATTTTATGATTGCAAAGGTATTCTGAAGTTACTCTGTAATATTTACTCTCTGACATTCAGGTGTATGTAAGATTGTGCTGATGACAGAGAAAGCTTTGTAGAGTTTGTATAAATAAAAGTTCCAAAGCCGCTATTGTCAGTAGGGTTCAAGTGTAGGGAATAGTTACTATGTTGCTAACCAAAATGATCTGTAGCTGTGTCAACATTTTCCACTCCAATTTAATGATTGTGTTAATTTTTGGCAGTTCTTCAATGGTGCCTTTTTGGGTTTGGTTGCCAAACTTAGTATAAAACCAAGTCTTACATTGGAAACTAAAACCATGTGGACATGGAGATTACCTTTCTGTTCAGAGAAATATATTGGTTCAAAAGAGGTAATGCAACCTTAAATATCAAATAAACCTTTTACATTCATTATCATTCTAATAATTCTTGTATCAAGATGATTATTGAATCGAGTGATTGTCATGTTACTTGTGTTCTGCATTGTAGTAATAGTTATTATTCCAGTGAGTAGTTCCTAGACCTTTCCTCAGAGCTAACACTTCTTACTAACCTCAGTTTATTTCAGACGTTGTTAACATATCTTTTAATGCTGGTTGTATTTTCCTTCTTTAATTGCTATATAAATCTACAAGCACAATAAAAGGAATTAATTCTGTAATCTGCAGAATGCACATAAATTAACACAAGGGGAGAAAAGCTGCAGTTAGAGCAGTAACCTAGTTTTGTGTGTGGGATTTAATGTTAGCATTATCTTTTTAAAATGTGAACCACAGACTACTTTGTGCTTGTCTTAGCAGTCATATATGATGTTTCTTTTTAAAGGATTTAAAGCCCAGTAATATAGTAGTAAAGTCAGACTGCACTTTGAAGATTCTTGACTTTGGACTGGCCAGAACTGCAGGAACTAGTTTTATGATGACGCCTTATGTAGTGACTCGTTACTACAGAGCACCAGAGGTCATCCTAGGGATGGGATACAAAGAAAACGGTCAGCAAATATAGTCTTTCTTTGGCATAGCTTTATTTTTTTTTGTTTGGCACACCACCTTTTACATGTTAATGTTTTTTTTCAAGCTGTAGAAATTTTATAAATTAGTCTTGTGACCAAAATGCAGATTCTGGATACACCAATTTGTTTATTCAACTCAACCCATTAGAAAATGTTTGCATTTAATAGGAAGAGGAATTGAGGGCCTTGTTTGTTTAAAAATTTATATAACTTCATTGGTAGATTACATGACATCCAGGAAGAACTGGAAATATACTTTCTTAAAATGTGGTATGTACTTTGATATACCTTCATCTGACTTCATTCCTGGGGAAGATGTAAATTGTAATTCATCAGTAGACATGCGTACTAAATTCAGTGCTAAATAACTGTATTGGGTATGCCCTTTCAGGAGGTAGGGAGCATAAAGTCTACTGAGGAACAAACAAGCTTAAGATTACCTACTGTGGCATTGCTTTTTATTAAAACCAGCCTCCTTTAAGCCTTTTGCACTAAGTTCTTAATGCACTAAGTTGCTGAAGAAAAACTCTATAACATACTTGAGACAAGCATACTGAGAGTACTGTCATGATGCATCATAGATTCGAGGTCCATGACAAATTCCAAGGGATTTTCACATTGCATACACTTCCTCCTCACCATACTCGCCCTGTGACCAGCCTGCCTCTTAGTATCTTCTGGAGCAAAATAAAAAAAAGTCTGTCATTTGAGGGAAACACATAATCAGGTACACTGCACCTTTAAGGAAACAGCTGGTGGTACCCTTTAGGAAAACAAAGTGACTGTGTCATTCCTGGCGCTCTGTTGGAGCAGCCTGATCCGCTGCCGTTTCACTGCTGTGCTGTGCCCGTGGTCACAGCTCCCTGTCTCACTTGTCAACACCACGGGCTGGGGGTGCCACAGGTCACCCTGTGTGTTCCAAACTCTCTGCTGGCCAGGCCTCCAGGGAGGCCCTGAGCTGTCTCCTGGGGATGTGAGGGGTGGCTCCTCACCTCCTGACACAGCTGGGGCTTGCTCTGCCTGTCAGCATTCCTAATGCTGGCTGCAAACCTGCCTGGCAACTGCATACCGTTGCAGCAAGTGACTTCAGGCTGTGTGTGAATGAAAGACGCCAGCTCAAAGTAGTGAGAGTGGATCTTTATTGCAAGACTGTGATTTTTTTGTTTGAATTGTTAGTGTACATGAGAGGATGTAGTACATTTCTTCAAATGTCCTCCATGGTTGAGTGTTTTTCTTGTAATTTTGGAGTCACAGGCTGAGTAGAACAAGTTACTTATTTCTTTTAATTCCTAAAGTTTTCTAGATGTGCAAATTTAAGTTTGTCTTTTTTTTTTCCCCTAGAACTTAATATTGTCTATTTAAGGGACATTAAAGAAAAGTACCTAAAGCTGTACTAGTGAGTCATGCAGCTGCCTTACAGAAGGAATTGATAGAAAAGTCACAAGTTTTCTGACTCAGCTTGCCTAGTTTAAATTTTTCTCTTAAATAGTCAGTAATTTTGGGTTGCAAAAGTGTGAAACATTCTTTCCGCTACTGGAGTTAGATAGATTGTGTTCTAGAGTATACTTTCAAGCTTGTGCCAATCCTGTTCCTTATGGAAGCATGACTTGTGTTGAGCATCATAAATAATAATTTACTTTCATTTGAAAAGCTATGACGTCTTCCCAAAGTCAAATACATGGTCATTGAAATGAGTGGCACTTCTGGAGAGTGTAAATGTATGGAGTGAGTCCATAAGGCAATTGCATTTCCATATGTACAGTTCTCATTAAAAGGCAGTTTTGAGCTGTTAGGGGTTTGTGGAGCTGCCATGGCAGCGAGATGGGTGTCGAGGATGCACTTAGAGTAAGAACCACGGGCTGTTCAGGAGCCTCACCTGTTAGTATTGATACCTATTATAGCCCATTACACCCATAGTTAAATTAACTGTGAACTTATTTATTGCAGAGTTAAATATTGAAAATTGGCAGTCAACTAACAGTTACAGGGTTGTCTGGCAGTTTCCTGCAGTTTGTGCCCTGCTGAACTTGTGGGAGGATTGCAATATGTATTTTGAGGACTGAGATAATGTGCTGCAGAGTAACATTTTTTGGTGCTATACTACACAGATAATTGTTTGAAAACTAGCAAGGATCCCAAATAAATACATAGAGTTAACTTTTACGCAGGGTTTGTTACTGAAGGATGTTTGGGGATGTCACATGAAGAAACCAGCTAAAGGACACCAGAACTGTTCATGCATATGCTCCTTAATGGATTTATGCACTTTTATGTCCATGATTATCAATAAGGAAACACTGAAAAACAAAGAAAGCCCTAAACACTCTGAAAAAACTACTTTTACATTTCCTACTAGGTAGATTTGATTTAAATTTCATTTGCACATGGTATTTTTTCTCCTAGAGTTATAAAAATCAGTAAGCTCACTTCACGGGCTTGTTAAGAACATGGACTCTTCATGACAGCAACAGATTTTTAAAGTATTTTTCAAATCTGTAATGAGATTTTAGTCTTCTCTAAAAGTATTAGTAGCATTAGTTCAGCTTGCTACAGAAGTTAGAGACCTTAATTAGCCAGGTTTTTGTTTGATTTAATGAAGGCAGCAAATCAAAACACCACAAAACATTACAAGTTTGGTTTTGTAGGGATACCATAACTTTATCGCATTGGATGCAAGCTAAGTACAAGAGATTTCGGTATATTTGGGGTTGTGATGTCAGCATGTTGTTAAGCAGATCAAAAAGTCAACATTCAGAATTTTATTTGAAAAGTCAAATGCAAAACTTGGCTTCTTTGGGTCTCTAAGCCAAAGACTATGTACTTAAATATTTGAAAAAAGTTTTTAAAGGAAAAAGAGCATTAAGCTAAGGTGTTAACAGTTTGGTTTTTTTTAAATGAGCAAGGCCCTTAATTTTGACCTATTAATATGCACAACTATGATTTCCTATCATATTATCTAGATACTATTTTAGAGGAACTTAAAAATAAAGGAGTCGGAATATTGAAAAATAAGAAGCAATATTGTTTGCTTGACATTGTTGAGCTCCTTCAGAACATTTACATATAATTCTTACTATACGATTGTTGTCACTTAAATCCTCCTCTTATCTGCTTAATTGAAATTCCAGTGTCATATTTGACATAAAAGTATTTATAATAATAAAATTTCATTGTTATGACTTCAAGAAAACTTTTGCATATGGAGTTAACATTACCTCTGAAAGTAACTGCAAAAGAAATTGGCTTACCCTGTACAAAGTAAACTTGTGCATCTTTATGTCTTCTGAGTGATTTATTTTAAAGTAATGTAGAAAATACATATTTCATTTTTTAAAAATTGCTTTTGAATTTTTCTTTTGTATAAAATGTTATTTCAGCATAACTGGAGAAATATTTTAAAACAAATTATTTGAACTGAAAATCTAGGAGCATACTAACATTGTCTTTAACTGATCCTCTAAAATTCTAAGTGATCTTTTACTGATTTTGCTTTTTATTTAAAGCGAGAGAGAGATGCGTGGTAATCTGACTTCCAGGAAATACTTGATGTCAAATTTTAATTCCTATGGAATGCCTAATTGATTCTCCTAAAAAGTGTGAACTGTTTCAATAGGCAAAATTTTTACAAGTCAGTTTACTTAGTTACTTTTAGAATTATTCCTACAACTACAGTGGAATTACTTTCAAGGAATCAATCTGTCTTTGGTGCTTGAGTCTGTTCTCTTGGCAGAGGTAGCTTTGAAGCCTCCAGCCTTGGAGAAGCGCTTTACTCTCCTTGATTCATCTCTCTCTCTGCTCAAGCTCTTTCTCTAGCACTATATTAAACAAAAGGATGTTTTTCTGCCTTGTATTTGAGACAGTTAAAAGCTAATCCTTACACATAGTGTATGTTAAACTGTTTTCATTGATTAATACAAAGACTTGCTCTTCTTCCTGTGCTGTCTCTGCAGTTTATAGGATGCAGTCATGTTATGCTTCTTTTAATTTTAAATGACCGTTTGCTTTGCTTTTCCTTCTTTTTGTGCTACAAACATAGTGGATTTATGGTCTGTGGGGTGCATTATGGGCGAAATGGTTTGCCACAAAATCCTCTTTCCAGGAAGGGACTGTATCCTTGTGCTGCTGCAGCAGGTTGAATTAGTTAGGAAGTGATTAACCTTTTTATTGATGTTGTGTCATGAAGATGCATATTGTACAATTTTTTTTTATTAAATGAACAGGATTTTTCTTGTGATACACTTAAAAAAAATCATTTCTATTCAGGCTGCACCTAGCAGTAGGACATAGTCTCTGCTGGTCCTGTAGTTAGCATACATTCACCTTCACTCATTTTCATTGCACATGCTTTTTATAGTCACTTCATGTGTATGTGTGTGTCTAGATATTTTTATTTATTTTATTTTAATAACTATCTTTTATGTTAATATCATTGCATTTTGTTTTCAGTTGACATTTGGTCAGTTGGGTGCATCATGGGAGAAATGATCAAAGGTGGTGTTTTATTTCCTGGTACAGATCGTATCCTTACCCTTGGCCTAGGATGTAGTTGTAAAAGGTCAGAAGGTACTGCAGTGATACAGTTCCAGATTAAGGTGGTGATAATTTTTAAAATACTGGTTTTAAACTGCCTTTGCACATTGCAATTTGCCAGTTTTTTTATATACCACTTGGGCAAACAGACTTATTTTTTTTTCCTTTTTTTTCCCCTCTTCTTTTCTTTTTCCAGTGTAATATAGTTCCTATCCATACTTTTGAATGTTGTCACATTAAGACAGACTTCTTTTGGTTTAGATGGTGTTTTCTTAGTTCACATGCATTGGGTTTTACCTCAAAGTTCATTTTTATGTGGTAATTTATTAATCTTGTTTAGTACCTGAGCATGTTAGTAGTTACTATTCTTTACATTTTATAGAAAATGTTTACAAACATTCCTAACCATCTTCATTAGTTACCCTCTGGAGATTTATTTTTTGTATGCAGAAATTATCCTGCAAGTAGCTTTTAGAAATACCTGGCATGTCTGTCTTTCTATTGCATGAATGGTTTGGTGGTGTCAGTATGGGTTGTCCTGTAAGTAGTATTTCAGACAAAGAGTCTGTTCCAAACAAACAGAACTGAAACCTCTAGATCACTGCTAAAATTAGTGAAAATAATTGGGCTTTGATAACCTGTTTGTTTTACTATTACTTACAGAGCCTTTTTTAAATGCCATCAGAAATGTTTCCTGCTTTTGCTGCAGATTACTGTTTAAAAATTGATATAGAACCATTTAGGGGTGAAAATAGGGTGGAGATTTTTGAGCCATGGTAAGGAAATCCAGAGCATCCCTACTTTCACACAGCTCTGTCATTCCATGAGCTGCACCATGCTTTGCTTTATGCATCTGGTTTGCTGGCGTGGCTTTTCAATTTAGACTCAGTGCTGTACAACATAAATAATTCCTTTTGTCAAGGCCTGTACTAAAGCTCAGCAGAGCTTGAGACTCCTTACATAGAAATCTGCTGTTAAGTTTTGAGAATATAAGAGTCTGCTTCAACTACTGTAGATTTAGGTAACCTGGTATCCAGTCTTTGATGGAAGCCAAAAAGGAAAGGTTGGGGAGAATGTGAATTATTGTATATAAAATTTTATCTGAGCTCTCCCCCAATACTTAACCATATGCAACTAAGAATTCTTGAGCCAAACTTTACTTTTTTTGTTTCTGTAAAATGTATTAAATTATTCTGCCCTGAAGAGGTCAGTCTCCCCTTTACAGTGTGTAAACTTCTCAGTTAAGATGTTCTTTGTGCATCCTTGAAACTCTTTAACTTCATTCAAGTCCCTGATGATATTGTCACTGACCTATGTGGGCCAAGCCTTGGTCCTTTGTGTGCTCAGTGTTGCACATCCTTGGTGAGAGGTTGCCCAGGACTGGGCTGAGGTTTCGAGATAAGAATGAAGGACAAAGCACCCACTTGGGATCATTCTCAAGAGTGCCTTGGTCATGTATAGTAGCTCTGAATGTGTGTTCAGATCAGGGATTGAATTCTTCAGAACCCAGACAAGGACTTAAGTTAAATTTGTTGTATTTAAATATTTTGTAAGTCTTCTGTTTCTCAGGATTACATCCTTTTCTAGCCAGTAATGATTTCAAGTGAAATACCTGTTGCCTTGACTACGCTATCATAGTCTTGCTTTGTTTCACTGTTGAAGAAAGTAGTCCTAAGTCATGATGATGAACTTGATACTTTATTATATTTTTCTGTGTTTTCTCTGTTGGTTATTTCATGTGGTTTTTAACATAACTTTCTAACTGAAAACCAGACAGTGTTTTTCTTAGCTGCATAACCTTAGATATTGATCAATGGAACAAAGTTATAGAGCAGCTAGGAACACCATGCCCTGAATTTATGAAGAAATTACAGCCTACAGTCCGAACTTATGTGGAGAACAGACCAAAATATGCTGGATATAGTTTTGAAAAACTCTTTCCAGATGTCCTTTTCCCAGCTGACTCCGAACACAATAAACTTAAAGGTAAGGTCTGTCTTCTGTGTGTTGTATGTTTTAAAAGTTTTAAAACTGTGATATATTGAAAAGAAATTTAGCTTGGTTTTATTCACTATAAAATCATCCTGCTAAGGTTCTAAATATTTGTATCATGAGAGTGGATGAACGTGCTGACATGTGCTTCCCTTTGCTTTCATATCTTCATGAGACAGCTCCTATTTTGGAACTGTCTTTATAAGGACAAGTAAATATCTATATTCTTCTCAATGACAGATGCCAACACATTTTAGAGAAAAGTGAGGGGAGGTTGGAATAGAAGTTGTGTAGGCAGAGCAGGTCTTTGTTCTCTGGGGATGAGAATAAGGGATTTATGTTCATAATATATAGATACCCTGTAGTTACTTCAGTGACTTACTGGTTTAAAGGCCACCTACTCAGTGGAGTCACTCGTGCTGTTTTCTGTGACTGAAAGCATGTGACAGGAAAGGGGCAGTTGGTACTTGCCTGCTGCTATTGGAGACAAGGCTGCACTGCCACCTGAGCTGTTCCACATAAGGATGTCACACCAAGGGACACTGTATCCTGAAAATGGATAGTGAAACATGTTTGACCCCTTTCCCATCTGTGTCATTCTCTTCAGGTTTTTTTGCCATCAAATGGACCACTCTCCTAAGCCTCAAATTATGTGAGGGCTACATAGGCATTCAATTACAACTTGATTACTCTGACCCTTCTCTTTAAAAGTCTGAAACACTGTTATGTGCTCTATATATGGCAGTAATCTGAACAGAAAAATTTATTTTTGCAGCAAGTCAAGCAAGAGATTTGTTATCAAAAATGCTGGTTATAGATGCTTCTAAAAGAATCTCTGTGGATGAAGCCCTGCAGCACCCATACATCAATGTTTGGTATGATCCATCAGAAGCAGAAGCTGTAAGTTCTTGTTTTAGGTCTCTGCTTACGAAGCTACTGTATAAAGCCATCTTACTGTGATGCTCGGTACAGCTGCTTGGCAGAAGATTGTTGCACATTTCATTAGAAGCTTAACTGAGCGATAATTGTTTTTATTGATGTTGATAGATGTGCTTATTAGAAATAGCATTAGGAATGGGCTGAGGTACCTGTGTTCATGCATCTCTGTGTTGGTGTATAATTGCATATCATCTCCTGAATGTGTAGTCATGCATCTGAAATCTTTTATATAGGGTTCCAGTGTATTGAGCGTCAGTTGTTTCAGTGTGATTTGATTGCCCTTGATGGGGTTCTAAGGTATTTATTCCTGGGGAAGCCAAGTACTTTCATTAGTTGTAGGAATTGATACTGTTCTTCAACTAGAAATAAGTGTTTCAGCAAAATCTGACTACAAGATCTTGAGCTTTCAGTTATTAAAATTAATGAACAAAGGGATTAATATAAATCTTTTCCTTGAAAAATTAGGATAATTTCAGCTTATGAGAAAAGTGTTATTTTTTAAAAAAAAGTTTGATGATGGCCACTAAGAATAGAAAAAGCTACTTGATGTAAATGGAGCAATTATAATTCTGCTGCTCTGTAATAGCTAGATAGAAAATTTAGTAATTAACATTAAGTAGCTAAAAAGAGCTACTTGTGCTGGAGACTGCTGCACGTAGGAGCTCTTCTGCCAGAGAGATCAGTTTTTGTTAATTATTACAGTAATGTAAGCAAATTTATTAATCAGAAGAACTTTACAGACTGTGGCAGCATCTAAAAAATAGGCTAAGTCCAAGTATGAACGTATATATATATAATCATGTAAATGTTATTTTAAAATGAGCTTCATGTTCTGAATGGTTAATTTCACTTTTAATTTATACTGGTTTTGTATCCCTTTTGATTGCTCTATGATGAGTTAGTTTTGTTTTTTCAGCCTCCACCAAAGATACCAGATAAGCAGTTAGATGAGAGGGAGCACACAATAGAAGAATGGAAAGGTAAGAAAGGCATTTAAAGTACAATAAGGCTTTTGGGAGTATGCTGGGCCCCAGCAGTTATTGCTGTTAAAGTTCTTCTGAGCAACCTAATAGTATTTACCTCATCTGCATGGATGTCAGGGGAACACTTTTCCTGCAAAGGAGATGAACCTTTGAAGTGAACTAAAGTGTTGCTCATCTCTGTCACCTTCAGCAACCCATAGGACAGCATTTGTAGGGAGGGTAACTTCTGGACAAACTGCTACAACTGAAAAATATGCAGGAGCTTGAGCAATGTAATGCTGAATTAGGAGGACAATTCTTCAAATGTTCCTAGCTCTTCCTTTGAAGACTGCTGATTGATTTTCCCTTACTGGAGAAGCCAAAACTGAATGGGTCTTAAGACTTCGTTTAGCCTCAGGTCTCCAAGCATCCTGAATAAAAGAGCTTTAGAGCAATGCCAGTGTGTTCTCACGAGTGCCAGGCCACTGTAGCTCCAACAGAAAATAATGTATGTGGGTTTTTTTGGCCAGTTGTTGTGTAGTCTACAACCTGTTGTTCAAAACTAATTCTGAACAGTAATAAACCTATGAAATTTAAATGGACGTTTTAATGGGAGATGTATTATTGATCTAGTCTTTGGGTTGCAAATTCATTTTTTGCCTTCCCTTCTCTGCATTTTCAGAGTTGATATACAAGGAAGTCATGGACCTGGAGGAGAGGACCAAGAATGGGGTTATACGTGGCCAACCAGCCCCTTTAGGTTGGTTACAATAAAAGCACAGCACAAGGCTCCACTGAGATGTAGGTCAGGAGGGAGTAAGGCTGATCAAGACATCCAAAAGTAACCTAACTCAAAAATATGGCTCTTAAATGACCTAACTTCTTGATTTGAGACATTGTACATTTGAGTGGAATATACAGGGCTGACATATTTTTATTGATCTGTTCAATCCCCCTATCCTTGTCCCTGTGTAATTGATACTTCATTTCAGTTCTTGACACACTGTCTGTTAAGCCCCAATTACTTGGGGGTTTTATTTATTTTGACAGTGGACTGAGGCACATCTCTTCAAACTTGCCAAAACAAGGAAAAGGAACAGCCATTAGGAAGAGACAGACTAATGCAAGTACTGAACTGTGCAACTGTATCTGCAACTGATTTGCTGTTTTGTTTCTCATAGCACAGGTGCAGCAATGATCAATGGCTCTCAACACCCATCTTCATCGTCATCTGTCAACGATGTGTCTTCAATGTCAACAGATCCAACATTGGCCTCTGATACAGACAGCAGTCTAGAAACCTCAGCTGGACCTCTGGGTTGCTGTAGATGACTACTTGGTCTTTTGGGGGGTGGGAGGGGGGTCCTTTTAGTCATTTAATAGGGCACTTTTAAAATGTGGTATTTTTGAGTGTTTTTTCAAAAATAATCATGGAATTCATCATAAAGTGCTGTAATTTCAAACTGTAAGTTGTGTTATAAGCAGCCACTTTTTTGCTGTAATTAACTGTAAAATATTAAACATGGTAATTTTTATTGTGGTTTTAAAATCTGCATATTTGCTTTACTATTATGCTGCTGATCTTTTTTTACTGAATTTGTAAGATTTGTTTTATCAAAGCACATATTAATGTTGTGGTCATTACCATATGATGAATTATTTAAGATTTTATAGGTTTTCAATTTTTTAATTAGAATTTATTCCAGATGTTTTGTTCATGATATCCTTCAAAGTTTTATGCTTGGTCATACATCTGTGTCCATGTGGAGGGGAGAGAATTCAGTGCAGCCAGCTGTAGCTTCAGGCATACTACTGTGGCACTGGGTAGCGAACAAAATCCTCTTTTATTTTGGCCACTTGCCTATAATACTTCAGCAAAAGCAACAATTAGTGGGGGTGTTTTTAGAGAAACAGAAAAAATCCTTTGCAAAGTTACATAGTCTCAATGGGTTTATGAACTTGAGAAAGCAAAGCATATCTTCAAAGATGCAGAAATATCCAGCCTAGCAAAGTAATGTGGTGTTTTCTGCAGAGTTGTGGCATGCCAAATCTTGTGATCACCATAAAACATGAGGATACTTCATGAATAATACATTGCAATGCCAATAAACTGTTTACTTCTAGCTCGTAGCCTGTTTTTGTACACACAAAATGAAGTGTATCCAGGATGTTTAAACTGACATGAGGGAAAATGAATATGCTGTAGCTATGCTCACTTTCATGTGAGATGTGATTCCTGTGAGTTCTGGTTCTTACTGGTTTTGTCTACTAAGGCAAGTGTTTTTTGAGTGCTTTTTGGGTCAAAGAGGGAATGACAAGAATGTGATAGGGGCAAAACTTTGGCTACTCTTTCTCCACCAAAAGTAACTGATTGCTAAAAACCATGAAGTGGTAGGAGAACCTCAGGATTTCTGTAGCTAATGCATTAATTGAGCAATATATGCCATCCAAAGGAGGGAGAAGTAGTGCTGTATAAATTAATATTTATCTCTTTCATTTCACCATGAGATCAGTGTAGCAGAAATCTTAGCAGTGGTTCATTTTAAGTCATAAATATTCAGTAGTTTTAATCAACAAAGCTTCAGGTTTCAATACACTTTTTAAACAAAAGATATATTGAGATATAGAACAGTTACTAAATAGTCATGTAAGATGGTGCTGCTCCTCACAGAAGTATTTTAACTGTTTACATTTTATATTTACAGAATGATTTATGTATAACTGAATTAAGTTTATGTATGAGTTAAACAATCATTCAGAATTTATTTCTTTGGAAAATGCAGATTTTTAGTGAAGCTAGGCTGTATAATTGATTGCCTTGTGTAGATGCATATTTTGTGTAGTGAATTAGAATGTGAAGAAGAATTAAAATTAGTAAAGCTCACAAAAATGGGCATCAAAGATACAGAGGTCTTGCCAGGCACTGAGCATAAGCAAATAATGTAACTGTCTATAGAGGTAATCCAGGAGTGATTGGTGGTCTTCAGTGTGGTTCCTTCTGCTTGTTGGGTTAAATAAGCATATTTTTGAAGTTTTAACTGAAAGAAGAAAATTTGTCTTTGCAGTAAGTTTCAGAAAAACAGAAGTGATAGTAATGTCAATATCTAACATGTCTTTTTAAAAAACATGCAGGGTTGCAAGGAATGGTAATGTCTCAAAGATAACTAAATTGATAAACTGCACAGTTGATTTCCTGGCCTGGCTAGACTGCTGGTAAGTGCTGTGTGCGTGTAATTTTACTTTCCTCACTTGTATCTAATATTTCAATATTGCCTTCCTTAAGCTGCATTTGTTAAGGCAAGTATTTTTGTAGGATCCTGCCAAATTGTGTATTACCCCAGAACAGGCAGGACAGGTTTGGATTCATCTAGCACTGGAATGTAGGAAATAGTGAACAGAGACCATTTTGTAATTTTCTTATCAAAGTTTAAGCTGTGAATTAAGCCAAAATTTTTGGTCAAACAACAGTTCTCCATTGTTACATAGGGTCAAATGATAGTGTGGTCAGCACAGAGTAATGAAGTTGAGACTGACAGAAGTAACTTCTGATGCCTCTCAGTGCTGTAAAAACAAATTGGTAAATATAGTTCCTATTTACATTTATTTTAGACTCCACTGGATTGCAGTGATGATTGAAATATTTTGAGACTTAAAAATATTTTTTTGCTATCCCTTTCCAGTGTCCTAAATGCATAGTAACTGAACTGAGCTCATAAGTGCTGAGAAGAATTGAGCTTTTCTTCTTTCAAGGCAAGGTTAGTGAATGTGTAGAACTGCCCACTGCAGCCTATTGCAGTGTGAGCAAGCTGTGCTTAAAGGGACTGTTTCAGTAGGGTCAGAGTTTTGCCATTTCGAAACCAAGAGTTCACTTTTGACACCATCTTCACAGGACTGTTGCTTTTTCTTTTTTTCAGTTGCTTGCATTTTAGGCAAATTAAAGTGATGGCAAATTTCAAAGACAAAATAATATTCAGTAATCAAATTATCACAACAGCATCCTGGTCTTTACTTCCCTTTTTATTTGTTGAAATGCAAACTTTTTTCAGATGGGTGTACACTGCCATAGATAGCAAACAAATGGGTAACTAGAATTTGGCCATCTTTGTCTATTGTTAGATTACATGCTATCCAGTACACTGTTCAATTTTAAAGTATTGTTAGGTTTTATTTTAGATTTTGGAATTTTCTCAAGACAATAGGGTTCACTAAAGTGCATGCAACTTTCTAAGGCCATTCCAATCCACTGGGAGTTGATATGGATTGAATTACCATGAGCTGTCTGATCTCTTACCTCAGGTGAGGTTCAAAGTTGGGCAGTAATAGCGAGATTGATTTCTGCCTTCTCTGGGCACAGCTGTGGCATACAGCAAGGGTAAACTACTTCCTTTATCCTTTATACTTCCTTTTGTAGAAGTAAGTTCAAGAGTTTTAAATGGGGGGTGGAATTAGTACCCTTAGAGTGTACTGGGATGCTGTGCTGGGAAGCCTTCTGTTGGTGCTATGCAGTGTGTAAGAGCTGATGTGTTTGTGTGTTGGAGCAGCTGTGCTGCCCAAGCACAGCTCCCTGGTGGAGCAAGCTCAGCCCTGGGTCACTGCTCAGCTGAGCAGACTTGGCACTTTGCACTGCCCAAGCTTGGGCTTTTAGCTTTGAAGACCTTTTATTATGTGAGATGCAAGCAGCATTTTTCTGGGCAGGAATTCCAACTCGACACAGCATCAGCACCAGTGGTGTGGTGGGGGTGTCCTGTGTCCCCAGCATGAGCTGTGCCAGTAGGGCCCTGCTGTCTGGGGTTGGTGGGGCCAGCTCTGAGCACCTGGGCTGGGGCTCTGTGAGGATGGATGGATGGATGGATGGATGGATGGATGGATGGATGGATGGATGGATGGATGGATGGAGTATTCAGCTCAGCAGTGCATGAAGAAAAATGTGAAAAACCTCCTACAGGAGGAAGGTCCTACCCAGCCAGTAATCCAAAGTATATGACAACAAATGTTTCTTGATAAATGTCATGGGCAAAAAGGGAGAAGGTTCAGCTTATACTTGGTCTTACTCTTTCAAGTTACTGAAGGCAAAGAATTACAATTTCTAGATCTGTTTTTATTTGCTGTTGGCAGCAGCTTGTCCATGCTGTTACATTTTATTTTCCTGTCAGTGGTTTGGTGCAGTTGAAGGAGAGCCTGCCTGTATTTTTCAATAGGATTAAAAAGAGGTTTTTATTGCATCAGTGTAATAAGACTGTATACTGCCTACCCAAATTTTCAATTAATTTAATTTATTCTTAGTTAAGGGCACTGGATAAAGGTTGTATTTTAAGTGGTCTCTCACTCCCTTCTCTTTGTATGTCTATGTTACAGAAATGTGTTATGAATCAGATCACACTGTGTTTTTACTTCTGCAGTTCAAAATTTAAGCTAGGTTTTCTTGAACTACCTCACACAAACTTTCTACATTTCTTAAGCAAAGCTAACCCTTGCTATTGGAACTACACTGAATGTGAATAGAAAATACACCTCCTTTAGAAAAACAAACCTATTGGCCAATGTTGAGACAATATCAGTATGTTTCTTATCTATTTCACGTAAGATGTTCATGTGTAATATATAGCTTGTGTACAGTAATGTACATCTAGATTATTGTGTTAGCTGTAAATTGGTGATTTTATTATTGTAGTCTGGTTTTGTAGGGTAAAAATAGCTTACTAGTAATGTCAGCTCATCCTTTACATTTTACAAAAGGAATAATTCTTGGTAAGCTTTGCATACAGATGAATTACTTTTGTAGGCCCAATATCTAGTCTATTTTTGAGAGTTCTTTAACTTTTATTACTAAAGTTGAGAAAAAAATCCCACCCCAATTATTGTGATCATTCCTTCTGCCCTTTTTGAAGTATATTCTTAATTTTATTATGTCCCAAGAAATATGAAGGGGAAGATACACCATTAAAAATACTGGGGAAAGCTAATTTTTTTTCTTTCCCACATTTGATACCTTTTCCTGCTTTTCCTTTATTCCCTCCAAATAAGCTGTTGGTGGGCATTACTGAGAACATTGTGGGGTTTTTTTAACTCATTCATGCCATAGGTCATTACATGTGCACCACTGGAATGTATACATTGTTATCTAGTATGTCAGTTGGTTATAATGATATTTTAAATAAAAAAGAAAAAAAAAAGTTTGACCACCATTCATTTAGTGTTTCTTCATTGCCAGGCTGCAGTGGGTTTCATATGGATTGCATAATAGGGCTGCACTTGAAATCTTACAGTGAGAGTCCTTCCTGAGAATTCATCTGTTTTTTAATGGTAGTGTCCTGTCGTGTGTGTGAGCTCACTTGTGGGCAGAGTGACATGTTTATGCCATTTCTCCATTCCCATGGACTTTGGATGTGCCACACACAGACTGTTAACAGCCACACGTTCAGTGGGAATCCATTCTTGCTTCCTTGCTGCCAGCTCCAGCCACCTTAATTCCTGGAAGTACAGCTGCTGAGAGCCTGTGCTGCTGGAAGAGGTAAGCCATGGGCAGCCTAGTGGATGGGAGAATCTCTCAAAACTGCATCTTGGAGAAGCCTGAGGGATCTGACTTCTGGAGAGCTGACTTGAGTGCCTGGACCACTCACTGCAGTGGTGCTTCTCCCACAGGTAAGTCCCAACATAATGTACTTCACTGCCTTCACTTCCAGCAGGGTTCTATCTAGAGCTATGACTCTGGCCTTGCTCTGTAATAAGGTATCACTGGAAAGTTGCTTCCTTAGCAGCTGCAGCTGCCCTTGAGCTGTGCTGGTGGTGCCTTTCTGTCCAGTTTAAGGGAAGGGCACTGTGACCACAGTGCAGCCTGCTTTGTTTATCTGGGCCAGCAGTTTGTGGGATGCTCTTCTAGGAATGTGTTGGAACTCAGAAATGCTCCTCTTTATTTGCATATGTCAGCATAAAGTGCAGTTTCCAGTCACACCTTATTACAGAGCAAGGCCAGAGTCATAGCTCTGCCCAGGATTTGTCTGGTGACTGAGGACTGAAACACTCTGTAATGCTGCTGGCTTCAGTGGAACTCTCTTGTGAATGTAGATGAGTTACTAAGCTATCCCTGTTCATTTTCCTTTTTGTGTTAGAAATGCCATGACCTACCAAAGTATTCTTTGTTATTCTTAAGTGTTGCTGTTTTGCTTTGTTTTTTTAAAGCACATACTTCTGGGTTTGGTTTTCTTTCACTTAAAAGATTTTACTGGTGGCTTTTTTTGCCTGCATAATACTGGAAGGGATATTCCAGGCTGGGAAGATGGCACAGATGAAGCTGTGGTAACAATTTATCTAGTCCACGAACCTTCTGTCACGTTTTATTAATAACCAAACCTGTATCTTGCTAAGAAAGCTGACATTTAAAGCAAGGACTGTAATTAGAGTGAAAGAGCTGCAAAATAAGGAGTAGTCTCCAGTGCTTGCTGTAGAGAAATGCATTGGTGGGGAAGAGTATGGAAACGAGTTAAAGCTAGGAAAGGATGTATAATCTTCCTCACATAAGGGCAAAGTGTTCTTTGAAGCTATGTACAAGTGGATCTCATTTCTTGCATAATTTCCCATATCAGGAATTTAGCATTATGGTTGTGTTACCACACTTGAGGTTAACATCCTACTGTGGTGCAATTTTAGTGTGAAGTAAAATTTTGTTTGCAGCTTTTTGGCAGGTTTATTTACTGCAGTGGCTCATCTTCAAAAGCAGCTGAAATTTCTTCCTCATGAACAAGAGCTATAGGTGTCGCTGGAGCACAACAGCCAGTCTGGAACTGGTTTGCTTCACTCCTCATTTTGAGTGGATAGAGTTTCTTTGTATATTAAAAGAATTACTTTTATCTTGGATACCAGATTATGTAGTGCTATAGATCTCATGATCCTATCCTGGATCTGCAAGTTTGGGATAGGTGGGTTGGTTAGCAGTTACCTAAGGGTAAATAGTTAAGAGAGTTAACCAGCAGTCCTGTTCACTGCTTCTCTGGTGTATTTGGTGTTTAGTATCCCAGTCAGCAGGCCTCAGTTCTTGAGTTTGCAGTGTGAACTAAAGAGCACAGTCTGCACTTGATACATACAGGAAAGAATGCAATATAAATAGTGTAAGGGAGGCATGGGCTGTCAGGATGGATACAGTGAAAGTTTTCTATGTTTTGGGTAGAAATAAAAGAAGACATTAAAATACCCTGCTTGCTACTAGTACTTGGATTGAATGTTGCTTTTTATCAGTCCTGGTGTTCTACTTACAGCCTTGTTCAGACCACCCTCCAAAATTAAGGTTTATTTTGTGATGATTGACCTGGTACTTCTAGCTACCTGCTACTCTGTGGTCTTCCAGCTCAGTTACTGCTTCTCTCTCACATTATGCATCTGATGCTGCTGAATTAAATGGCCATCTTATTCCTTAAAGGATCACTTGTGACCATTGGTAATGAATCCAAAGCAGAGGTGAGAAAACAAAGATGGGGATGATGCTCATGCCTGCAGGTGGCAGGCAGCTGCTGCTGAACATGCAGGTACCTGCCTTGTGCCAGGAGCAGTAAGGAATCCAGGGCAGCTGGAGAGCTTGGGAAGTAGGAAAAAGGTTTTGAAATAACTGAATGAACCTATCCACACTGTACTACCTTGCTTGACGTTTCTTATCCAGGAAAGATTAGGTTAAAATTCTGCTTTTTGCTTGCTTTAAATGGTTTACTTTTTTTTTTTTTTTTTACATTTCTATAAGACGAAGGGTTACAGTGCAGTAGAAACAACACCCAGATGTTTTTTAAATATTGAAATACCTGGATATCTCTGAGATGATGAAGAGAAAGTATATCTTTCAGTATTGACTATCTCCTGGTGTGTAAAAAACCCATTCTAAGGTTATTTCCAGAGAGTGAGATATAATCTTCTCTAGTAAGAAATGAGATTCAGGGCACTTTTTCAAAATACTTAAAATAAAGCAATCTTCTTTGTTACAGTCTATAGTTTCCCTTTAGCCAGTTCATGTTGTTGTGGCACTTTTTTCTTAAAATTCTTTCTCCTTAGAGACTCCCAAGCTACCTCAGGATGTCAAAGACAGAGTGCCAAGACAGAGTGAATGGTGATGGGCTTGCAGGTGGAATTCAATCTGGTGAAACAATTTTCTGTATGCATGCTATGCAGAACTTCTTGAAATCACTTGGAAAGGAAGTCAGCCCTGGCAGCAAATTACCAGAACTTACAGCTTCATTCTAATGATTTTTCCTTATCAGAAGTAAGGAACTTGGGATGATGAGTTGTTTGCAGTATTCTTTCTGTCCCCTCATCTCCCTGTAAGAACTAACAACAAAAATATCAGCTGGTATCACTGAGAAATGTTAAAAACAGGCAAGTGTACACTGTCCAGGAATGCTTAAAGATCCCCACCTTCTCCCCTTTACCCACCCTGACACCCTGCACCCCAATTGCACTAATTCCTCTTACCATAAATTTTGCTATTAAAGTTTGGATGTGTTTTGATGATAAGAATCTTCCATCTTCTACCTTAATAGATATATCAACTCAGGAGATTTTTTTTCTTGCAGCTAATACTGCTCTGGTTTTGGCTCAGAAAACCCTCAGATACCTAGGGCAAAATGTGCATATTTAAAGTTCCACAGAGTTTGTGTAGCCAATCTGATTATTAATCACAGTTTAATTTAAAGCTGCATTTTTGTGAAACACTGAAACCATTTGTTGGGTAAGGGACAATTTTAGTGAATTATCAAGATTGATATCTTCAGTGTGTTTGCAGACCTTGTTTTCACAGTATCTTCATAAAATAATACCACTCTAGGAATGAGAAGTTTGAACAAACTTTATGGAGGGAGTGGAGGTGAAAACCACCTGGTTAAATCCATCTGGCAAACCTCCTGGCTGTGGTGACAGACTGGAACTGCCGCCTTCCCAAGCACAAGTGTGGGAATCTCTCAGCTCCAGGCTCAGCTTGATTGTTTCTGGCCATCCACCCACCCTGCAGGGCCTTCCACTGTCCTTCAGCAAGCAAAAGGATGGTGCAGTTGAGTCCAAAGATGGCAGCAGGACACTTGGGAGAAGATTCTCTTGTGTTCTGTGGATACAGAGAGGACCAATTCTTTCTTGGCAACCTGACACTAAATTTTGACCAGTCTTTCCCAGCTGGCCCAAATATTATAGCACACATAAAGACAACAGGGCAAGTGTCATTGAGAGCACAATCACTATAGCATTACTCATGATACATGAGTATACCAGAACAAAATACGCATTTTCACTCGTTTTGTCAGGAACAGGATTTTCTATACTTGTTCTACTTGGGGACTTTAGCACTTTGACTGCCAACAGTTAAACATCCTAATGTTGAAAAAAATTCTTCCATTTCCTTCTGCAGGAGGTAATTTCTCTTCTCAGCATCTTCACGAGCACGTTCAGAATTCCTCAGCTTTATCTCCAGCATCGTGTATTTTTTTCGTTCTTGGTCCAGTTCTTCTTCTAACCTAACCACTTGGTTCCTCAGGTCTGCACTTGTTTCTTCAATTCTTAAAACCAACAGAGAGAGAGAAAAAAAAAACTTTTAAAGTGGCTGGATAAGTACAGCTGATAAATATAAAAACTCTTAAGAGGAACAACTTAAATTTAACATGTTTTAAGAGGAAGCTTTAAAGGAGAGAACTTTCCTTTCCAGCACCAGACACCCTGGCAAATGAGATGTATTAATTCCTTAGGCAGAGTTAAACTATATAGTTCCAAAGTAATCTTTTAACCTCAGTTTTTCTGATACTGTTTCCCTATGTGGGTATCCAGCAACATCCTTAGAGATCAGACAGTCCTTCCTCACCATCCTTTTGATGGTATTTTCTGTAAAGTTTGGCATTGGCATTGGGGTAGGGTATGAGATTTTATGAAACCCAATATTTCATATGAGGAAGAATCAGTTTAACAGTTCTTAAATGTATCTGGACAAAAAGCTCTGAAACAAAATTCAGAGCTTTTCACACAGGAGGTCAAAGAACAAGGTTCATGGTTTTGTGATTTCAAAGAAGCACAGAAGGCACAGCCCTTAATGTTCTCCCCCTTGTGTTTCCCAATCACAAGATGAAGTAGTGGTGTAAATACTGAGGAAGGAATATATTCAGATAGGAATTATTGATTATTAGAATATGAATTTAGAAGTCAGCCTTTTACAATGAAGAATACCCCTCCTCTAAATAAAATAAATAAACCTTTAAAAATAATTTCCAACACAAAACCACCCCCACCTCTCCTTGATCAGTCCAATACTCAACTTTGAAGCTGGGGTGTGGCATCCCAGTGGAACTGTGAATGGGTTATTTTTAGTCAGGGTAACTGATTATCAAGGCCATGCTACTGCCTCTGTAACAAAAAAAAAGGGAGCCTTGGGCTCAGCAGGGTCTGAATTCCACTTTCTGACCAAAGGCAGTGCAATGCATCACCTTAAACTTTTCCTTTCTGTTCCTTTACATACAGCTAAAGATGGCAGTTAATTATTGTCACAGTTTTCACAATGAATCAAAGTCACAGGTGCACTGACCTGTACCAAGTCCAGCAAAAAGCAGTCTCTATGGATGAAAGCAGACCTTTATGTCCAGCTAGCTGTCAGCTGGAACATGACACTTCTAAAGTAAAATGCTTCCCCACACACACGTAACAGCTCTGAGCTGCCAATTACATTTTCCACCACTAAGTTTAGGGGGTCAGCTACAGCAGCCTGGACTGAATTACACAGGGTCACAGTACTTAGAGCATTTCTACATTCATAACAGTCCTCTCCAAATCTTAAGAGTCCCAGGTGGTAAACATGAATTACTGAAACTCAACAGAGAATGTCTGATAATTATATTTACCTTGAGGGAGAAATGCTCTGGAACAGAGTGGTTACAGGAAGGCCATAAAACTTGCCTCCCTCTGACTAAGAGAGAGAAAATGGGCAGTTGATGAGAAATAACAGCTTTTCCATCAGCAAGTGTTCCTTACCTCTGCCCCAGGCAGGTACTCACTCTGCTTTCGCTTCACTTACATATGTGCCAACAAAAAAAGCTCATATTCTCTCATTAAAACATGTCCTGCTAGATACACGCAGTTCTGCAAACCACACAAGCACATGTACAATTTTGGGGAACTAAATTATTTTCAGTAAAATAAAGCTGGTGAGGCAGTCTAAATCTTTCATGCTAAATAGCCTCCCTTCTTTGCTAGTTAGCTCCTGTCTTTCCACAGCAGCAGGAACATACTTTTGCACCCATAAATTGCTGCAGATGTAGTAAAAACATTGTAAAATTTCTGAGAGCTGAAAAACTTGGGCTTGAAATTCTTAACATTGACAGCACAGTCCTTCAGGCTGTAACCCTGAACAGCTGGAGTCATCCTGTTTACAGGGTGATACAAAAGGCAGTGGTTGCCTGGTTTTATGAAACTCTTTAGTTCATTAGGCATTTTCCTCTCAGCTACTTTGCCCTGTAAAACCTGGCCACTTTAGAGTCCTCCCCTTGAGCCACAGTGCTCTCTGTCCAGTCCAGCTGCAGGCAAAAGGCAGGTGTTGGAGCTGAAGCAGCTCAGCATCTGGAATGAAGAACAGGTCTTCCTGGATACCCCTGATGTCAGCAGCTTAAGGCCCCATTTGAACAGTTTTACTGATAAGAGGTGGGAAACCATCTCTTCCCCCAGGCAGCAGGCAAGAATGTGCAGCTACATGTTTCCAGGTTCTGCAGCTTGGTATTTCTGTTTATTAACCTGTATCCCTGCAACAAGGCTTGCCAGGGCAGCTCTGCACAATTAAATGTAAGGCACATACGCTCACCTCCCTCCCATTCTGCATCAGTAAGGCATCCAAAAAAACAAACCATGTAAGCCATGAACTTCCATCCTCGTTCACATACCCTTCCCAGCATCCCACACTAACAACAGCTGGTGTTTCATAAGCTCTTATACCTGGAACACAACATGGTGGGGCTTTTCTCCCACCCAGGGATGTTAGGTGGGAACTGAAACTGCTGCACAGCCTGGTTCTCCTTCCAGCTCCACACACCAAGGCAGTACAGTGCAAGAGGCAGAAACGCAGCAGAGGCTGGCAAGCCATCACCAGAGGAAATCATAAAGCAGAAAGATAACAAGAGTAATTCCAACCTTAACAACTGGCCCATGGGAAGAGATCACAGCTCAGATACATTTTTGAGAACCTGCCTTAACAAAAAAAAAGTGCCAAAAAACACAGCCTAAAGCTGTGCTATACAATCCAACAGTCTTATGTGCTTTTGGTACCATGTCTGGGAGACTGACAGCATTTTCATACCTCAGTTTCCAATCTGAGTTTTAGTAATTGAAGGAATATAACAGAAACAACACACACACAAAAAAACCCCACCAAAAAACAAAAACAAACAAACAAAAAAAAAAAACAAAAAAACCAAAAAAAACCCTAAGCCCCAAGAACTCAACTCTTTGTAAGAAGTGGGACTACAGCCCTTCTTCAGTGCACAGTACTGGTGCTGCAGAGCAGCATGCATTATATTATGGTGTGCAATTTTGCACATGGCTGTATATTAAAGTATATCTAACTCCTTTAAGCATCAGTATTTCATGTACCTATTTCCCTGAATGCTTTCCTAAAAGTCTTTGAACACACTCATAAAACCTAATATGCTCACACAAATTAATGACTTCCTTGTTATTAATTCTTCCTACTTCCTACAGCCCCAGCCCTACACACAGCTCTCCTAAAAACTGAAAGGAATTATTCTGACTGAGCTCAGATGGAAAGTACAGCACCAGCTGTTGTGCAAGGAAACACCAGTTGGCAAATGACACAGTTCACGCTGCTCCCCCAAGCTAGGCTGCCCCACCAGCCACGCACCACTCTCATATCAGAAACCAAAAGTGATGCTTCTAAAAGTTCAACACAAAATGAAAACACTACAGCTGAGATGCAGGCCCAATACCACCACCCCCAAAAAAACCTGTGGAAAATAGTCAAGAGCAGTTTTCTCAAGAATACTGCTGTTGGGAAAAGAACAAGAAGCCCTCTGTTTCAGACTGGTCTGGTACAAGTATCAGCACCTGCACAGATCATCCTTGTTGAGGCCTGACCACCCTGGGTCGCAATTCCTGCCTACAAGATGTTTGCTTTGCTGTTTCTCTGAGGACGCTAAGAGCAGCCTTGGCATTACCTGTGCAGTTCTCATTTACAGTGAAAACAAAGAATATGAAATACTGGATTTCCTGTGTCATAGAAATGCCCCTTTGTTTTCTTTTTCATGCTCTCTTAAATCAGAGAAAAAAAAGTTGGATTCAGAGAGTAGCAAGGAAAAAGTAGAGCCAAATCTGCTGCCACCCAACCCCAAACTTCAGGGTTGAGAACGTGATACCCTTGGTAGCCTACACCCATGTTCAGACAGGGAGAATGTTGACAGATGACTTCCTTGTGCCCCCTGCAGATGACATTACCTTTTGATACTAGTCTCATACTCAGTCCTCTGTTTGCTCAGTTCTGTCTTTAGCTCCACCACCAAGCTCTGTAAGGCCCTGGAGCATTGGACAGAGTCTCGGGAAGCTGCAGCCGGGTCACTCTGTTCACTGCTGCTGCTGCAGGCTTCAAACCTGTCCATGCTGTTCTCCAGATCGGCTGTCTTGTCCTCACTCTGAGACAGCGAGCCCTGAGTAACCCACTCGGTTTTTAGGGAGCTTAAAGCAGAAGAGTCACTGGCCCGACAGGCTGGGCAGCTGCTCACCGAGTCCATCACGGAGATCTCACAGGATGATGTAGACCAGGTGGTGCTGGCCATGCTGTGTGTGCTGAGGGACAGGCTGGATGAGGGGACATTGTCATAAGTGGAGAGTCTCTGGGAGGAACACGAGTCTTTCACTCGTTCCCCAGAGGCTGTCCGGCGATGGCCTCGGAGGGAGTACAAGCCGTTCATCAACCAGTTCCCACTGGAGGAGAGGTTGGGGATATCCAAGGATGAGCTGCCCAGCTTTGGACTCACAGACCGTGCTCCCTGCTGGCGGAAGGAGTATTTCCATGGAGGCAGCGTCTGCACTCTCTTACTGGGGCTTGTGGCAGGCTGAGTCGATTTGCCACTGTGCTCTGGAGGAGTGATTTTCACTGCAGGTCCTGGAGTGGCCTCTAGAGCCACAGCATTGCCAGAAGGGAGATCAGCAGGGCTGGCAGCGCTGTTCTGTGACCTGCTGTCCTCCCCGTCCTCCTCGGAGATCCACTCCACAGTGCTGCGCTGGCGCATGGGTTTGATTTCCAGCTGGCTCCCTGGCACATCCGCCTGAGGAACGGCAAAGATCCGCCCCTGTTCGCTTATCAGTACTGTCATCAGGTGCTGAACTAGCGAGGTGCCTGAGCATGGAAAACAAAGACAAGCAGGTGAGGAGACATGGAAGACCTCTGCGACTCACCCCAACCTGTTTGCGTGACTAGGCTGCACCCAATTTCTTGGTCTGAACAGACCCAGAGCTACTGCTTATTGAAAAACCACCAATTTCAGCGCAGGCCTTCTGCTGCACTCAGTGCCTAGAGAAATTTGCAGGAAGTATCACATCTGCATTATACATGCACTTGCAGAGGGTGTACAGCAAGTGCAGAAAGTGCTCTCAATTATTTAAATCCACAGAAATGTGCTGCCACTGTTTTCCAGGAGTGGAGCAGACCATTATGAACTAATAGAGAATACTGCTTACTGAACCTAATACAAAGCCCTTACTACAAAAGAGGCAAAACTTTGAAGGCTAAATAAGGAATTCTATTTTTAAGTATTGCCTGAAATATAGAATAAGGCAAACATATTTGGGGTTCAAGGCAAGAGTCTGGTTTATCAATGAATTTTTGACCTAACAGTAAGATGTACTGAGCTCACCTACCAGTTCTATTTTATGTCTGTGAATGCAGGAAGAGAGCTAAATATCTTGAAGATGAAGGCATTCCTAACAATTTAGCTGTCACACTTTGGGTATTTATATTTGAAGAGGCACACAATTAGAGTGCTTTTTGTTAAGATCTCATTATCAGTTTATTTAGCAGATTCAAATTACTCTGAAGCTAAAAAAAAAAAAAAATTACTCTTTCCACTTCTCTATTAGTTTTATCTAACCTACCTCAACTAAATTTTCAACTAAAATAAAACATTGCCAATCCTATTATGTGTATGATTAAGTCTAAAAATCCAGTCTACATATCCCAGTTTTTCTGCAGTTCAGATCTGTGGCAATACAGAATTCCAGGTCAGATCACTGTAGTGAGAGACCCCAGCACCTGCACGTGTGCACCTACACACAGTACAGGCATCTCTGCCATGGGATGAGCTGCAGAATGAAATGCCTGAGGTGATCTGAACCCAAACTTGTCCCCTGTGTCAGCTGAGCAGAGAGCGCGCAGCTGGCCAAGGCTCTGAGAGCTGTACCAGCGCTGGCCCGGTGGCCACTAGGGGAAGTCCCAGCATCGCACACAGGCTGATTTCAGCTGTCCCCACCTCCAACACTGAATAACAAGCACTCGCACTCCCTTCTCCTCCCCGATTTTTATACCTTCCGCACCTCCAGGGGAAAGCATCACATTTGCCCTTAATAATACGGCCCACATCTCTGTGGGAAGATTTGAGTCCCTAAACTGTACTATAATACGTCAGGTCATACTCTGAAGTTGTCCTGTTGCCTTTCAGTGAGTTGCCATTGTGGGAGACACATCTGCACATCACCTGTGAAGAGCTAAAGGCACTGCTGCTGCTAAGGGATGACAATACTGGCCTTCTGTGAAGGATTTGCATCACACAAAATACCATGTCAGCTGTTGCCTATAGCTAGGGAGCAGAATCAGAGCCAAGTTCAGGCATCCTGGGCACAGCATCTCCATCTGTGCCTAATTAATTCATCAATCCTTTTTGCAGGCTTGCCAAAATCCTACAAAACTTTATGCCAATACCTTGCTAAAACTTTCACCACAGTAGTTATTTCAATGCAACCTGGGAGAGGAGCTGTATCCCAGCACTAATGTCAGCCTGCTTGATTCATATGGAAGCAAATGATTTTAAAGCTTCAGATTTTTTACATCCAAAAATAACTGATTTTCAACTTTTTTTTTTTTTTTTTTTGATTCTGTGAAGTTTTGATCCATACAGTCTCCTTAGAAGACAACACTTCCAAGACACTTCTAGTTATAGCCACTATGGCACAGCCAGAAGTACAGTCCTCTCCTCATGGCCCAGATATTCTCTACAGGCAGCTGTACAACCACTGAAATGCACCAATACTAAATGACTGCAGTTTGGTACTTCAGCTCAGTTCTGAAAAAACAGCTGAGCTTTCATTTTAGCAGTAGGTTCAAAAAGAGTTTCAAGGGCACAGAGGCATCTCCACATGGTGGAGAGGAGAGACACTCCCAGTCCAGTGGTGAGTGGGATAAGATGCCAACTGGAATACCCCCCACGGGCCCTGATGAAAAGGATGGCTTGACTTGTGACTGTGCAGGCAACTGATACAGCTTCCAAGGAATGTATGGCTTTCACTTACAGCTCCAAATCACAGCTGCTGTGCCATTCCACCAGAACAGCACCTACCTTCCATCATGGTCACGGGATCCTCCATTTTGGGCCGTAGTATGTTTGGTCCAAATACTGTAGCCAGGTTCTGGACACTCATCTTGTTAATGCTGGAGTGAGCCTGAACTTCATCAAGGAACCTTGAAAAGCCGCCCCAGAAAAATCAAAGGAGGAGTGAATTCATAAGTAAGTCACTTCTCAGACTATAAGCATTCGGTTTAGTCCTGTTTTCATACAACCCTGACACTTGAAACGATTCAAGGAGCTATTGTAGCTTAGATATTCAGTATAGCCCTAGATCCCTCCTAGTGTATGAACTAGAGAAGACAGGATGTTTTCTGGCAGAAGTACCTACCTAGCAGGGACACAGCCATCTACTGGGTCTGGAAGGACAGATTTTTGCATTTTTATAGGCATGCTCAAATTACATGGATTGACTTTAGCAAATTTTCACTTAGGGATGTAACAGAAGTACTAGGTCATCTCCTTGTTTGAGAACTGGAAGCCTGTGGAAAGAACTTTGTGGCTTGGCTTGAATCTAACAAAATACAGATCACAGAATCGTAGAATGGTTGGAGTTGGAAGTAACCTTTAAAAGTCAACTCCTTCCAATCCCCAGATAAAGAGGCAGTCAGAAAACTGGGAAAATCAGCAAAGGTGAAAGGAGACAAGACTGTGGAGTCCCTGGTAATCCAAGAGGAAGCCACTACTAACCCCACTTCCAAACCAGAGCAAATGCCAGACTGGCTGTTCTGACTGGATCTGCTACTCAGCTTGTGCCATGAATCTTCCAAGTCTGCAGTATCTGGAGTAAGTGTCTATCTTTAGTGCCTGTAGTTACTTCTGAAAAAAACTATAACATATCATTCATGCCTGCTGCCAAGGCTGCAGGTGGCAGCAATTTGCTTAGCTGATCCTCTTGGATAAACCAAGAGCTTCCTTCAGGCAGGCTGCATTCACCTCCACGTTTTTTAAAGGAGTTGTAACTTACACTTAAGTGGTCTTTGAATATTCATACTATAAGAGTATATTATTTACATATAAGACAGCCTCACAAAACTTAGAGACCTTTCCAAGTGTTAATTAATTTCACTTACTTGCATATGTATTTGAGGAGGTTGTAGTTGGCTTGGGGCAAATTCTTCACCTGTTTAACCAGTTCCTGGGTACCCTGAGGGACAGGAAAAACAAGAAGCAGAGCTATTAATGCAAATGCTGGAAAGCAGACGTGACTTTCCTTTAGGACTTCAAAGTCCTCTTTCCACAGCCAAACTCTGAACAACAGATAACACAGAGGCTTTGCTTTAGAGGAGGTGTCATCCAGTGTGTTGCGCCTTACCAAAAACTCAATGTCCAGAACCCAATTCAGTTCTCAGTGGAACTCCTCCTGTAAACTTTACTGTAAATTATAATGGCTGATAGAGAAGCCTTCATTTAGTGAGGCCTGCCAGCCTTTAAAGCTTGCCCACTGGCATTGGTACCAGTGTACCAGCAGATGTGCCTTTGCCTATTTGACACTTGCAGGCACTGAATGTGATGCCTTAAGTTTTAGCTTTCATATTTTCCAGATACTCTACTGCATTAGTATATAACTCTGAACTTCATATAAAGTGTTAGCAAGTTCTCTTCCCAGTTTAGTTAGACAAAACAATCCTTTTCCAGCTCCAGAACCAAGGACACCGTTGCAGCTTCAGGCCCAAAAAAGTATAAACAGCAGCGAATTGAGGGAGAGCAGTCTGGGAGGATGGGACTTCATAACCTGAAGCTGTAATTGGACAGTTAATGTCATTAACCCCAATATGTAAATCGACCAAAACTTATAAAAGTGTGAAAACGTGATCCGTCGTGCATCTTGGGTGGAGCCTCGGCCGGGCTCTTGTACTGCCCAAGGTGTATCCTTTGAAGGCCTTTTTAATAAATACCTACTTTGTTCCTTTAACACTTTCTAGCCTCTGTTCTAGGTAGCCTCTCAAAGCATCAGATGCAGTAAAAATACACTGAGTAATGCTCAGTTGAGCAGAGAAAATTTTTTTCTTAAAAAAGCTAAATTAATCCAATTCAGCTGCCTCCTTTCCAATGACGTACTTCCATTTGCAGTCATTCTGACCTGGGACATACTTCCTCACAAAAATTTCCGTCTTTACAACAAAGTGTAAGATGACACATCAGCTGAAGGAATGACTTCAACCCCCAAAGCTACTTAAATCATCTAATGAAAACCTCTGACTCAGGAGGCTATTGTCCTACCACAGTCCCAAGTATCATTTGCTTGTCAATGCTGCTGTTGCCCTGGAGATCTGCTTATTTTTGAAGACAACTAAACCTTTTGTGGAAAAACAGATACCAAAGCACGTTTAAGGAAGAGTGATAGCTGCCAACTAATGATGGAGAAATTCCAGAAGCAAATGGTTCCAAAAAAGTGCAGCTGAAGATTCATTTCAAACTCTCATTGAATTTTTAAGGACTGTTAGGAAGGGAATTCTGTTGACCAAACTCTTGCAATGTATTCCTGATTCAGACGAGTCAGAAAAATCTGTAGAGCAGTGCCTATTCCTGCCTTCCTCCTTATTACTTTAAATAATACAGGTACTTTTTTATTCTGTACATCCCAGCATAAAAAAAAAAAAAATTCTTTAATAAAAACCTGAAACTTAAAATTCTTAAAAAGCAGCAACCTCTTTATAATTCCTTATCTTAAGCACTATGCTGGTTCAATCCTCTTATAAATTTCTAAAAATTTTTCCATCAAGGACAGCTGCTACTGGTGTGAAGGTTAAGATCAGCTGTTCAGGTCAACAAACTTTCAAGTGACAAGTTTGAACTAGGTAAGCTAACAGACCTAATTCCATCTTGAATTTTGCTCTGTAACCCAACATATTTCAAAGAGGGAAAACAGGATGGTATTTGGCACTATATTTCAAGTGCTCTGAATTAAAATGCCATTGGCTCCACTGGATATAAGAGAAAACTTTGGAACAGAAACTTAGGCTGTGAACAGCAGGAAACATGACCTAAAGGTAAAAGATGCTACCTGAAAGAAAAAAAGTTTCTAAAAATATATAATCCATGCTTTGTCACAAGGAATCTCAGGGACGGCATTACACAGAGAGTATCTTTATATTCATTGGAGTACAAACACCTGACAAAAAAAAAAAAAAAAAAAAAAAAAAAAAGCAGATCTCTCCCCTACTGCAGCATATATCAGCTCTGCCAGGTTTGTTCTTACCAAGGCCTGGCCAACAGAAGGCAGAGGCTTAGCCCAGGAGCACCATAGTGACAGCACAGAGGAAAACAGAAGATTGAAACCTCTGTAGTAACAAACAGCACTGATCACTGCCAATGGCTGCAGCCCAGCAAGCAATAGAAGCACTGTACTGTTATTTATCATGGGATTTTGCAAAAATAACTCTTACCTCCTTGAAAATGCTGCTTTCCAATGAATGATCCCAAACCCAAGGATTTTGCAATGTGTGTAACAGTTCAGCACCAATTCAGAGCTTCTAGTTTGGCTGGAAAACTAGCAACACTTTAGATGTTTGTAAAAAATTCTGATGCCTCTTTAAAAAATACTTGAAACCTTATGTTCAATCCACTGAACTGCTGTGTGCATCTCTAGAGTACAGGTAGCAGTGAAGGCTAAAATACCACCATGCCAAGGCAGCTCAGACTCAAATGAGTTTTTAGGCTTTTGAAGATCTCTCTCGCTCTAAATTTTCAAACCCTCCTCCCAATCAGCTGGGATCAGAATCAAATCTTTTTTAATGCTGCAGTCCTGCTGAAATACCTGGAGACCTCAGCACCACCCAAGGTCTGTGTTAATAATTCTGTTTGCATTCAAACACCAGAGATCAGCTGAGTGCAGAATGACTAGGTAAAACAATTTGAATAAAAACTTAGGGCTGTACTGGAGCTAGGTCAGGTTAATAATCACCACAATAATTCCTATCCATAGTCACAGTGTACCAGCATGAGGTGCCAACAATTTTATCTGAAAGGCTATTTTGCTGTAAGCAATTCTGGTTTTTTTGGATGTGAGGTGAGGGTAGCCATACAAAATGAAAATAATATTAAGAGTGCAAAAGGCTCATTCAAAACTTTCAAGTGAAAAGTTAAAAGAAAACAGATTTTCAAATTAAACCAGTACAATTACATTTTGTTTAAAAATTCTTTTACATAATAAAACATTTGATTTTTAAATTCCCTGCTTACCATCACGTGTTAAAAATCATGGTTTCAATGAAACCACGTTTGTGAGGGGGATTTTCCATGTGGGAGGCGAGTCAGGCCCCACAGGCTACGTATGACTGTGCTGCATTCTGCTCCACATGCTACTGTGCACGTACAGCCTCTCCACCCCTTGTGTGTGCATTCCACTTTCCTTTCTGGAAAGGTAAACAGCCCACGTTGAGGTTCTAGGTTTCCCTGACAAAACCAAAATTGCTTATGTTTACAGCAGCACCTTAACAAAACAACTCTGTGCTATGAGCAGTGCTGTATTTTGTACGTGTTCATTTTGGCTACCTAGTGATCCCCACTGCCTTTCTAATCTAAAGAGAATTCTGCTCTACAAGTCATTTGAGTCTGGCCTTGTTCACACAGATGCTGCTTCCCAAACTGCTGCAGCCTGTGCAGACAAAATCAGGCAAACAATGTAGTTAATAAGATGAGCAGTGATGTACAATTATGTTTGCCCAATTTGGCAGTGTCTCTACTCTTGTGCAATAGTGCTTAATGGATCCAAAACTTCCCAGTCTACACATCTTAGGACCAAAATCAAACCAGCTCCACCACCTTAGAAATGCTGCTGTTTCTTGTGACGTAACTGTTGTGGGGTCTGTAACACGGCACCCTGCAGAGATGCCTGGGTTCACCAAGGATAAGGCAGAAAATGAGCAAGTTTTGGAGGCAGCAGACACACACCTCTACCTACTAGAATACAACACTGGTGCGCTGGCACCCTGACATGGCTGTGTCCAGAATGCAAGTTTCCACGTGCTCTGGAAACTTGCATTCTGGACATGCTGTGTCATGCACAGAAATTTGCTTTCTCACAGTTGACTAGAGGTTACATTATTTGAGTGTTATTTGCCTTTTAACCATAAAAAACTTACATTACCACAAATGATACATTTGATGCATGCAAACAAGTATCTTCCTGTGAGCATCATAAAGGGCAATCTCCACAGAGCCTTCTGCCATTTGAACTGAAAGTGAACCCCAGACTCACAGCGAGGAAAAGTTCTATACAAATCCTGCCAGACAAAGACAAGACCACACACAGAAAAGGGACAGAACCGTGGACCACAACTTACAAGCCCTCAGGCTTTTGCTTCTCTAGCAAAGAAATGACACAAGTAACAGCCCTTGCAGCTTCTTTAAATTTCTGTTTTAGAAGGTGGCACCCACATCAGACCTGATCTAATGTGCCTTTGCAGTCTGCAGAGGGCTTAGGGAGTACCACAATACGGATGAAAGAGCCCAATCATATTGTAAATTATCCTGTTCCATGATTGCCACAGACTTTGTAGTTTTTGTCAGCCCTTTCCTTTGCCTGGAAACCAAAGAGAAGAACATTGTAAGAAGGCTCTGGCAAAGTATTCATAGCATTATTTCCTCCCATTCTAGGATAATATCATAGCCTGCCTTCTCAGCGTGCCTTTCCTCAAAGAAATACAAAGACCATTGCACTGATCAATGTCTCATCCACCAAAATCTTTGGGAAGGAGAATATACTGTTCTGAAATATAGAATGGAAAACACAAAGGAGTGACTCCATACAGCGTATTAGTGAGTGAACAGCAAAGCTGGGAAAGGAATCCAGATTTCCTCCTACCTTGCACCTCTTGCCAATTATGCTACACAAGAGCTTTGCTCAGAAGAAAGAAGCACCAGGCTACAAAACTGACATTTTAAAGCAGCAGCCTGTGATAACAGCACCCAATTCACAGCTTCAGGAAAATTCAGGGAAAGGTTCCCAGGGGCTTCATTTAAGACTTGATTTAAATCAAGCCTGAAGAGATAAGGAAAAAACCTGTACTACATTGATTCTTGGGAACATCCTCTGAGGAGGCAGATTAGAAGGAACACTGACCTCTCCCTCATCTTTTGAGAGTAGCTGTCCACAAGAAAGAAAGTCTTCGTATTTGGCAAAGGGGATGACAGGCTCTGGCAGCTCTCGGAGGTAAAGCTTCAGGAGGGACGCCACAGTGTGAACATCTGTGTTGCTGCAACAGAGAAGAGGGAAGGAAATTTAGAAACCCACACTACCTCAAAGCTTGATGCCTTTCTTTGGGGGTGCATCAAGGTCCCTCTTAGGGACAGGGACCAAGTAGGCACCTGGAAGGAAGCTCTTCTGCCAGTCATTGGTACTAGGCAGGAAGGTCTGCCTGGAACAAGGGAAATCTCCATTCTGTCAAGATAGAAATGCACCTCAGGTAACACAGGCAGTGGAAGGGATATGCCCATTATACTGCTTAAGGTAGGGTGACACTGTGGTTCCTCTGCCAGTGTGGACCAGGAATGTGAGGAATAGTCCAGGCAAGTACACAGTGATCATACAGCACTGACAACAGAGCTCTTCATCCCTATTCCATGAAACTTAACCTCTCACTGATGCTTCCTGATACTCTCCCCAGCCAGCACACATGTACAGCTGATGGGTTGGGCTTCCACGTGCCCTGGTCAACCATTCAGGAAAAATGGAGGGAGCTGTATTTCCTCCAGGTCCTCTATTGCCCTTTGGTATAGCTGCCTGGCTTGTGGTATCTGGAATTTCCTAGCTGATCTTTTATGATGGGATATCAGTTTTTATTTTCTCTCCCAATCCAGAAACTTTTTTTCCCTCTTCTCCTTTGCTTTAAAGTTGGGGTTGAGGTGTCAGATCCCATGATGAAGATGAACCCTTTCCAGCTACCTAGCTTCTGGCGTATGGTGATAAATTCAATCCAATTCCAATCCCTCATTCCAACTTTCCTGTGGTACAAGATTGGTACAACATTGCAGATGACCTCCTCAATGATTTTGACTGTTGGAAGTCTAAACAGATTCTGTCACCACCTCCTGCCTACCCACCATTGCCCTGACAGTCTTTAAAGAATTCTGAGAAAAACATATCAGTGAACATTGGGCAAGAGAGCTTCAAATCCTCTCTTCTCTCCAAAAGCTGAATCTCTTCTTTTAATATGTTTCTTTTTTGGAACACATGGCTAAAACAAAACTGGAAAAACCGCAACAGGAAACTATCAGCCACTTACTCCTAATCCTGCTAATGCTATTCCTATTAAAAAGCTCCATCATATTTGAGAATATCAGAGTTTCACACAGTGGTTTTCTTCAGTTGATTATAGTGTTTTACAAATGAGATCAGTACTCTTATTTTTTTTTTCCTTTAGTGTAGAGTTTCAGGCATGGATGGTGGATCTGACTATTGCTGAGAAGCAGAGCCCAGAACAGAGCTTCAGGGCCACTGGCTGCAGTAACTGTTTCATCCATGATGCCATATGAAATACAGCCAGTGCTTCCAAAACAGCAACACCTGTCCTTTCAGAAGAACACTGGAAAAGAAAATTTATTTTATTTAAAAATAAATATTCTAATTTCCAGTCATCACAAAGGTTTGATCCACCATGGGCCAGGCAGGTTATAAGCACCTGAGATATCACTGTAGTTACAAAAGATGTCTAAAAGCACTGACTGCAGCTGGGAAATAAGAAAGGATATTCCTTTCACTGCACCTGATTTGGAAAGAAGCAAAGGATTTCATACTTCTGCTGCCAAGCTATCCCAGGCCATAAAGTGGTAAGTTATAGTTACACACAGAGAAAATTATGGTTGCTAGGAGGAGAAGCATTTCATTTAGCCAGAGTGGAACTGGCTGTCCCTTACTGCTGTCTGTGCCTACAAATACGTAAGACAGACTGTATGTATACATGGGGAAAGAGCAAAAGACAATAACTGGGACGCCCTCAGCTTTCCACTACTCAGGTATTCCAGGCTTGCTTCCTTGGATTCTGCACTGAAGCTTTAGTAACTGCATCACACACTGACTACCCAAAAGGCAGGCATTCCTTAGCGCCTCTCTTAAAAGGGAGACTTAGCACTCATCTATTTAGCCAGTGCAAATGCCTGTGGAAATAAAGGTGCTTTCTGCACCTGAGATGGTAAGACACTGGAAGAGGTTGCCTAGAGAAGCTGTGGAAGCCCCATCCCTGGAAGTGTTCAAAGCCAGGTTGAATGGGCTCTGAGCAACCTGATGTAGTGGAAGGTATTCCTGCCCATGGCCGGGGTGTGGAAGGAGATGAGTTTTAGGATCCCTTCAAATACAAACCATTGTACATTTGTATTTTGCTTTAAAAATGCTGGGTGGAGACTTGATTTATCTATATAACAATGAAGTTAGATAAGGCTAAAGTAAAACATGAAACTGAAACTTCCACTCCTAATTCATTCATTCCATAGATAGTCCTGTTCCAGAGTGTAAGCACTGAATTAAGATTAATTCTGATTCTGAGCTAGAACACCCAGACATTCAGTTAAAAATACAGGAGTTTTGTTTAAGAAAAGATTAACTGAGACAATTTGATGATTTCAAACTTATTTTTTTCATGAAAATATTTCTAAATGCTTGACACTTCCATTTAGGGAGCAAATACTGTTTGTGGTTAGGAATCAAAGAAAGGAGGATGGGTGGTCTGGGAAGCTGAGGGAAGGGAAGAATTAGAAGAATGTTCCAAATAAACTCTGAAGATACACTTCCCAAGATGAGACCAAACACTGTTTCTGCCCACGCAGGAGACAGTGCTAGCTCTTCTGCAGTGGTAGGCAGGGAAGATATTGGCAATGTTGAGACTGGCTGCAGGTCCAAGGGAAGCTATCCCCCAAGGTTAATTTGTTGGTAAGACACCAGATGCCACTGGCATCACCTGGAAAAATGGGGCTGGTGACTTCCAGCAAGAAATGGGGCCAGGCCTTCAAGACAAGATCCCAGATCTGATCTCATTTATGGACCTGTGGTAAGAGATCAGACCAGATCTACACAATGCCCTTGGATGCAAATATCCCATGAATTTCAAGTCTCTGTTAGGGTCAATCCTTATCTCACAAAGGGCTATTAAGCTTTGCACAATGCTAAGCTTCACTCCAGGCAGGACGTACGTATGACAGAGTGAATGAAATGTTAGTTACAGGGTAAGGACAGCATTTGGTTGGAAGGGCCTTGACAGCATCCACCTTTCTGATCATCTGACTGCCTGAGGGCCAGTGTAGAGACAGAACAGCTGGGAGCTGCCCCTTCCCTTGCTGCCCTTGGATGGAGCACTCAGAGACAGAGACTCTTCCTACAGGAACTGATATTAAGCTGAGCATCTACAAAACAGCTGCTGGCATAATGGCCAGGTGAAACATGTCAGAGGGTGGTGACTATTCTGAAACCTGGTGACAGAGTCAAGACATTGCACCAGGCAGATCTGCTGGGAGAATGCAACATCTGAAAGAAGTACCTCACCTAGTTCACCTCTGTCATACCCATTTCTGTGATGGGATCCCACCAACTGCTCAGTTTCCTGCACCCAAATCTAGCAATGCTTTTCATTCAACATGTGCTTAAACTGAAACACTGAAGGAGCTCCACACAGACCGGTGATCTCTGCTCCACCTCTGAGCTAAATAAAGGTGTCCACACCCAACACCATGTGGGAGAAAGCTCCAGCAGTGCTTTCAACAGAGAGAATGATGGTGTGGAAGGAACGTGTAAGCTAGGATTGCCACTGCATGGACGTTCCTGCCAGATTTTAAATGTCACACATACATCAGCCTGAATTTGGTGACGTCAACTCACCTGTCAAAAAGGGGTTTCTCTCCACAATCAAAAGAATCCTGCAGATCTTTGACAAGGTTGGCTTGTCCAGGCATCCGAAAGAGCCCCTCCTCTGTGAGACCTCTCTCCCGAATAAAATCCACACACTGCTCCACCAGCAGCGGGGCCAAGCGCTGCCCATACTTCCGCTCGTACTGTACGGTGTCCTCCAAGCGCTGTCCAAAGATCCCTGACAGCAGAGAGCAAGAGAGACATCTGGGTGTCAGCTTAAACTCTTCCTGAGCTGTTGCTTGGGGCACACAAGGAGGGAGGCTTTCACATGGAGGGGGCAGCCTTTGTGAAGGTCCAGTTTCTAACAGACTCTGAAGAATAAAGCTATTTTAAAAAACAAAGAATTACATGATGAATATTTTTTTTTTCTGCTTAACGGTGCTTCAAACTCTGCCCTAAGCTGGTTTATAACTCATATACAAGGAAGATGGGCTTAAAGTTATGTTTATGGTTATCCATGGCTGTGCTGGATTTAGATTAAGTAACGATACTTTCATAGCATCTTCTATCCCAAGATGACCAAAACAAAGGCTATGCTGACTTTATGGGACACATTTGCTTCCTGCATGCACCCACTGCTCAGGCTGTCACACAGCTGTCCTCCAGTGCTTGCAGCTGGCCAGCCCAACAGGCAGCAATCCCACTAGGAGGGGACTGCTAACACAGCAGAGTACAGCTGTCAACATTCAATATTATGAGAATCTTCCACCTTCCTGGGAGACACTTTCTATTTCTCTTCCTTTAATTAAACATGCTGAATGAAAATTAAAAACAAATAAAAACCAGTAAAATGCATGCAAAACTCATTGCTCTTCCTACTAAAAAGTGTGTGCTGTACTTTTTGCATCTTGAAAATATCAGAAACACCATATTCTGTAAAGCCAGACTGGCCTAGGTTAGTTCTTCAGTCATATCTACTTCATCAAGTATGAAGCACTGTGTGTTTCTTGGGGGAGTGTGGAGTTCCTGGCCAACACCGTTGTTCCTTCAGCAATGCAGAAGGGGCTCAGGCTGTAAGAGCCAGAGGTCTGAGTTCAATCCCTACCACTTGGAGACAGCTCCATCTAAAAGCACTGCCACTGAGTTGAGTTCTGAAACTCTAATTCAAGCACCCTACAATGTTTGTTATAGTAAGGGAGGATAGTATCCAAGTTTATCATGTTCTGGCAATAAAAATTCATTAATTGAGGGAATCCCAGAATCTACTCTCAGAATTTCAGAACCTACTCCCAGAATTTCAGATGATACCAGACCAGAGCAGGAAATAAAATTCTATTCAGGGATTTCTCAAGCTACAAGATTTCTACAGATATCAAGGATCTTTAAGTCATTCATTCAGCACTCAGTTAAACTGGCAGGTCTAAAAAAACAAACAAACAAACAAACAAAAACCCCCAAAAACACCAAAAAACAAAAGAAAACAAAACAACAACAACAAAAAAGCAGCATGCAATATTGGAGTCATACTGTTTCACACCATTATATAGAAGCAGTGTTTAATACTTGCACATATCTTCTCATACCAGCCCAGGGAATTTCTGAAGGCCTTACTTACCTTCCCCCACTAGTAACCATGTCTTCCTTAAATTTTTTTTTAAATTTTTTTTAGAGCCATATTCATAAGAGGCTGATAACTCCTGGGAGGACATTCCCTAACCACTGTTCTTCATAGGAGACATCATGTCAAACCATACCTGCTTTCTATATTCAGTCCAACCCTGCTGAATCCTCAGTGAAACAAACCTCTCATTATCAGTTTCAACTCATTGACTGGAAGCTGCAAGAAGAATCCTGAAGTCCAATTTCCTTTCCCTGCCTGTTTGTTACACATCAGAAGACAGAAACTTTCCTAACACCACAGCCTACACAACTGCATTACAGTAACAAAGCCGAGGGCCATGAAAAGTCTCAAAGGAAATTCCCTCATCCTGGCAGGAGGGCATGCCCTGGAGCATGGGAGTGACTTATCTTTATCGCTGTATATACTGGATTTATTGCAGAGTAAAGGTTTTACTAGTTCTTATTTCTAATCTCTTTGAATTTTCATTGAGTTTGGTGTCTCTCAAGTCAGTTTCTAGGATAGGGAATCTCTTTCCTCTTTTGCACAGATTGCTTTATAATCCCATCATGTAATCCCTGCTGTCATGATGGGGTATGTCTATTTCCTTAAAATGATATATGTTGTCCACTTTTCTAGATGCAAGACGTATAAATTCAGGGAGGTCAGGATGTGGCAGGCAATAGCAAATCCCTAGTTGCTGAATCTGTTTCCCAATGGGTCTATCTAGGGAAAACTTTGGGAATGAGTTAAATGCTCTGCATTCCTCAGGCATAAAGCACATATACAATGCTCTTCCATAAGCTCATGTTCTGATATTCTACGCTTAACTCAGATCAAGGACAAAGGCAGTGTCAGACACACACACATGCAAGCACACGCACAACAACCATATGCATAATCTCCACTGAAGAGAATCTACTTTTCCCCAGCCTTGCCTGGTCTGTGTTCAGCAACATCTAACATATTTCAGGTTCCTGCCCTCACAGTCCAATTGGGTCCCAACAGCAGTAGCTTTCTGTAGGTGCAATCTACCTGTGAGTGAATTCTAGAGACAAGTGGACTGCAGTCAAGTAGAGATGATCAACACAGAAGTTAAGGAATGTGATGCTAAAGTAACAGAGATAGAAGGATGATCTCCTTTGAGACTCAGATGGAGCAGCAGACAGACCTTCACAAACAGTATCACCATCACTGTGGGTGTCTCCTGCACAGCCAGATGATGGGGATCCCATCTTTCCTCCTCACACATTGAGGTCAGTAACATTTTTCTCCTTGATAGAAACAACAATTTGGAGGAAATAAAGGCACTGAAATATACTGCAATATTCTTCACCTCTCTCCAGACCTCTCTCTTCAAATTAGTAACAAGAAAAAACAGGCATGAAACGAAACATGACTGAGGAAGAAGGTGATCTGCCTATCACAGGACGAGTGAAAGGAATTAGCACAATCGTGGGTCTCTTCTTGTGGGACAGTGTCTGCTGAAGGGCTGTGCTAATGAGATCACACAGTCTGCATAGGTGATTTTTTGGTAGGAAGAAGATTCAAGCCACTGCCATGGTGAAAGACTTCTTACAGCCCAGCTCTCTCAGCAGCCTCCCACCCTGATTTGGCAGCCCTGGTCTGTCCCAACTCCAGTTGTAGATCTATGCCTTTCTCTCTCCCTTGAACTTCAACCCTGATTTTCCAGAGAAGCATTAGAAGGGATCAGCAAACATTGCTCAGACAAAATATTTTACCCAAGCTAAGTTTGTTGCTAACTGCAACTTTCCCTTTGTTATTTTTTTTTCAGTTGCACTGCAGCTCCATGCTTTTTCTTTGTCTCTATCCTACTTTTTTTTTGCTGAGCCATAGAAAAGGGCCACCACAGATTCTGCTCAGAAGAAAGACAGCACCCAGGCCAAGTCTTTTGGCAGTAAGAGCATTATGGTTGGTGCTAAGAGATAAAAAGCACAGAGTTGCAGTTAGTGGGCCTGGAAAGTTGGCCTTGGAGAAATTGCTCATCTGTGCAGTGGCTGCAGAACTTGTCCATGGCTTAGAAAAGAAAAATAGTGTTACGATTCATAGAAAGAGCAAGCTAAGAGCTATTTATGGAGAGGGGCTGCAAAGGAACTGTCAAAGGGAAATTTGAGATGCTGACAGTTCCAGACTTGCAGAAATCTTTCATCTGGGCATCTGCTGAGGGACTTTGATGAAGTTCAGGAGAATTACCACTTGGACCTTCTCAGTCACACTGGCAGCAGACTAAGCAGGTGTGCCTACTTCAGTCTTCCAGCACCACACTGGGCAAACTGAGGAACTGGTGTCCTGTGACTCTGTATCATTTGTCTCATTTCTCTCAGGTCTCAGTGCTTGTAAAAGTGATGTAGTAAAATGTCCCTGAAACTCACAGTACACGACAGCATCTCCGGTTTGGACAGGGATTGCCCTGCCTTGCAGGAGAAGCAATGTGGAACCAGTCACACACAGCCTCATCTGCCAGCTCCTCAAGGCACAGGCCTGTTTTTAATCACTGGGCCCTGCAGCTCAGACTGAACTTGGCAGTGCTTCACTCCATTTGATGATCCCGCTGGAAGACATTAAAGTCTTTTTCTTCATTCTAAAGAAGGGGAGCCAGTGCCATCCAGTCACACTCCAGACAGAGTTAAGCTGGAAATGAAGCCACAAGTTAACCAGGAACCTAAGGGTTAACTTTCCTTGTCATACCCTTATCTATAGCTAGGCCCTTTTGTTTGGTTTCAAAGCAGAAAAAAACTCCAGCGTGCCTGGAACCACATCCTTAATCTCAGAAAGATTCAAGAGATACTAAAAAATGAGCTAGCAGAGCTACAGAATTTCTTTCCTCTACTCCAACAAGCTGCCTCTGTTCTTTAAAGATTTAGGTGACTCTTTGTGGAAAAAGCAAGTCAGGAATGATGTACTGACTAAGACACAGACAGGCTCTCTGTCCTGGCCTGAACAGCTCACCCACCAGCTCCAGGCAGACAAAGCCTATACATTCAGCTATGCTGTCCAGACATGCAGTGGGCAGGAAAATATATGCTCTCTGCTACATTTTTCCTCATCAGAGACTCTGAATTCAACTAAAATGAACTAAAGACAGAGATAAAGTGAGTCTTTGAGTAGATTTTCTTCACACGGAACTAAGGATTCAGCATCTGCTTAAAGTGTGGAAAGTCCAGGCACACCTACGTCAGCTGTATGTGCAGCTTATTCCACACACGTTAAAAGATGTGTGGGAAGATAATCAGGCTTACACCTGGATGCTGCTACACAACAGCACATACACCCGCGCACACATGTGGCGCCTCACAGACAGGCAGCTTATGGATATAAAGATTGTGTACGTGCTCACCTGCACAGGTAAGTGCCTGCTTTTACCTTCCCACTTTCATGCTTAAGTTCCCATTTATATCTCCTCTCATGTATCCCTCTTACACATGAAAGCACTGAGAAAAAATCACGGGCAGACATTCAGAAATGCATATGCTTCCATAGCACAAAACGCACACAAATCTTTAATTTGTTTTCCCTGCCCTAGCCCACCCAAGCAATGGTACGTGAATTACTGCAGCAGCAACAGAAAAAGGAGTTTCATGGTAGGAGCCATATGTAGCTAAAAAAAGATAGTCCTGAACTACTAAACAATCCAGCCAGCAAAAGAATGCAAGAGCAGGGGGGAAGAAAAGGAAGCAAAAGACAATTAGGAATCAAGAAAAATTGACAAAGTTACTTTCTCAGAGTCTCACAAATGGGTCTGTGGTACAACTTGGTGTCTTCTGACCCCGTTCCCAGAAAGAGTAGTATCCATATATTAGAAGCTGATTGCTCTCATCCACATACATCCATTTAAACATTCTGTGTATATGCAAAGAGAAACATCTCTCCCCAGAACTATCTCCACATGCTAGCTTGGTTTCCAGTAGTATTTTTGGCCATAGACTGTGTCCTTCCCACTCCTTCCCCCTTTGTAAAGCCAGCTCCTATTTTAGATTCTTAGCCTCTGTCTAGAGCTACACTTAGGTATCTGCTTTTCCTCTAGCAAAAGAAAACCATAACAAATCTAAACTCTGGAAAATCATCTCCTACCTCTCGTTCTTGTGCAGCACTCCGCTACATGACAGGCGCTGAGCTTCAAGCAGAAACCAGGCAGTGTCAGACAGCAGGAGCGGCAGAGAAAGAAAGTCCTGACTTCAGGCATCAGACACATTCTGAGTCCCAGCACTGGCAGCTTTCCATTCACCCAGCGCTACAGAGCACAGAGCAGCCGATCTGCCCTGGGAGATAATCTCGGCAGCACATCTGGTCTTAGCTCCACAACTCAGCATTAATTATGACTTGTGCAGAAAGCATTTGAAATATCCAATGAGCTGCAGAGCTCCCTGGCCGGCTCCGCACGGGGAAGGAGAGAGGAGGATGACAGGCAGGTAGGGTCTTGCCCACCCTCGAAGCAGCCGCCAATGTAAACAGCAGCAAAGTATGGGTCACAAGTTTTAACAAAGGCATCCCCCATCGGCTCTGTAATATATTTATGCTCTAATTGCTTGTCAGATCTATTCTAGATAGCTGGAAAAGCTGAGCAACAGTTGCTGTCTGCATGCCACACTTCGGATCCTTCCTGATATTACAGTGCTGCAGGCAACCTGGTGCCCTGGTCTGGCCTCCCATCTGCTTTCAAAGCACCAGAAGCAGAAACCTGGTTTTGGAGGAAAACATTTCCCTACAGCAGCCTGATCATGCTCTGAGAGTACCTCCACAGCACTAGGACAGGTTGAAAAGTCTAACAAAGCTTAGGGAAAGCTACACTCCTTGACCTGTGCAGGTTTTTCGGTGCTTACTGCCTCTGCTTTGGCTCTTCACAGAGAAGTTGCCTGAAGTAATAGATCAGTTGAATAACTGGTAGAGGAAGGCACTACAGCTCCTTACATGTGAACCAATACCCAGGCACTTTACTTGCAGGAAAACATTCATCCCCCCTCCCCTCAGCTCCTGCTCTCAGGGTAAGAAGCACGTCATTAACAAAAATGCTTACCATGCAATGCCCTGTGCAGTTATACAGAGGTCAGGCCTCCATCCCATTCACAAAACGCACTCATGTGACTGCAGATCTACAGCAGTTACCATGCAAAACCCTTGCACCAGGCTTCTGACTAATTTTATCACTATTAGCTGAGTTTTCTCCCTCTGCAGGGAAAACCAAAACATCAACAACAAACCTGTCTGCAGCTGCCCATCTGCTTCGGCTCTCAAAATGTCTGTGGTGGCTATATAGAGCACATTCGCCTGAACTTGGTGGCCCACCCCTTGCTTAGCTACACTGTGGCCCAGTATGAACACATGTCTAAGAAGATACTGATGCAGCAGACAAGCTGTGAGATTCTAATCAGTGAGACAGTGTTGTCCCACAACAAACTTCTCTATATTCTCTGTTTTGACCAAAAGCCCCTGAGGAAAAGAATGCCTCTCACCATAAGCAAAGGCAGAACTGGGATCAAAAGCTTCAGTTCTTGAACATGGTGTGATTCTTAGAGCTGTCATGAGCAGGGCCAGAAGCTGGGACTTTGATGATCCCTTCCAAACTAAAATATTCTACGACTGGCAAGATAGTAAGGTATTCCTTAGCTACTTAAGGTATTCCTTAAGTAGCATGGTACTGCATAGCTAGACACCAGAAGCCCAGTCAATACACTAGAGAGTATTTAAAGCACCCTAAAGATTATTTAGAAAGTGATGGAAATCCTTAAACCAAAGGTACAAATGAGGTCCTGAGTATTTTTCACCCTTTTATTATCCTCTCTTCCCTTGTGGTGAACACAGCAGACTGCAGGTCAGGGAGAGCCTGCCCACAATGCTAACTGGTGAGCAGGACAAATCTGCTTTTAAATGGCTGAGACACCATCAGAATTTCTGGCACTACTGGAATAATACTTCAAATTGTGTCACATCTGCTAATAACATCTTGGAGCCTAGGACTCAGTGTTTGGGATGGGAGCACAGGAGATAGCAAATGCAGACTTTTATTCTTCCATTCACTTTCAATTTCTGTTTCCATCTCTTAAAACACAGGAACAAGGAGGTACCCAATGAAATAGAAAGTCATGCTGTTTAACATGGATATTGTTATACCCAAAGTATAATTAACCTGTGAAATTCACAGCCTCTTTGTGCCCAAGGACACAGCATGACTCAAAGCCTGATCAGACTTCAGCAGAACTTACAATGCTATGAGATGAAGCTGATGCAAACTCTTCTCCAAAGAGCAAACATAGCTCTCTGGTGAGAGAAAAAAGCTGGAGCACATGCTTGCTCACATAAACATCAGAACTAAAGCAGAAAAATGGCAACTGCTTCAGTGTTGTTCCCTGCACAAGGAAAGTCTGCAGCTCTAGGTGTCCTGTGTCAGCAACACACTCCACAAGTAGCATCTGTCTTATATGAAACTCTCGATCTTTTTGAAAACATGGGGTTAAAATTCATGACTTAGACATAGTTATGACTATGATGAGACTGGAATAAAAATCACTATATATATATAAAATTTTTCTTCTGTGTTTCGAATTTGCACATCACACTTGGATCCTGCTTTCTCTGTTAATCACATTTGTCAAAAATTAAATCCAAGGTTCACACATAATCACTGGATTGCAGGAACTGCAGACTCCAGAAGTGTACTTGATACTGCAAGAACAGCAATACTATCCAAACAATTTGCCACATTGCAAATATAAAATATCATCAAAGTTTTCACCTGGAGATCTCCCTATACATATGTGCCAAGGAGAGAATGAGTAATGGAGACTGAACTCCCTCTTTCCCCACCGGTATGAAGTTGTTTAAATGTAGAAAATTGTAGAAGTTGTTTAAATGTAGAAAATTTTAGCAGCTCTTATTCTCTAAAAACCAACTTAAGATTATAAAATTTTTCAAACATTACACCTCCCATGAATTTTCTGCTGAGGAGCTGGAAGCATTTTCTTTCCCAGCGTCATTGCAGGGAGAGAACCCCAGCATGAGCCAGCACCACTGCAGTTACTTTGCTGCATGTACCAGAACAGGTAGAAAGCATCCTGCCTTTACACATCACTACAAGCCTCGAGATTGGTTGGAAAGTTCACTACATCTCACATCACCTCTGAAACTCCAGCATGTTTCAGGCTTGGCATCTAACTCAGGTGAAATTCAGTCTTCAGTCTGGTTGCAACAGACAGGAATGGTGAACCTGCATGAACTCAGAGTATTTCTCTTCATCTCTGACTGAGCAAACTTGTTGGCTTGCACAGCTCCAGCAAGTGCCCATGGGGTGTGTATATTTTTAGATGCTGGCTTAGAGGATTAGCTAATATACAGGTACACTCAAGCAGTTCTGAGGGAGCTCAGATCTAGGAAATTGCTCTATTTGTATAGAAAGGGCCTAGTATCAACGTTAGAACCATAGCTGAAGTTCCCTATTTTTCAAGAAACTTGAACCTTGTACAGACTCATTTTTTAAGCCAGGTAAACCTGGGCACTTGAGCATCTTTTCTACTGAAACCTGGCAGTGAACTGGCTAGAGGTGATCAGCCACACAGCTGAACCCAGCAGGAGAAACTTCAGCACTATTGTCTCCTGTACAGAAATTTTCCCATTTCCTCTCTCTCCAAACTATTTGGTGAGATCCTTCTCTGAACAAAATTATGCCCCCACACCCCTCCCCTGATCTGGACTGGGGTCTTAACCTTTACTGATGAAATTAAATCTTTTGAAGGTAAATAGGCTTCTGTTTACTGACTGATAAAACAGTTCACTTTGGGTTAAAGATTTGCAAATAGCTATGCTCACCATAGTAAATTCTTAACCTGTGTGATGTGTCTTCCTATCTCTCTAAAATATGCCAGGAAAGGAACTTACTAAGCAGCACTATAAAATTACCCAGTGATGGACCGACCAGTTTATGCTCCAAACTGAGATTGTAACTGCGCTTTCAGAGAAAAGATGATAAAAAGACCTAAACACCACTTAACCACAGCATTCTGAATCCACAGCCAACCCCCTGTGTTTATTGCTCTATTTCTCTCTAAACAAAGGCAAGAGCATTTAGAGAACCAAACATCAAGAGCAGCAAAAAATGCCTTTTAGCAAGCAGTGATCAAGAGCAACATGGCCAAGACAACTTTTTTCTTCTCACAGCCTAAGATCATATTTTACAGAATTATTTACTTACTGACCCTTGCATATGTCTCTCTATGTTTAAAAGACAGCTTCCATACAATTGTCTGAAGCTATGTCTGTAGAAAGCACTCAATCAGCACGTCACCTCTTTCAAGTGGTGCTGCTTGTTGATGCCCTCACTGAACAGAAAAGCTTTACGAAAATTCTGGGTGTTGCTAAGTGAAAAATAGTTATGACAATGTAATTGTTGCCACCAGTGTCTTGTTACTAGAGATGGATGAGATTTCCAGCTGTGGGTACAAGTGAAAGGATCACAGAGTCTGAAACCTATAGTATAGAATGAAATTATTCACCTGGAATCCTGGCCATCCAGGAACCTGGCAGGAACTGTGATCCAGACTCACAGCCAACATTTAGTACATTAGGCACTTTATCCATTCAGAAAGCCAAACAAGCTTACGTCCTGAAGCTTTTCCATATCCCAACCCTTCCCATATCCCAGGACTGATAACCTAAGCACAATCATTCATTGAGATGCTGACAGGATCAACACTGAACACATGGATGTTTATCTAAATCAAACTTCATCATAAATACCTCAGTCTCCAACTTTCAACTGTAAAACTCACTACCAGGTCAATTGCATAGGGTTTCACTTTGTTGCATCCTCAAACTCAATCAATTATGGAAATCTGTTACCTAATTCACATGTATTATCTTTATCCTCCACTGTCCAGGTAAAATCCTCCTCAACTTACAGCTTCACCACCCAAGCAATAAGGTCATTGTCTAAGTTCCAGCAAGAGCTGAACCTGACCAGCTGTGCCTGGGAAAGGGGAAGATTTAGCTCCTATTTGTAATATAGGTAAAACACTTCAAAAAATTTGTGAGCCTTTAAAGAACACTTCTAGAAGCAGTAAAGAGCTGAATGTTCTCTTCTCTAACCTGCAACTGAGAAGACATGAAGGGGAAATGGCAAGTCCAACTACACGATGATAAAGTAGAAGGAAAAGGGAGCAACTGTGGATGGGAGACAGTAACATTGGAAAGAAAGTAGGAAAAGAGAGACACGGTGAATTTATTTCTTCTCAACTCCTAATGGTTAAAATTGCAACTTGCAAGGAGCCTGCTACTGTTCCCTTTCATTCAGTAATTGCATATTCTCATAACATTCATCAAAGGACTAATACACAGAAATTAAAGTACTTGCCTGCAAGCTGAGAAACACCACAGGAGCACGTTTGTCCCATTAATACACTGCCAGGTCATGCAGGGAGAACCACCAGTGTTTTTAAGGCTGTCAGCTCTCAAATGTCAAACATGAATCTACTGATTACAGGAATACTCTCACCGAGAAACCACCAATGTAGGGGCTGGTACTGGTCAGACTGAGTGCTACAAGCAGTAGCCACCAACAATATAAGAAATGCACAGCCACTGTTAACCCTCCATGGCACATCATAGCTGAAAAGAAGAGGAAAGCAAACACAAGCACCATAACACTTTATCTAAAGCTGAACTGGTCTTTGTAAAATGGGCATATTAAGCTAGTGGCTACCTCCAGAAGTCTTTCTTTGACTGCCCAGGTAGATTTATCTTCTATGAGCATATTTAATTTTAATTTTTAATCCATTCATTCTTTTTTATTTCTGCATCTTGTGACAATGAGTTTACCAATTCAATTTTGCTCTGCATGAAAGTTTTTTCTTGGTGTAAACCTCAGAGCAGTGTAAGTGTTCAAATTCTCCTTAGATGTGTCATTTTATCCATCAGACCTTCCTGCAATCTTCTCTTTTCTCAGGACCTTTTCAAAGTAATTTTTGGGTTTTTTTGAGGAAAGGGCTTCAGATAGATTTTACATCTTAATTGCTTATACAACCTCTGGAACACAAGACCATTTCAGGGTATAGCTTATATTAAAAATTCTGCCCTGACCTCAAAGAACCTCTCCCAGCACAAGTTTAATTCAAATGAAAACATAGACATATGATGTTTCATTTTATCAAATGAGCACCTCCCAACCGAAAGAAGTTCCATCAAGCAAATCCTATGAAAAGTTTTATCCTGCTCACCTGCAAATGTAACAGAGGTGACTTCTGTTTGTAGTTTTATCTCTATCTGCTGTCTGATTGAGTAGAGGCACTGAGAAGCTGTCATTCCCCAGCTCGGGGTTCCTGCTTTTTGGTGCCCCAGACTGTCCATGGTAACAGATAAAGCACTAGAAATTCATTCACCTGATGCCAAAAAGCATCCTTCTTCAGAAGCCACTGGAACTAAGCTGGCTAATGACAGCTGGGGATAGTATTGCAGTGCAGAACTCATCTGCTGCCTGGGGCTTTTGATACCCGTAGTGAGGGACTTCCCCCCTGAGGAGCCCTGATACAGCACTCCAAGAACAGCCATTCCTGCTTTGGGATGACCAAGCTACTGCATGGTCTCCACTCACAGCCCAGACCAGCCTGGGCACTAGTACTGAATGCCACTGAAAGCCTGGAGCCAGCAGCTTTAGAGGTGAAACATGAAAGGAGCAGAGGAGCAGGATCTGACTTCTAAAGGTAAGATATTTAAAAGTCATTAAGGAACACCTTAATGTGCTTTAGTTTTGATTCTAGTTTTAGACCCTTCCATCAAATATTTCTACACACTATACACCAACCTTGATAAGAACCACTCTGACTCTTCTCCAAGCTAAACAAATCAAGCCTCCTCAGCTTCTCTTGGCATTTTATTGCACAATCCTTTAATCATTTTAGTGGTCTTGACTCACTCCAATAATCCCATGGCCTTCTTGTCCCAGGCAGATCAGAAGTGGACAAGAACTAAAGATGTTGAATTACTACTGCTGAGGTGAAGGCTCACCACCCTGAACCTGCTGGCAATGCTCTTCCTAAAGCAGCCCAGGAATTTGCTGGCCACAAGGGTGCATTGCTGGCTCATGTTCAACTTGTCCAAGAGCAACCCAGTTCTTCTCTGCAAAGATGCTTTCCAGTCAGTCAGCTCCCCGTGTGTGCTGTTGCCTATGTTCTCCATCTGCAGGTGCAGGACTTTGCATTACTCTCGGTTGAACTTCATTGGGTTCCTGTTCACTCCTTTCTCCACCCTGTTGAGACCCCTCTAAATGATGACACACAATCATCTGATGCACCAATCAGTCCTCCCAATATCATCTGCAAGCCTTGCTAAAGGCTCACAAATTTACTAGGTCATTAACAAAGTTGTTAAATAGTACTGACCCTAGCACTGCCCTTCACATCCCTTGCCAGATTCAATTCCAGATTGCTTTAGCCTTCCTAATTCAACTCCTGTATGCTCAGAAATTTCTCTGTATTCCCTCTCTTACATCACCTGTCCCTACATTCACTTCTATGCTTCCCTTTCTAGCTAATGAGCTTTGTCACAAGCATCTTGTTCATCCATGCAACCTCTGCCACCTTTGCTTGGTTTCCTGCACAAGGAAGAGAACTGTTCTTGAGATTGAAGGAAGTAATTTTTGAAAATCCACAAGATCTCCTGGTCCCCTCTTCTCTCCTGTCATATCCATGGCATTCTTCCAAACATACTTACAGTCAAGGTCCATGGGTGTAATCTTTCTCTGTGCCTTGCAGAACGGTGCTGTCAGAGTGGTTCTTTTACAGACAGTCACTGTCACCTCAGGCAAGTCATATGATTGCTCAATATTTCAGATCCCTCCTTAACAAAAAATGAGGACAACTGTCTTTCCCTACCCCAAGGCTGTAACGTGATAGTAAAATATGTTAGTCATACAGCAGTAATAGAAGCCACAGATATATGACAGAGATACATTAGAAAATGAACTAAGAACTTAATCAGGTCTCAGAAACAGATCTTAAAACATTTTTTTGTTGTAAACAGTTCTGGCAGCAAGATCCACTCCCAGCTTACTTTAGTTACTGCATCTTAGTTTCCATAGCTACAGGTGTACCATTTGTGACACTTCTGCCTGGGGGCGAGGCTGACCCAGCACCTCCTCCCATCTGAGATGACTCAGGCATCCCCTGGACCAGGCCTGGGCAGATACCTGACCTCACAGCCCCCATCATCTTTCTCTTCCTCTTCCCCGGGCTGGGCCCATCTCCCAGCATTAGACAACAGCAGGAGCAAACACTGATAAGCTGCATCAGGCGCCAGCTATCTCGGTGCAGAGATAACAGCAGGTATCAGGCACAATAAACACCCAGCACCACTGCCCACACACCTGGGGAGCCTGCACAAGGGAAGCCCACCCTGACACCTCCTGAAGGGGCTCCTCCTGACCCAGTCAGGAATCCTACTTGAGGCTGTCACTCTGTGGGAGCCCACAGACAGGACAGGGAGTAGAAACACCTCTCTGTCTGCAGACTGGGCAAATAACAGAAGTCACCTCCCTCCTCCTCTTCATTATCTCTTCAGCAGTATTTTAACATCTTAAATTCACCAACATGGCTCTGCTCTTACTGGAAAATTATCATCCTACAGGTGGAAAAATTAAAATTCAAGGCTCCTTAAAACTTAATGTCGTATCCTAGCTCCTAAATAGTTTGGCATCCTGGCAGACATACATTTAATATCAATATCTGACCCTTCAAAACAGTCGTGTTTGCTCTCATGCAGATGTTATCTCAAAGACATTTACTCATCTAAAGCAGGATCCCTAATTTGCCCCATGCAGGGTTAGTCTTCCATTACCCATAAGGACATTGAGCCAGGAATTAAATTACACCTCAGACACCTTGTCCCACATCTTTCAGCTCTCCCCTAACACAAGACATAATTTCACAGGGCCCTGGTTCCCAAAAAACCCCCATTCTCTGCACTGTTTTCTGACAGAAGAATAAAGAATCCACACATCATAGTTTATCTTTATGGGAAAGATGTCTGGAATTAGTGACAGTAGAACAGCTTCCTCAGTGGACATTTCTTCAGACCCCACCAGTTTAACAGTGACTATTCCTCCTGAGTAGAGAACTATTCATGAAGCTCTGGCAACACAATTACTTTGTCACAGGGTAAAGCTCTTCATGATTGCCTAAGGGAAACACATCCCTTCCAATTGCTTCACCTCCCCCTCCATCCTAAGTAACTGATGAAAGCTTGGGATGAAGAGGAGGAGAAGTTAGGATAAAGTAATGGAGAAAGAAAGGGGCTGAGACATGTATTTCTGGCAGAGAAGAGAGGAACTGCTCATGGCAAGACAGAATATGTAAACAGAAGAAAACAAACACAAACATAAATAAAGATTAACACAGAATGATTCTGCCCACATGCTGTGCTGGTTGTGTGCTGAGCTGTGAGAGAATTATGCCACCCGACATTCAACTCAGGCATCAAAAAGCTTAGGTTTTATATTTCATGCCCAGAAATTCAGTCCTAGACAAACTCTGTGTTACAGCTGATGTAGGACAGAAGTGAGGAAGGTGCATGAAAAGGAACTTCCTTGCAGTGGCTGTACCTCCGCAGACTAGGAGTACAGTCCCACCACACACTTGTACAGGACCTCCTCTGTCCCTCAACTACATCAAACACCTTGAATGCATCCAGCTTGGGAGGGCAAGAGCAAGGTCACTCTCACCCAAACCTATGGCCACAACCCCTTTGATTTAGCACTGTGGCACTGCTACAAGCACTTCACATTAATGAGCACCCACTGAACAGCACAACTAGGACACCTCCAGTAGGACACAGAGGGACTTCCCAGATAAGCTATTAGTGGTGTAAACTTGTAGCAAAAATTGTTCCAGAGCTAAGAAGGATCACAGAAAATAGTTTCAATCACCCTCTGTCAAAATGTACTCCAAAACTCACTTTTATCAAGTCACTGTGACAAACTTCTTTCTTAAAGAAATCAAAAGGTATGGGGTACTCTCAAATGTCAGTTTACAAAATCTTCTGCTCTAAATTAGATGCACTAGAGTCAAGAATTCAGGAGCCTGTAATTCAAGGAAACTTGTTAGAGATTATTTTCCCTATAAACAAGACAGCTCTTCTTCAAAAGACATAGGAACTCTACAATTTTATTTTAAGGCCACATTTGAAGCGTGTTTCAAAGAACACATTCCAAATGGCTTTTAAACCCAACTGTGTCTTCTATCAGTAATTTGTGATCCTCAGCAGCTTTGGGGAGTTTTCTGTTTTATTTTAAGAAGCCTTTGCTGCTCACCTTTAAGCACACTTCATACGCCTGCATCAACACATAAGAAGGCACCCTCAATCTTTTTAAATGTATGTTTTTTCAATACATCAGCAAAGATTAAAGTGTGGTTAAGCCTCCCCTTTTATCTTGGCATAATTCATTTTTACACCATATCAACCTTCTCCAGGGTTGGATATTTGCATATTCATAATAAAGCCTGCTTTTTGACTCCTCCCTTTATCTTAATATATTAAAAAGTGTTGATAGATAAGACTTGGCTCTCAAATTAGTGGTGGTGGCAAAGCAGAGTTCAAATTATTCCATTAAAACAGAGCCAGATATGTTTATTGTCATCCCACATTTGAGTTACGCTGGAATTTCACTCAGAGAAACTGTCCTGCTCTGATTATGACAGAGAAGGTGTAGGTTTGATCATTTCCCCAAATTGGTTAATAAACATTTGGGAGCAAGAGTCTGAATATCTTCACTGTTTCCCAGTTATTGGCATTTCTCTACATTCTTTCTGAAGTGCAAAGAAGTGAAGTGCAGCTCCATGGTTTCTTTAAGCCAGTTTAGGTGTGGGTTGCAATCAGAATGAAGAAGCCTGCCCTTCTCCACGCCTTCATGCTGGAATTACTGCTGTTGCAGCTGTGTGGTTAGCAGGGCCAAGGAATCAATCTACCTACACACTAATCCTCCCCCTCTGTTTTTTCCTGCCAGGTCGTTTCCTACTGCACAAAAGTTTCCAAACCGCCAGCATCAGCAGAGCAAAGCATGGTGGAACGCACGGCTGCCAGGGGTAGAAGGCCACTCCTGACAGTAGCTGGCACTTCACCAGCTCAGAGAAGTGGCCACAATGTAAGAATCTGCTCTTGCAGCTTGGACTACAAAGCATGCATAGTCAAGATGGCTTTAGGCTAATGCATTTGAGTACTAGGGCAGAGAGCTCAGGCTAGACTGACTGCCCAACATGTACCCATGTCCTTGGCCTGTTTTTATCCAGTCATTGATACACAACTGCATTTCCTTCCATCTCTGCAAAGCGCTTCTCTTCTACTGCGCTTAAGCTGGCTCTCACCAATGGCCAAAGCAGCCTTTACTGACTTTGATCACTGAACCAGATCAAGTCTGCAGGATGTGAACACAGCAACAAACAGAAGCTGCTGTATTCCTCCCTGCACTGCTCAAATCTCCCCTGTGCTGCCTTGCTTCCACATTCTCATTACTGTTTTTTAATGCCTCATAAAGCTCCAGGTCCTGGAATCAATGCAAGAGTATCTGTGTCATTTAAAGACCAAAATATTATCTGACGACTTTGCTGAGAAATTCAAAGGTAAAGAAAATAAGCTTATTATTTAGGACACTAGTAGTCCCATAAAGAAACAAACAAACAAAAGGGAAATCCATCACTACCTTTATGTCATTCTAATGTTTCTATTTTTAAAATATTTGGATTTTTAATTATTTATTATTTTAATACTTACAGATGTTTGTTTTCTTCAAGAGACTGACAAAACACAAGCAAAACATGAAACCAAATTTACACTGATACCAGCAGTACTGACAATATCATGCCCTGAAGATGGCTATTGCTAGGCAGTGCACCATTTATCATGACTGTATGTGTAATTTTTCTTCACATTATTTTTTGAATGTACATTGCAAAATTATAAGATACATACCAGAAGGTCAACTACAAGTGGCTACAGAAATACCAGCTCTGAGATTCTGAGACTTCTGATAGAGGACCTGCAGCGACTTCAGTCTATAAGACCTTTCACTGTGGACTGGAATTCAGAAGGGAAGCAAAAGAAGCACATACTCATGTTTGAGGAGAAATTCTGGTAGAATAGTTTTCTACTAGTGAACAGGGCTTCTTCTGCCCACAGCACAACAGTATCACATGTAACCTCAGATCATATTCAAGCTAACTTTTGTACCTACGCCCTCTCTGCTATGTGAAAGAAGGACCTCGGGAAAAATTGCATCAGTAGAGATGGTATCTTCTCCAGACAAACCAAGCCCTGCTACCCATAAACTCCAAATTTCAAGAGTCACTGGAAACAAAACAAAATAGAAAATCCCAACCAACCAACCAAGAGAAACCCTGGACAAAAGTGACTAACAAACACTAGGTCTTTTTAGTATCAAAGTCACTTTTCCCCCCTCTAGATCCAGGAAAACTAGTAACTTCATTTCAGCAAGAGTAATTGTATTACCTAAGCTTTATCTGTCACTTTTTCGTCCGTACCTCTCAAAAGAGGTCGCCAGCACTATCTGCATACGATACCACTATTTGCATGAACTTCATCAGTAGTACCAAGTCACTTCAAAGCACAGTGTCAAGTACCAGGCCAGTGACTGCTGTCACCAACACCAAACCCAGAAGAAAACATCTGTGAGTCCTTGTTCTATGCTAAACCAGGAAAACAACTCCTATCTAATCTACTGACTTGAGAATTTGAAGATCGTGGGATAATGTCAACAAGGAAAGTTTGGATGTTTTGTTAATTTTAACTACAGGAATTGTCAACAGCTGTATTATCCTACAGGTCTTCACTCACCCTGACCCTGTTCTTCCTCAGGCTACACCCCCCCATTGAAGCCAGTGGAAGCTTTGCCTTCTCAACTCGGCCCTACATTAACTTCATTAAAGTTTTGCTGTCTCTGGCTGTATGGATTTTCAAGATGGTCATCTGCCCTTAAGGAAGAAAATTGAGATAACTGGAGAGAATCTTTCATTCCCATAAGGTCCACAGAATACTTTGCTGCAAAGAACTGAATACTGACAACAGTAGTATGTTTGTTACTACCACCCATTTCTGACTGAGACTGTTACACACTGTGGATGTGCACTCCCCTTTCATTCCTGTCCATCCCTTAGCAAAAAAAAAAAAAAAAAAATAAATAAAATCAACCCCATCCCTTGCTTTAAAACACTTCAGACAATCAAGAGCTTATCTAGACATCTCAGTGATTTTACAGTGTTATACATATCCTAGTATCACAAGAATATGTTTTACCTTGAGGCAAATGTTTTAATTTATGTGCATGTGAGCTATTTGCAATACCTCCACCAAATGGAGCCCATATAACCCGTCGGATGGCTTTCACCCAATCTTCCATTTCATTCTGGGAATTAGCCATGAGCAGGAAAGCCTCATGATTGACAGGCATCTTTTCCCGGTCCCCTGCACCACCTGAAAGACAGAATACAAATCTCTTTTAATATCCAGTTCAGAAGAGAGCAACCAAAGTTTAACATTGTCAAAAATCTCATTCAAAATAATCAAATTATTATTTTAATTGAGCGGCTTTACAGACAATTTCTGCTGATGTGCTGCAGCACCCACAGAGCACAGGTTGCTAGAAGATCAAAGCAGAAGTACAAAATATGCATTTCCAGTGTAGGAAACCTGGAGATGATGTATCTGCTGTCTCAGCAATAAGAAAAGCAAAAGCACAGGTCGTAAGACTCCATAGGAAAAGTTAGAAATTAATTCCACATACCTGTGCTGAGGTATTGAGAGATTTTTACCCAAAAGAGGGATCAAGTGAAGTCTAAGGCATTTTAAAATGCTTCAGATGTAGAAGTTACATGATTGTCCACTTTCTCCAAGTCTCTGGGATATTTATAGTCTCAATACAGAGAAAAAGACCCATTCTAATTTTGGATCCAATTCAGAAAAAATTTAAGAGCTGGGGATATGATTCTGACTCTTCCACTTGATGTAAAAACTTTAGGAGCTATTAATGTTGGTGTGCAACATCTCAGCAAAGCACTGACCAGAATATCAAATTCACTAAAGCTGCCACAAAAAACTGTCCCTTGTGGATACTCCAATACTTGAAACATTTTGACCCTGATTTTCCTGTTTCATTTTTAGGTCAGCACTCACTCCAACCATTTAAATCTTCCCCTCGCCCTTCATTTTATGTTCCAGAGCTGGATACAACCTAGTGAGTGCCACATAAACACATAAAAGCTTTATTAGAATAGCCTCTGTATGAAAAGGCTACTGATCCTGTCCAATTCAGCAGCTGCATCCCCAGCAGCCTGGAGCTTCTCCATCACCATGGAAACTGCCTTTGGCTTTGCTAGGGAGATAACATCTGAGCTGTGTGTCACTGCCATTTCCACACTTACATGGCTTTCAGCACCTACTGGCAAGCTAAAGCTGCCAGCCTGTGCTGAGCAGCTGAGATTGCCTGCCCGTGGAATTCAGAGATAAGAGCAGGATGATGGTATGCTGCGGTTTCTGCAGAGCTGATTTAGTATACACAGAACATGTGCTTCCTAAATCCTTGCTAATCTGGGGAAAGAAGCAAACTGGGAGCTGCCTGCAAGCCAAGGAAGTAGCTCTTCTTGCTATTAATTGTTTTTTTGCCTTGACACACATTTATTGATTTGCAAAGCAGAAGTGGTAAAATGAGATGCATTGGGAAGTATTTCTGTGGTTCTCTGAGAAGCAATTCACTAAACTGGGAAACTGAGGCAGTCTTTCAGTAAAGAGTAGAAACAACAACCACCAGGAACCAGTCATGCAGCTTAAGAAAGAAAAGCTTTTTCCCCACATGTGCCCAAATCCTCTTGGACAGTCTCCTGTTTTTTAATTTACTGAATTATTCATATTCCCTAAGGTATATAAAGAGAACAGCTCTCTAGCTCAAGGCTAGGATGCCAGCATCTGAACAGATCAATGTCCCTCCATACTCCACTGCAAGGATTACATACTCCATCCTTTGCATACAAAACTGTCTGAGCAGGAAACTGCAGTCTGTGAAATTCCTGTCACTGCCTAAAATTTTTTAACCAACATACTCAGCCTCATGGAGAAAGCAGAGGCCATGAAGTCTAATTCTTGCACCTTACCCAGCAGACTTACTGGTACACCCTTTTGCATAGTCAAATGCTTTGTAAGAGATACAATTGAAAGAGGCTTTCCACAGCCCTCAATACACATCAGAAATGGGTTCCAGGATGTGGCATTTGGCAGATAGATGGCCTGAGCTCAAGATTGGCCATCATTCTTCAAAGGAATGAAATAGTGTCAAAAAGATATTTACTATATGGGTCCTACCACCAGCAAAGAACTGAGTTTGGTCAAGGTAAAAATACATCTTATTCTTAAGTTTAAAGGGATTAGCTGAGATCTTGCCCAGCCAAGACATGAAGAGCAAGAAGAGACCAGAAGCTTGCCTTAGAATTAATCACAAACTGTAAATTTAGTGAAAGTAGCTGCACTAACCATTACAAAATCTGCCATAAGAAGCACAATAAGCAGAGAACGAAGATGACTTACTGAACTTATGCAAAACTGGCATCAACATCTTCCCAAGGAATCACTGTACCAGAGAGACCTACAAGTCACCTTCCCCTAAGGCATTACTTTGGACCAGCCAGCTACTTTCTGAGCCTTTATAGACAGCTTTCATGCAAGCATTTAGGGGAAAAAAACCCAAAAAAACAAACAAACAAACAAACAAAAAAACCCCAAAAAACAAACAAACAAAAAAAGAACCCCAAAAAACAAAAAAAACCCCACAACCATATTTATATTTCTATTTGAGTCTGCAAAAACCAAAAACTGGATGGGAAAAAAAGATTCTTGTACTACCCAGACCTGAGATTCTGCCAAAGACTACATATAGTTCCTCCATGTTTGGCTTTCCCCACTGAAACTTTAAATAGGAGCAAGGTCATGACCCTACAATCTGCCTGTGGGAGAGTCAGTAGTGACTAGACATGTAAGTACAAGCAAATGAAGGCAACTTCACACATGAAGGCCAGCTTAGAAATAAGAATGCAGTTCAGAATTGCTTCTTATGTCAGCATGACTATGCAGTGGCAGACCATTGAGACTCACCTGCAAACATTTTTCTTTTTTAATAACATTTTACTCAACTTTTTTTTGTATACTTGGCTGGTTCCTTCCACTACATCCTTGAGGCATCAAGCAGAAAAATTAGGGGTTACTAAAAGGCAGAGTTCAGACACATCTCTCTACGTTCAGCAGCTTTCCAGAACAGCAAGAATGAGAAACAGCTGAATTCAAACACCTAGATCTTCTTAAAACAAACAACCCCAGACAAAAAACCCCAACAACCTAAACAAACAAATAAACAAACAAACAAACAAACAGCCCAAGGAAACAATGTCACAAGAAACTGCTTAGAAGTCTAGAATTTCACCTGAAATTTACAGATGATTTCTTTCATGGGCTTAGACACAAAACATGATCCTATCATGGATATCAGGTTAGAATTGGAAACACAACACTGTATCAATTCAAACACATTAGACTTTAGGAACTGTTTTAGAAAAACAATTTCAAAGCCTCCTGCCCAGAAACACTTGGAAACAGAATTTTATTTTCTCCTCTTACAGCAGGATGAAGATCACATTCAGCTACTGAATTCACCCCTCTTTGCCGCTGAGGGAGCTCCAGCCCTTGCTATGGTTGATGTTAAACTCCAACCCTGAAGCACACAAGCTCTACTTCTATTGTGTGAATCAAACAGGGTGCCTGGCTACTCAGCACCATGATGGGGAAGAATACTCTGTTAATGATTTTAAACACAGACAAGGGTTCTTCATACCCTTGAACAGAATTTCTTACTCATCTTCAATCAAGCTTCCATATAAACAGGACTGGACCTCAGACACAAACCCTGCACAGCTCAGGATTGCCATGGGCAGACATTCCAGTCCTTTTGCTCAAAGCTACTTTTTCCAAACCAGAGACAAAATAAAACTGCAAACACTAACAGAGTGAAAGTGTGTCAAAAGATGTGGCAGGAACAGGGGGCTTAACTCTGGGGATGAATAGTCCATCTGCTTTAGCATTAGCCTGCGACCAGGGGATCCTGCATTCAGTTGCTGCTGCAGACTTCCTGTGTATGCTGGACAAGATGCACCAGATTTCATCCATACCCATGAAGCAGGTTGGCAGCTCTATTTGCCTCTCATCCAGACGTACAGAAACTGAACAACTTGAAGGGTGGGAAAGGTGATGGCAACCATGTCAGCATATACAGTAAATGTAAGAGCCTAGAAGCATTAAGAGACTCGTTTGGTTGTTGCTCCCCACCAAAAGGGCTGCAGGTCCCAGCTGATGGAATGCTTTGCTGCCCCTGTCCCAAGCTACCTTTGTCAAAGTGCTTTACATACTCTGGAGGGCATCTTTGCCTTCGGGGAACAGTTTAGCCCCAGGCCCACAGCTGCAGTGCACAAATGCTCTCCCCTCCAGGACCAGACTAACTCAAGCTGGAAGAACTGCTCTCCTCTGCCTGCACTCACAGTTTCTTCATTTGATAAGGCCTGGGAGCCGTGACCTGCTAATGGCAGCAGTCACCTCAGAGCAATGTCCACCTCACAATCCTTAGAAATGATCCTCCTTCAGCTTTTTCCCCATGCCCCACAAAAAGGAAGGTTAAATGCAAAAACACTGGGACTAAATCTTGCCAAAGGTGAGATGGGGTGCTGCAACAGCAGCAGGAGTCAGTCACAATCCACTCTTCAAGGCCCTGTTATTGAAAATTCTTTTTTTTGACCAATCTTAGGTAGGTACTCAGTGGAATGTGCAAAACATAAGGTATCATTTTGTTACATTTACTTGTCCTGCCCTGTGTTCCTGTTCAAAGCATCTGCATCTCTGCCTTTGTGCAGCTCTTTCCAATAAGGAAAAGCCTGAAGTTTTAGTTTGCCTTGAACCTCATTCACTCAAGCTAAACCTTCTTGAGATTACTTGTGAAGCCAAGCCTTAGATCCCCTTTGTCAGTATGGAACAGAAATTCACAGGGAACAGGACTGGACTTCTGCATGGGAGATGAGAATGCCTCTCCCAGTAAACTGCATATAAAAGGAGGAACTTTTATATTCTCAAGCAAAGCTGCTGTTGGGTTCTGAAGCTGGCAGCTTCCTTCTTTGCTTAGGGAATTTCTTTTACTTCCACCTTCCCCCTCTGATTTGCCTTTCACCCATTTCTTACATCACTCCTCTTACTGATGCGCTTATGTATTGTCCTTATATGAGCCTCCTGAGAGGCTGCACCATCCCAGTAGTTTGTGTATGTGTATACATTGACGTGTTTGTTTAGATGTTTGCAGTGTTTTGGTGTGGATAGCAGCTGCGGGACGCTCAGTGAGGGTGAGATGCAGCTGGCCATGCGCAGGTGCTGCGGCAGCGCGCGGGAGGCGAACGGCAGCTCAGGGCTGTGCTGGGGAAGGGTGGGAAACACCAGGCCCAGCTGATGTGCCTGCCCTCAGCTCAGGGCTGTGCTGGGGAAGGGTGGGAAACACCAGGCCCAGCTGATGTGCCTGCCCTCAGCTCAGGGCTGTGCTGGGGAAGGGTGGGAAACACCAGGCCCAGCTGATGTGCCTGCCCTCAGCTCAGGGCTGTGCTGGGGAAGGGTGGGAAACACCAGGCCCAGCTGATGTGCCTGCCCTCAGTGCTGCAGCAAGCAGTGGCAGAAAGCCTTTGACTGCAGACAAGCAGCAACAAGGATCTTGACAAATGGTCAAAAACTAGCTCTCACTGCTGAAAAGAACAATTGCTATGATTCATCTTCCCTGACCTGGTCCTTTATGACTGGATTTAAGGTGAGTATCTGAATTCAGGGCTCAAATCTCTGATAATGAAAGGTGAAAGAAGGTGAAAAATGAGGAGATGAATTCCATCAAGAGTAAGGGTAGCTCTGTTAGACGGAATCCTTCTTTGCACATCAGGGAAAAAAATACCAAAAAAAGTGTTGATCTTTGGATCAAGTGACCAAAAAAAAAAAAAAAAAAAAAAAAATCAATGAGTAAGCAAAAGTACATTAAGAATGCTTTAACAGAAAATTGAAACCTAATTCCATTTCTTCAGTCTTTTTTCCTGTGATTCCAGGCAATGTTGAACCTCTAGCCTAAGTACTTTCCACCCCAAACAAAGGTTTTCAAGAGTTTGAATGCTGGAGATAGACCCTATTCCAGCTAAATCCTTGGTTAACCTGCCATCAGCATCAGTTTAAACTTCTCTGCTTTTTTTTTTTTTTTCCTTTTTTTTTTTCCTGAATTATTCTTTAATAGAATGGGAAATTTGCTGTGAATATGAAACTCATCTTGAAATGGTCCATTTAGGCTGGCTGAGAAGAGAAAAAACAGCAAGCAAAATCTGAAGCAGTCAAGGAGTGAAGTAAAGGGAAAACTGGGGGTTTCCCAGTATGGGTACCATCTGTGAGGAATTAAACAGTACAGTAAACAGTAATGTGTGCTTGTCATGATTTTTTGGTTTGTATCCTCACCCACTCATCTATTTATATATGGAAAATGTGAGTTGGAAGTTGATTTGGAGCTGAGTAAATGCATGATCATATTTTAAAAGGCATAAAAAACTAAGGAAAAACATGGCACAAGAATTTAGTATCATGTGGAATGCAAATGAAAGAAACAAGCTTTGAATCAAAAGACATTTGCTGTGTCACAGTTCCAATGGACAACAAAATGGCATTTTTTCCTAAAGAAACAGTCACCCGTGTAGGTGAAAGGTGTTATATTTCCACAGTTTGGAAGGAGCTTAGGGGGATTTTAACATTCAATATCCATTTGGTTGTGTCAATGAGAAAAATGAAATCTTAAATACCTTTTATTGTAATGAGGAAGTTTAGCTCAAACTGACACAGTTCACATTTTCTTAGGGCAGGATTTACAAGCGTGCACTAAAATCTCATTGACTTCTCAGTCAAATATTAAATGCCTAATTTGCTTAAACACTTTCTATTTCACCAAGTTCCATGGTAGATACAAGTAGAATTTGATCAAATTTTCCAATTCAAAAACCACTGCAGAGGATTTTGATGAGTCTATAAATGTTTTTTTTGATACCATATCTTAGACCTCATCCTAGAGAATAAAGCAAAAGCAGGCAAACACTCTAAAGCCACTGCCATCTATTAAGCAATCCAAAAGCCCTGTGATTTCTTCTCCCCTCCCATGCCTTCTGTGGTTTCAGAAGCCATTAAAATGCTTTAAAAATGCACCAACAACGAGATGAGACCTCAGAACTGTGGTTTCTTATGCAAAAGCATCGGACAAGATTTAACATGAACAGAGTCACTAATAAAGCTTCTCTGTACTAGTACATGGACTACAGAAAAGCCTTATAAACCTGAGGCTAGTGATCTGTGTCAGTTGCCAGGACCAAATGCAGGATTACTAAAAGTCTATGAAAGAAATGAAGATTAAACTAAATCTTTGGCCTGTCATACATAAAACCTGTGTCTGGCTAGCTTGACTCCCCTGCCTGGAGATGTTTTTCTTGATAATGCATGTGACCTTATTACTCTCAACTCTTCTTTATTAATTAAAGTGAAGCACTGTTTAAGACTACCAACCACTTCAAATAAAGCAATGCCTTGGAAATAAACAAAACCCATATTCCAGGTAGGCAAAATGCTAGTAAGTGATGTCACATGCCAGGAACCATGGCAAGCAGAAAAAACACAGATGCAAGAAAAGAGGAAGGGAGAAAAATAACTTCAAGTACTCTTCAAGGAATATTATGTAGAATTGAAGCCAAACTCCGCCTTGAAATTCTGTATGTAAAACTTGCTTACATGAATTCAGTGCTGTGTAATGTTTGAGTCTAATTGAGCTGATTTTTCCTTAAGGTGCTTTATCTGCATTTGTCTGAACTTCTCAGAGTTTCAGTGAAAAAGGCTGTCATTTTGAAGTTATACTTCTGGCATTAAAAACATATTTATGGTACTAGTACACCCATGCTCTTGCCTCTCCCGGTTTTCAGTTATTTGCAATTTTAGAGAAGAGACTACTACTATGCTGCCTGGGATGTGCTGCTCACTGAGGCCATAAAATACATCTTGGGATGGCTGAAGTGACTTCACAATGGAGGAAAGGCCACTTCTACCGCAGTAGGCCTATATACTTAGAGTTCAGATGAGCCCAGGCATAGCATGCAACTAAGTCCATTTTTTTTCAAGGATGCAGCATCTCCCTTGTACCAGCACAGCTCAGGCGCCAATCCCTCCATCTTCTGCCCACAATTACTTTGCTCCATAAAAGGAACACATTAACAATGGTCATACTGCCTCGCCAATTTCAGGAGCTTGTGAAATGTACCCCCAATCCCATACAGTATCCCTATAAACAAGCTGTATTACTGAAAGCTTTCCAACATGGTCACAGCAAGTTTAGGAGGCCAGTATGGAGGATCTCAAAGAGGAGTCAATCAACAATAATTAACATGAGTAACAACTACTACACCAGCAATTTCTAGGAGCTGCACAACGCCCCTTCACCTTTGTTGTGGATTGCATGTTTCATCCTGTGTGAATTCCAGAGTACCAATATGTCCAAAAATGCCTCAGGAGTTAGACTACTTTAAACCCTTCCGGCTCTTGACTCAAATAATATTTCCTGATAGGAGGCTACTGTGGAGCTTGAGCATGTTCAGTTCAAAGCCTGCATCATAACAGACAGAGGCTTCTTAGGTGGAGCTCTCACAGTGCAATGGCACATACACTGCCTCTTACAGCAGTATCTACTGACAAAGGAGACAAATTTAGGGTATAGTGTTACCTCTGCCAGTGCTAATACTGTTTTCTTCCCAGAGTTCCTAATGGAAAAGAATTTGAAAGTGTTGGGAGCCCAGGCATAGTTGCAGTTCAGGTTCTTCCGTTTACACACACTTGTGCTCCAGAACTTGCAAGCCTTTCCTTTAGAATCTGTCTGACATGCCAGCTCTAGGGAGCTGTTCACATCATGCCTGTCTTAGAATAACAAAAGAACAACTTCCACCCCTCTCTGCAGGTGTAGGGGGATGCAAGGAAGGAAATAAGTAATTTCATTCCCTCCTGGAAGAAGACTTGGTGATGGCAAATGGGGATGACAAGAGGGAGAAAGATTTTTTTTTCCCCAGCACATTCTGCAGACAGCCTCGTACCAACAGCAGGCAGCTTTCCCTTACCCTCCTTTCTTCCACTCCTTAAAACTCACCCTTACTGTCTTTCCTCAGCGTATTTCAGATCTAGAGTTACAATGAGCCCAGTCCTTTAGGTGATGCGTGGAACTGCCTGGACTATGTAACTACAGTAATTTCTGATTTGAAAGGAGAGGAAATGAATTCTTTTTTTCAGGCCAGCAGAAGCCACACACTCACAAGGAGGCAATTTAGGCCAGCTGGCAGGAGCTGTGTGTCTGTCCCTACAAGGCACATTGCAGGAGACGTCTAAATTAAGGCAACTTAATTTGAGGTACAAAAAAGAAGTTACAAATATATGTACGAAAGACTCAGAAAATAGTAGCACAGTTGTGCAAAATGGTCCATATGGTCCCATGTAGTTCTCCAAAGCAGCAAGTGCTCAACACTTCTGAGGAATGTATCAAATTATATATTCCAACTGTGGTTATGTTTACATGCTATTATAAGGGAGGAAATTCCTTCCTGACCAAAGATGATGATACTTCATGCTTTGAAAAATCTGAATGAAAATGACTGGATAATTTTTATGCATTACCAGGCAACCACAAGTAATTTTCTAATTATAAATTTCTTCAAATCTTTCACACCAAAAACAAAAGTTGAGGAAAATTTTATATTCCGATAAAAAATTACTTATCATAATATCAGAATAGTGAATGCTTATCTATTTTTTGTTCATAATTTCACATTGGAGAGACAATATCCAAGTTCTGCACTCTTTCTGAACTGTTATGCTCACATTTGCCAGGTCTGCTCCATGGCAGGAATTAAGTGGTTCATGCCTTCTGAATACACCTCTCTACAGCCACCTTCTCCCTCCACCTTGCCCCTCAGAGGTCTATTTTTTCTTTCCCCTACACTTAATCCACCATGAAACCAAAGATATCCTCACTGTAATTTTTAAAAGACTACATGTTTCTTATCTTAGCCAGTGCTCTGAACCTTGAGCTAAGGAGAACGGAAAAGAAGCCATCCACTGGTAAAGCTTAGGCTGCAAATGCCAGAGCTTTTAGCTGAGCCTGTAAAGACTGATTTTCTGTAGACTGAATACAGAGTACTGCAGAAATTCAAGCCAACCAATTACAAACATTATTATCTTCTTTAGTAAAGTAACTGAAGCTTTACAAGCACAATTTTGGCAGCAGCAAATTAATGGACTATCATTAAGGACTCAACAGTTGCAGACTTTGTTTTTACAAAAAATGAAGCTATTTGTCACATTAACACAGAAAAAGGACTGAAATGTGAAAGCATATATACTGTAGGCCTTTAGCAAAACGTTGACAAGTTTGAGGAAACCCTTGCCAATACTAATGATGAGACAATGCAGATTAAAGTCCTGCTGATCCACATCCAAACTTAAGAGCTCAGGGATTATTCTGATCCAAGTCTAGCCTTGTTACAGTTTGCACTGACTAACAGTTTTACAGCAGTCTCCTCCTGTATCTGGCTATGCATTGAGTGATCAATAAATCTTCTAAACTTGACTGCGTAGCATGCAGCATTCTTCACTGTCACAACAATGCTCCTTGGGAAAAAATGGGAAGCACTTGGGCCCAGCACTGCAGCCACTCAGAACACAGCTGTGGATGGCTAATGGAGTCCAGGCTGGGCAATGGAAAAAGCTGGGTCTCAATTCTTTGTGCTTTAGAACAACTATCAGTGAACTGCTACCAGAACAATGCTTAGAAACATCAGTTCTAATTATGTCCACTCACTGGCAATGAACCAACTCCTCCAAGTTAATAGCCTTATCTGAACGCCCACGGAAGTTCCTTTGAAGTGGTTAATTATTAGCTGATATAACCTCACTTTTCATGAACATGCTGGTTTAGATCAGATTTAAACAAGAAATGGAAAAACCTGTTAGGTAAACAACAACTCATCCTGAGAAACGTCTTCAGCTGGTGGCCTTGTTCTCACAAAAGTTCAAGGGAATGTTGCACAGAATGCTTCTGACTCTGGATTTCCCAGTGAAGCTCTGTCTTGCAACACTGACTGCCAGTACTACATACAGATGTACCCTTCCACTGCATCCCATCCTGATGGCTGTGTGTCTCCATCACAGGCCAAAGGCCTGCACATAGGTAGTGTCTCATCTGACAAGCTGTCAGTCACCTTTGAGTTGTAGAGGCAGAGAGTAAAGCTCAGGTGCATAACCTTAGAGAGCACAGTTCAGGCAGACTGCTCATAGAAGCACAATTTAGGGTTTGAGACTATTCACAGTTTTCATCCAGCACAGCAGAACTGCCTCAAGCATTGCTGTGCAAGCTTTCACTCCCACAGTGCAGAACGTTCACCAGCACCAAGCCAATCAGCCACTGAGCTCTTGCTGCCCAGCTCCTCCAAACAACAGCTTCTGAGCTGGTACAATATTCCCACGTGGACATCTCAGGACTCATGGGTAGGGCAAACCCCAGTGAAGTGTGGCATCCTTCCCACAGAAATCCTTTGCTGCTCTTCCCAGATCTGCAAGGCACTATAGTCTGCATGTTCTGTCCTGATCACCTTCATCAAGAACAGTGAGTTGGCAAAAGGGAAATCCTTGGATGTGAAACCCTGGGTCAGCAGCCTCCTCTCCACTATACCAGCAGTCACAGTCTGTTAGCAAAGCACACTGACACCTACTGAAACTACACTATGTTTCCAAAATGTCCTCTAAACAATTATATGTTATTTAAAAGTTTACAGGTCTGTCATGTTTCAAGCAAAGGCTACTGATCAAAGCTAGGTCACAGTCCTAGAAAGAGAGAGTCTCTTTATTAACAAGGAAAGCTGAAAGAATTTCCACAAAGAAGCACAGAAAGGAGACAAATGCTCAGGAGACACTACAACTCACAGGAACCTGCCCCAGAAGTCATGAAGGCTAACACAGGTGTGCACAGCCCCCAAACATAGTAGAGCAATTTTCTCCTGGTGTGAGAGCATATTTGCTGCATGGATGACCACACTGGGCAGCCAAACTGTAACTACACCCCATGTATCTCTAGAGCAAGAAACATTGCACATGCAGTTTACAAGTGGTCATTTTGAGACCCACATATTTTGGGGAAACCTAGCCATCAACGTATTTTATGATGTTCAAATACAAAAGATGAAGTTCTTATCCCAAATAACTTAAAAGTCTTGCTCAATGCTTGTTGTGAAACACTATCTGAGCGGAAATGCCAGCATTGCCATTTGAGCTGATTCCGTCAGTGGTATGAATAACATAAATCTAATTACACAGATTTAGACCACAGAGAACTACAACTTGCATGAGACCAGCAGAATATCACCCTTACTATTTGGAATGCCCTCTATAGGCAATATATCTGCATATTTCTATGCTTATAGAAGCAGAAAGCCTGTTCTGCAAATGCTGACATAAATTGGGCTGCTGCACAGATTCACTAAGCCCAGCTGGTCCACTAAGAAAAATGCAAGGAGGAAACAGGGCACATGTATCTGCCTAGTGAACCTCCTCTCTCTCCTCACCCTGCTCCTTTCTCGAGAGCACAGAACTGTATGCAGCCATTGCAGACAGAATGTGTTATAAGAATTTGTCTTTGTAGTCAAAGGCAGAATAACAGCCAGAAACCAGGACCTGCTCAGCCAATGACAGGGTATGTATTAAAAAGCCTTCCAGCTTCTTCAAAACAAAGAAATCTTGATAAGCCTAAAGGCAGCAGCTGCTGGCAGCAGCAGGCTGCCTTCCTTACCTTGGGGACACCTGCTGAGCTGCTGCCTGTTTAATATTACATTAAAACAGCAGCTTTTCCAAATAATTAATTATGTATCTATAGTGAAGCTGTGGTACCCAGGGGGCTGGGAGGACATGGTTCAGAAATTGAAGAACCATTTGGGTTAATGGTCTGCAAGGATCGAAAAAAAATTCCTGATGGCTTCATGATTTGTCAGAGCCCCAGTCAGGAAACAGAGGGAATAAGAGAAGCATAGCAGCTTTCCCCTACTCTTCCCTTCTACATTTTTTTAATTAAGAGTAATCAGATGAGTTTGAAACTCCCTAAAAGGGGATACACATCTAACACGTAGGAAAAAATAACAGGGCTATAGCTCCTGGAGCTTGTGACTGCAGCCAGTTTAAGTGCTCTAGCACTAAAGACACAGAAGGTTCCACTGTATCATGTTCTTTATTTAAATGGCTCATGCTGTGAAAGCAGAAACCCAAGACAGCACTAAACTATTGTCTTCAAAGTCTGGTCTCTGCCAGTTACCTCTCAGTGAAAACTCAATCCATGGTCTCTGAAGCAAATCTGGAAGTAGTTGTCAAACAGACACAGCTCCTCCAGCCTTCCAGAGAGGTTTCAATTCTCTTGCCTTGTTTAATTTAAGATCACCAGTTAGGTATCTGGATACCTAATCATGAAAACACTACATGCTTGTAATGATCATAATGAAGGACCATATTTCTAAAGGCACAGTCAAGCACTTGTAAGCCCCAAATGCTCCTGTTTGCAGATATTCTAGTCCTGTCTATGAGTCTAAATATGAGAAAGGCTGATTCTCAGGAAGCCAACAGTAAAAAGCACTCTTTATACCATACTCCTTCTCCTAAGATCAGCTACATCTAGTCCAGTTCTGTTACTGGACCATCCAATTAAAAACACGGCTTGGATGGACTTCTTCAAATATGGAACAGTCACACCACAGCAACTGCAAACCAATCTTATGACAAGTATATGAAAACAGAAATGATTTTGGTGTATGCTTCAGCTATTAACAAACAAATTAAAAGAAGTTAAAAAAATTATTCTCTATTTTTGGAATACGCTTTTCACACAGAATTAAACATTAGTGTCTTGGGAGAACAGGCACAGAGAGTGAAATTACTTTCTAAGGTTATATTGCACATCAGTGGAGAAATGCCTTCTCTCTATTTAACAAAAAAAAAAAAAACCCAAACAAAGCAAACCCCAAAAAATCCTTTGAATGTCACAATGAGAAATTCCTTCAGATCAGTGAGAGAGAGAACTGAGATACAGAGACACTCAATGATTTCCAGTATGATCCTGCCTATCAGCTAGCAGAGTCAGAAAGAAAAGCAAAACTACCACACCTGGCAACCTGCATTAGTCAAACATCGATTCTCACAAAGCAAAGAATACTGTTTAGAAGGTTGGTTGTGTGGCAAAGGCAGTGCCAGACCTAGAAAGCAGAAAGCAAAGAATGAAAGAAAAAAAGCTGAACAGCATGAAGATTGTTCTCCCAGCACAGGATAGGAGAGGAAAGGAGGCCATTTTCTCATCAAAGCAGTGCGCTCAAAACAGGAACACCACATCATAAATTTGGAGTGTACTGTGTCTCAGAGCTGCTCCTTTGCTCAGCAGCTCCAGAGCTTGCCTGGCACCTCCTCTCTTTGGAGAGCTTTAACTGGTGAGCTGAAGTCACCACTCTCAGCAGTGTGCACATGGGTCACTGAGAGGCAGTGCAGTGTTGGCCAACTCTGCCTCTAGAGCACTACGATTCTTGGCAGCACTGGCCTCTCTGCCTGCTGAATCCCAGAGTCCTGTGGAGACAGTAGCCCAGATCCCACAAAAGCCTAGATACTGACTGGATAAAGCCCCAATTCCACTCAGATTTTAATACTGATGAGAGAGATTTGCACCAGAGCCACATGGCTTTGCATGTCATTTTCTGAACAACAGACATATCTTTGTGGTGTCCTGCCAGCTCCTTTCATATCTCCCAGCCCACGGAGTCCAGCACACCATTTCCTGGGGTCTCCAACAACTCAAAACAGTCAAGTGTACAGTCAGGATCCAGACTGTCTGTAGACTCATCCTCCACACCCAAGCACCTTGCTTTCATCTCAGATACCATGGGGTATCACCACTGCCTGCTTGCACCTTGCTGCATCCCAAACCTATGGAATGAATTTATTTGTGGGGATTTTAAGACTGATTTCTAGTCAGTGAAACAGTCCTAGTAAATACCAGTTAAAGAAGCAAGAATTATCCAGGCCCCTTTCTACCTCATCATGAGCCTTTTTTTTTTCTACTTGCTGAACTGGAGCATCCACCAGGTAAGTGCAGTAAGGAGTTTTTTAAAACACAAAGAGTTAGCCTTGGGCTTTGGAGTTGAAAGAAAAGCCACAGAACAGAAGAATAAAATCACAGTGGCCCCTTTTCCACATGACTGCCACAGATGCAGAGCATCCTCATATCCAGTCCTGTACCTTACTACCCTCAAACCATACTGTTGCATGGATTGAATGTTTCCTTTTGCCAGGACAGCCTTTCTCAACTTTCATAATGTGTATAAAACCATCTACCCTGTGGGCACATCAGAGGAGGAAAACAATCAGGCACAGACAAAATGAAGCAGGAGAGGTAACAGAGCTCAGGCTCAAATCCTGTCTTTAGCATGACCAGCCTTGGAGGTCCCCAGAGACAGAAGCTTTAAGAACACTAAAAGCAAAGCTGAAAGTCTTGTAGGTTGACATCATACAAAAATGGCCTGTCAGCCATCAAATATCCTGAGGTTGCTGGGTGTGGGCTGCTCTTCTCAGGCAGCAGCTAACAGGCCCCCTCCCAGGAGTGGCAGCCACATCACTTGTCTGCTGCACGTGGCATCTTACCCCATCTTCTTCGATTTACTGAACACAAAGGGTGAGCCCACAACATTAAAGAACACTCCCTTCCTTTGAAGTTTAGATTGTTTGGCTTGCCTGGCTACAAACTAAAACAGCACCTTAACCATCCAGCTTTGAAGTTCTGTAAACCTAAAGCTGTAGAAAAGTAAGGACCACTTGGCAGTAAAACATTCATTATTAAATTCTTCTGAATTAAAGTGGAAGAGGCTTTTCTGAAACTGAAACTTTCTATTTGGCCCACCAGAAATGAAGACATAAGTGAGAAATTGACAATGACTTGCCAGATCAGAGACAATTATGACTATATGATATTTTATAGCCCAGTTTTGAATAGTATTGAGCCAGTGTTCAGGGAATGGCCAAAGAAAAACAAACAAACAAAAAAATCATTGGAAGAAGACAGGAGAAATTTGAAGGTTTTAACAACAGGCTGCAGAGGTTAATAAATGGTTTCATTATTTTGACGCCTTATTTAAGGTGTCCGTGTGGACGTAACTGATAGGAGCTTGATGAAGGTTAAAACTGATAACAGGAAAAATAAAGAAATTTTAGAATCTAGAATCTGTCATTGCTGCATGTTTAACAGCAGGTACGAGTAGGGTAAGGCTGTATCACCAAATGAGACCTATGGAAGTCTCCATGGGCCCAACAGTCTGCATAGCAAAGGATATACAGCAAGAGAAAATGCTGTACTTTGGCTTGGCTCTTTCATTTCAGGCATGTCTGGAAGCTCTTGCAGCCTTGACAAAAACAAACAAAGAATTAATTCAAAACACAGTGTTGCCTGGCCTGAAATAGTAGTGAGGAGATAAAATGGCACATTGTGAGAATGAATCTCACTGGGAAGGAAACAGGCTTCAGCTATAACCTGGTGCAAAGGAGCTAAGACACAAAATCCTGTACTTCTTGAGATTTCAGGCTATAAGGCTGGAGAATCAGTTTCCAGTTCTCATCTCTGCTGACCACTTCCTACATTAATCTGGGCAAGTTCCCTTCCAAGGCTGAACTAGGAGCATTTACCTGGCAGTTCTGTTCCCCATTCAACCAGTATTTCTGGCCAGGAACTTGTCCACAGCCCAGCTTCTGTCCCTAGACCATCTGAACCTGTGGGAAAGAGACCACAGACCATATGCTAATCTCAGTGCTCCTGATGGTTTCTTCCTTCCCTGTTCAGAGACACAGAGAACAGCAGGGTCAGATCCACTGGAGCTTGTGGCTACTACAGTTTTTAAGCAACCACATTTTTGATGCTATGCCTAGGGGACTCTTAATCATTTAACGCCTTTGAACAACCACATTTACTTACTGGGAAGGATGTCCTTATTCAGATGACAGTAAAACCCTCTGCAAATTAAGTGCTTTCTGAAAGGAAGTTAAAAGAGATTGCCTGAAATAACTGGATGGGAAGTGGCTCAAAAGCTATCAGGAGTCCAGCTTCATCAAAGCAAGATTAGTGACTGATACTGAAGAGCTCATGAAGAAGCTCAGCTACCTCAGCATTTCCTACTCAGACACACACTGCCCTTCCTAGACTGCCTTGTAAGCAAGAAGAGAAAGGGTAGCACACAGCAGAGGGCACCAAAAAGAATCAGGATCTCTACACTGCCAGCAGGCCTGATTCAGGAGGTATTCTGGACAGTTTGTATGGATTTCACAGACCAGATAGATTTTGGCAGAAACAGGCTCCAAGAGGAAACACCCGCAGTTCAGCTGGCTGACACTTTTCCTGCTGGTAGTGACTCACTAAGAGTACAACTGGCTGCTGTTCCCTGAGCATCCCTCAGTCATCTCTTAAAGGCCCAGGCTCACCTCTCCTGCTGTACCATCAGCCCCTCCCTGCACTGCAGACACAGGTAAGGCAGGCAGCTTTCCTCAGCCCCTGTCTAGGAACACATTGCTGCTGTGGCACATACTGTAAAGGAATGAAGCACTAAACAGCTGGGTGCCCTCAAGAGATGAGCAAAAATCATCCTATGGTCCCTTGCAAAGTGGCATTTATATGTACACACGTACAACAAAACTCTAAAAAATAATTTAGCGCAATCAAATTAGTAATCCAGCTATAACATTTTTCCTTCTTTCTAATAAAGGCTTTACTGAGAGGATTCTATCCTTAGGAATTCCCGAATTCTTGTGTAAATTTGTGTACATATGTACACATTTCACTCAACAAAATACCAAATAGCTGGAACCAGCATCTACAGGTCAGCTTAACTAAATTATCACATCTCAATTGCTAACTCTTGGGCAATCCCATTTTAAAACAGGAACCCAGAAGAAAACACAACAGTAATGCAATTTTGTTTTCTTTGACTTTTTTCCAAAACATTTTCCTCAACTTTACACTAGTGATGAAAACATAAAATTCCTATTTGCATCTATCCCTTATAAAAAATTATATTCCAACAAGGAATCAGAAAAAAGCACATATTAAGTAAACACACATATACATAAATGCCAAGTAATATATATATAAAATTAGTCAAGTGAGCAAGTCAGATTCTTCAGATCCTCTGGAACTAATGCATGCAAACCCCATATCTGGAGTACTGGCTAAACAACAAATGTCACAATGAAGACAATGCAAAGGAAGAAAATAATTTACAGCCAATGAGTGTATTGGGAATTTACTACACTGTCAATTTCTACAATACAAGAGGCAGATTGCTCTCATCAAGAGTTTTGTATGTACCTGGAGAAAAATCAATGTTTCCTGAAAAAGCCCACAGAGCAATTCACAAAGTGAACATCACAACAGCAAGCTGAAAATCTCTGTGGAGTCATGCACTCAGGTACCCCTACATGGGAAAGATACTAAGAGGTTCTGAGTGCTGTTTCTTCACTAGGTATCATTTATTTTATTATTTCAGTGTAGATTGAAAATAAAATGCTCCTTTTGTACAAAATAGACAAAAAAAGGTGGACCATTATTCAGCTGCCTACCTAAACTTATCTGTAAAAACAAACACACATATTCTCTGTTACTCTTTTGTTCTGTACCAGGGATTCCATCCCCATGCAAAACACATGCTCCATGTTTAAAGAGTTAAACATCCTCTCGCTTAGTCGGCTTTTCTGAATGTAAAATGCAAGATAATAACACACAGTATCTTGAACCAAAACTGCACACAGCATAACAAACCCCCAGTGCTAAACAACAGGCAGTATGAATAGATCCATTTCCACTGCTTGCTAATTAAAAATAAAACCTTTACTGTGATTTAAAGCAAAACAGACAACATTAATACACCAAAAATATAATGACTTACCCTTTCGGAGACACTTGCTTTTCTTAAGATATTTGGCAGTAAAAAACGGCATGGCTGCAACACTACTGTTTCAGCCAAAGCTGACCTTTTATTATCAAGTGCTAAGAGCAAAATGAACAGACCAAAGAGAGAAAGCAAATTATTATACCAGATCTTTAAAATGCTCAGAGATGAGCAAAGGGAATTCAGAGTGGGATAAAGTATGTCAAGTTGCACGGTGGGGATTGCAGATATCTTTCTGCTCATTAGCACTGCTGTTCGAGTTATTTAAAGTGTGCTCGGGGGAAATGAGGACAATTTCCATGACAATATGTACAGTATCATATAAGGAGGAAGCATTTTTTCAGGCAGAACTTCTGCATTACTCAGCTGCTACAGCAACATATGTTGAGAAGAAAAAAAAAAAAAAACACAACAGGTTTGGATAACATAAAAAACCTGATTCTATTAACCAGTTCTTGTCTGGAGTAGAAAACGTAGCACTAAAAATCTTCTGTCATGTTATCTCTTCATTTCCTCCTCAGGCACTTCTGGCTATCTCCTCATTTCCACTTAGGCACAAGAAAACTTGTTTCAGGATGTTTTGATTCCAGACAATCATCCCACTGCTCCATGCCTCAGTTTCCCTGTTTTTCAACTAGGGCAACAGCCTGACAGTGATTTTATTTTAAAAAAACCAACAAACTTTGAGACTCTTGGGCAGGGCTTAACCCCATTGCTTTGTCCTACATGATTATAGCTGTTTATTTCCCCTTAGTCCACCATGATGCTTTTAAATCTCCTAAAAATCTTTCACTTTTATTCAACCAAGATGACCTGCTTTTGAAATACAATCTTATTCCTGTTGCTTCTCCTGCCTCTCTAGATAGTTTAAGGCAGTTTGGTACTGACTTCATATCTTTTCGAATTCCATATAGTTGGGACAGTACATTTAAATGGCAATGACACTTATCAATATTTGCCTCCTTCTCGTCACCTACCTCCAATTCACTCAACCACAGACCATTGGATGGGCAGGCAACACCTCATTCCTCAGAATATAAAGGACAATGCCAGAAACTTGACTTCCCAGTCTTGGGCATACATTTCAAGTCCTTCTGTGTGTATATGACTCAAGGATGGAACTCACCCTTTTAAAGGTTCATAGATTTATGGAAAATGCATAAATGCAAATAATGCATACTTCCAGTGGTGCTTTAGCAAACAAACAGCCTTTGGGGTATGGCCAAGTCATCAGTGCACTAAGATACAAGAAAGCAGCTACTTTTAAGCAAGGGAAAACATTTTTAATCTGTAACCACTAACCCACTGACTGGATTTGAAGTCAGCTTTCTAGACTGGCAAAGGAACTGATCCAAAGGAAATCAGTACTACTCTTATAAGATAAAAGAATATACAACACTATAATGAAGACTGTAAAAACCAGGGCTGAGCTTGACAAGATAGGAAGGTCATAGCTGTGCCTTTTCTTGAACCATTTGTTGTAAGCACAGAAATAAATATTACGTTTTTTGGGAAAGACAAGTTTTATGCTCAAGAAAAATCCATTCAGTGTGCCATCTGAAAAACTTCACCACAGTTTAGAATTCTTAAATCCCACAATATTCAATACAATGTGATTGTCCTTGTATCTCTACCTTCATACAAAAAACACCTGAACCAAACAACCCAACAACCATCTGCTCTTTCATTAGGTAGTTTTGAAATCAGCTGACAAGCTTTCAGACATAAATAATTCTTCCACAGCATACCTCAAGCTAAGGTCAGGTTAACCTGATATTGTAAAATCCCATTTGGCTCTTAAGCAGGTATGGAGCAGAGAGGAACAGTAGAAAGGAAAGAGATGAGAAGAGAGTCTCCGTGAGTCAGTGACACAGGCAACTGCCATCTGTGAACCACCGCAGGCTGTGGGTTGGACTTGGGGAGTGTACAGCATCTCATATGGAGGAAACATTTTTTCAGGTGAAACTTCTGCATTACTCAGCTGCTACAGCAACACACCACCTTGGAATGGAGGCCCAAGCTTGCTACTGATCTGCCTTGGAGACAGCCCAATCTACACCATACTTAATGTGGAAACACTGCCTGATCTTGTGTCATCAAAAAAAACCCTCACACATTCTCCCATATTTAGCATAATTTATGGCCTCACAAATCTTTCCACGGATATCTGGAAATATTTGGGGGTGTGGGCCCTTTCCATCACTCCTAACTCCTTCCAGCAGACCCTAAACAAAGATTTGCTCTAGGACCTGGTTATTTTGAAGAGGTTCAGCAGTCAGGATGAACTCTGAGTTCATCCCTAAACCTCTTGACACTTCCTTGTGCTATCATTGTGTGGTACATGCCAAAAGATGTCATGCCCAAACAGCCTTCAAAACACCAGCTTCCTCTTTGCCAACAGAAATGTCCCACACTCAGGGACACACCAGGCTGGAGTTCCTGATGAGCTAAGTCTGCCTTGTTGCACTCAATACATTAAAAGGAAAGAAAAAAAAAACAACAGTAAAACCACAGCACAACCACAAGGGAACTCCCTTTTCTGCCAGTTTAACACAAGGTCAAATATAGACTAATGCAGTAATCCCAGCTGCCTAAGATTCTGGCCCTTCAATGACCTTGCACAAAACCCTAGTGCTTTTAACTCCAGTACCTTATATTTTGCCTCATTTCCAGCTTACTCTGCCCTTGGAGCCAAATACAGAGGTTGCCCTCCTGTTAGACTTGCAATTTCCAGGGAGAACTTTGAACTTATGTAAACAAACATTTGTATCTTGCATCCAGGGCACGAAACACAAGATCTCTCTCTATCCCTCCCCACCTCCTACCATCACAGCCTACTTTGAAAACTCCTAAGACCTTGTGTCTTCAAGATGAGAGAACTGTTTATTCTTTATCTTCTAGTACTCTTCTGTTGCTCAGGCAGAGCTTTCCTAAATCAGCTCTCCAAACAGACCGAAATCAGGTAAAAATTTCCATCCTGACAAAAATCTCCAGACACCAAGAATAGAATGAATCGGACCCAAACCATCAAATGTTATCATTCACCCACTGTTAGGACTGCTTCTTTAATAATGCTTTTAGAAAGGGCTAGATACAACAGGGACTGCAGGAAATCTAGGTTTTTTTGTTATGTATCATTGTAACAAAAGCACATTAACATGTGATTAGTGGGTTTCTCCTCTTTTATTCATCCTCCTTCCTCCAACTTCAGATCCCAGTTAAGAGAGACTGACTTGGGAGTGCACAGAGCACAACGTTTACTCTTTGCAGAAGGCTTAGTAGTATGGAAAAAAGCACTCATGACTCTTCATTACTGCATTTTCTGCAACAAGTTTCAGTATCAGGTTTCAAAATGCTTTACTGAAAAAGACAGCATCATCTTCTCCATCTTACAGATGAGAACTGGAGAAAGGGATTGTGACTTCTGTATAACCACCACACGATTAAAAAAGGGAACAACAGGGAGATTTTTCTCATACATAAGCAAGCAGCACATAGCTTTTTGGTTCCTCTTCTCTCTTCTGTGGCCCAAGAGGATTTTACCATCTTAGATGAACAATGAAATGACTGGCAACAAACACGGAAACTCCTAATTTCTATTAAAGGTCATTAGTTGTTTGCACATGTTGCAATTTTCCACTGGATTATAGCCTTGGGGGATTTTCTGCTGTTATTTCCCACCTGGGCCCAGTTAGCATGAAACTCAGAGAGAAAGGCAGTGAGACACTACCTTATTGTTACAGGATCTGATCACAGACTATGTGATAAGACTGTGTGGCTCTCACAGCCCCTGGCTGCCAGTGAGTGGTGGGCAGGAGGGGTGGTGGTGAGGTGCCCTCCATCACACAGTAACTCGATGCTCTAGAATGGCAGCTGACAGAGAAGCTGCTCCCTCCCTGACTCCAGCACCGTGTCCAGGCTGGAAAGGGACCAAGGCTCTGCAGCCCAGCACGGTCAATGAGCAGGCAGGTGGCTGTCAGAGGATGGCATCACCGTGTGCCAGGCAAAAGCTGCTGTACTCTGCAAGCCCAGACACAGGAGTGATACCAGATGACTGCAATAATACTCACCTCAGCCTGCTTCCCTACCCCCAACTCCTATTTTATCTGATGAAAAGAGCATGTACTCAGGGTACCAATTTAAAAAGATTTCTCCCCCCTACAAAGTGACCAGGAGAGATTTCTATCTGTTGCTGATTGGGCTGATAAAAGCAGTCTTTTTTTTTTTTTTTTTCCTTTCAGCAGTTTAGAACTAAGCCTGCCCCAGAACAAGTAGGGTCATTTTAGACTGTGACCACATACACAAATTGTATCTGCAGAACAAAGGAATCTCAGGTCAATTAAAAAGATCCTGTGGCTATAATATTCTTCTGGGAAGATGCCATCTACATATGCTTATTACAGCCACATAAATCCCACCCCCTCATTTGCCTCAAGCAAAGTAATTGTCTTTAAAAGCAAGCAAAATAATTATTTTTCCAACATACTTGTCATCATTAATTATGGCCAGAATAGCCAAGTAGGAGCTCATGCCCAGGCTTTTAAATGCTTGTAGCTAGTTAGCATGGCTGCCTGTAACTTTTCAGCTTTTTCTGCAGTGTTAACATTAACATACTGTGGCTTCATTAAATCAAGGCACCCACTGATAAGGTTAGTATGATTCATCTGAGAACACTGAGACCCTTCATGCTTATCTGTCCCTTACCAAGGATGGGGTATAATTTATGCCAATGTATAAGTATATTCGAGCACTGCTGGCTGTATTCCTAATGTCACATTCAGGCAAACACGTTCCAATGAATAGATTTTTTTAAAACACGACAACTGGGAAGTTGCAGGAATTAAATGACAGAAGGCCCCTGAATTGAAAGCATTTCATAGGCTGCTTTTGCAAAGCTATGTGGCATTAATCTACAAACATGGAAAACTAGCTTCTAGAAAACCAGAATGAAAACCTTGGCCTGGTTCCTGTACTTCTCCCTGAGCCAAGTCTCCCACTGAAGTTGATGGGACTTTCCCTGCATAAAGGCTACAGAGTTTGCCCTACTTTTCTTTTTTTTTTTCTTTTTTTTTTTTTTTTTCCTTTTTTCTAGTTTAACAGGACAGGCAATGGTAGGGAAAGAGATGCTGTTTCCCTACCACATGGGGGGTAGATAGATGTGCTGGGTAGAGGTGATGTGATGAAAACCTACCTGGTTCGGAAGATTACAGTGTAGTAGGAAGTCCACAGATAGCTTCCAGAAGGCATTTTTATCTTAACTGATTTTTGAATGACACGTCTTTAAAGTAACAGTGACTTTTGTTGCTGAACCAGCCTGAACACAGTCTGGCTTCTGAATCATTGCCACTCTAGGCATTCATAAATATCAGGTCAGCACATCAAAATCAGGAGATGGGCTCCCAACCAATGGGAATTTTTCATTATTATCTATCTTCTGAGCTTTTGCAGATCCTATTTGGTATCTTTATTTTAAATTCAGAAGCATTAAGAGTCTTGTTCAGTATTGATGAAAGCTGCAGGTTTTACATAATCATAGTATTTAGAATTAGGGTTTTCAAGGGAAAACACAAACACAATGAGACAGCATATGACTTCAGGCCTGTGTACTCTAAAAAGGATATCCCAGAGTCTTGTCACATTTGTCTTAATTCATTTTGGAAATGAAATAAATTAAATTATTCAGGTACTTAGAACAAGATGAGGACAAACATCTACGGCACTTAAAAAGCAGAACAATACAAAATGGTAAGTCTATAGAGCTTAGTTAAGAGATAGTGATACAATAAACTGATTGGTAGCACATTTTTACTGCTTCAGCTGGGTGCAAAGCATGGTTTTTAGTGACAAGAAGTAAACCACAACAGAATAAATCACTAAACTTCTAAGCGCTGTGAGAATGGGGAAGGAGCCTCTGTTTACAGCCTCAGCACAGGAAATAGTTCCTAGTCCTACTAGCAAGAAGTTTAGCACAGACATATGTACTCTCCACCCTGAATAATGGAAATTGAGACAAAGCAGAGCTGCTGGTCAGAAGCCCCAGACAAGCCCCCCAAGCACCACAGTCTCTTGCTGGATTCTCCAGCACAGCCACTCAGAGCACCACAACTTTGCCCCACATGTGCAACCAAGATGAAGAAAGGCCCCTGGCACCAGTTAACAGAAAAGGGTTTCTTTCCTCTTCAGAGTAAGCTCTGATTTTCATCCTCATTACACAATTGCCACTCCACAGTCCCTCAAGCATAGATAATGCACCACAGCAATGTCAGTCTCACCATGCAAACCTCCCCAGGCTTTTACAGGGAAAGGGGAAAGAAGAATAAAATAGTAAAATGCAAATCAGTCACATACTGAATTTCAAAGCTGCCTTTAATTACAATTTCTTCCTGTTTCCCTGGATGTTTGGAGCACTGCTCTAAGCAAGCCAAACTGATAAACAGACTCCCAATCATCTTATTAAACTCATTCAAGCATATACCATCTGCCTTGGCAAGTCACTGGCTTTGAAGAGAATCTGAATTCTATACTACAGTCAGGCAGAAGAATCAAGGTACTACGCTTCAGTATTTGTATCTTCACACCCCTCCATTGAGAAGAGGCTGAGAAAGAACTTCTCTTTCATGCACAAATGTGAGGAAACAGAGACAGTGCAGGTTCCTGCAAAACTCCTAAACAAGAATACATCTTCTTTAAGGGTTACACCACTGCTTTCCTGGGACCTGCATGCACCCTTAGTCCTGCACAGGGCTTCTTCTTCACAGGATTCCTTCTTTTTGGATGACGCCTCCTCAGGGCAGCAACTTTGCTTCTACCAGAGGTGACAGCAGGCAAACACCTCTTCAGAACTGACAATTACAACAGTAATCATCCCAGCTAGAAAGCAGGCTTACTCAATGCAGCAAAAGCTGCCTGTATTTCAAGGTACAGCAGGAGAAATGAATACAACCATGACACTGGGCCAAATTCTCATCTGGCAATAATGATGCCAGCATAGCCTGATTTATCCTCGGCTGAGGAATCTTACCTCACTTCTTTCCAGCAAAACCACAGCTGAGAGCTTTAGGCCTGCTCACTGAGCTCCAGGGCTAGACTAACCCTAGGAGCTTTTCCAGTGTTGCCAGAGGGGCAGAAGGCTGAAGCATCATCCCAGCACACCATCAGGTTAGACTCATGGAGCTGCAGATCTGCTATGATAACGCATCCTGTAGTCCACACTGAAAACACCCTCATGTAAGGACAGGTAATGGATATTTACCTGCACTGACAACATCTGCTAAGGCAGATGTGTTCATCAGAGAGGGCATCTATTTTCACCCTTCACCAGTAAAGAGAGTATAATGTACATTCAGCTTCAGACTGGTACACCTAGAGTAATGTAAGTGCCTTTATTCAGAGAAGCATCTTCATTACAGAGACAGAAGAAATAAAAGCATATTTCAAGGAGATCAGAACAGTTTTTAAATTCAGTACAAATGGGTTTGGCCTAAATTAAAACCTCTCAAGATATTACATTTTGCAGAAAGTATTTTAATATCCTTACTGATAAATATGTTTCTCATCTAAAAGCTGATCTACAACAGAAGAAAAGCTCAAGCAAAAGCAATCAATGCAAAAATAAACGAAAAACATTTAAAAGACAGTTTGCTGTCTTGGGATAACACAAAATTAATGTTTTGCTTTGCTGAAAAGTAATTTCAACATCTCTGTCATCTGATTTTCCCAGGATGCCTTAACTGTTATCTTTCCCCAGATTTCTTACCCTGAGATCATCACTTTCACAGGAAAAAAATGTAGGCAAATAATTAAAAAAAAAAAAAAAAAAAAAAATAAAAAAAAAAAAAAAAAAAAAAAACAAGAAGAAAAATAAAACCCCACAACAAAGCCCAAAAAGACTCAAAACAAAAAAAAACCAAACAACCAAAACCACAACACCGCTCCCCCAAACAAAACAAACTACTCTTTTACTTTTCTCCAGTGGTATCTAAGCCCTAAAAGCTTGTCTTTGTTCACAAAAGGCCTGCAGGTGAGAGTGTTACAGGGGCTCAGACAGCTCCTTTCCCCGTTGCAGGAAACATTTGCACACTCTGTGCTCAAACTACTTTGATCCATCAACATCACCAGCTAAACACTTCACACCACCAGCCTCACTGATAAGGACTGTCAGCATCTTCATCACTCTTCTACTGCACACAGCTCCACCAGCCCACAGGTGTCACTTCTGAGTCTGCATTACTTTGCTTCCCTCATTTGGCCTTACAGAGTGAAACAGCCTCTCCACCTTTCAGACTGAGTATGTAGATGTGAGGCTTGATGTACCATGCAAATCTATCACCATTCTGCTTTAAATGGCACTCTGCCTCCTCTCCAAGTTTCTTTCCCCCACTGCACAGCAGAAAGATATCCCAACACACTTGAAACCAATGCAGTGATACACAAATATCTGAAGAGCCAGAAATTGAAATGATAACTCTAAAACCCACTAGTGGTGATGCAAATATGCTCATATAACAGGTTAAGATGATTTACTGCTAATCACTTGCACAGAAACACCCAGGTAACACACTTAGTCCCCTCATCACCACCTGCACAATGACAATCTCAATTTTAGAGCTGGGGACAACTGCTCCCTACAGCTGACAATAAATATGTTTTGCCGTTATGGTACTACTTCAAAAGACTGAGAACTAAATATTTAGACAGAGAAATCATTATTGATTAGATTTGATAACAAGGGATCAATGACTTATATCAAGTACATAATGCAGCCCCAGGATGGGGAAGGGAGGGGGATGAGGTCTCAGGATGGAAGAAGGATCAGAGAAGGATCAAAAGCCTCATATTTTTGGCTGAAAAGGGTTGGATCCCACGAGTTTATCTGACAATGTGGAAAATGAAGCAGCCTGGAACATCTTGATTCAAAAGTTCTAGTCCCCAGTAGCAACGGTAAATAAATTGTTTACTTCATGGTACACCATATACTCCTCAATGCTGCTAGCTGAAACAACTTTCAGAATGTCACACAAACTTGAGACTTTATTTAAAAAAAGAGAAACTGATGATCTTCCCCAGGATACCAGTATCTTGTTGGTGTTGTGGTGGAGAAGGGAAACAATGCATTTCCTCATCTAATTTTTTTCCTTTGGTGTTTCTTCCCCATTCCTGCAATGTATGCATACAGTGTGGTTCCAGAGTATGGCAGTAGGATGTCTGCATTTTAAGTCCTAGCACTCATGCCTTTATCCATGGGTGGCTCTATTTTGGACCTCTGAACAGGCTGATGCAACCAGTGTGAGAACCTTTTCTGGAGTTCCCCTTTAGATCTTTTCTGATACACTAATAGAGTGAGCAGTACCTCAGCTAAGAACTTGCCAGACTTTTCCTGTTTTGAAGCACCCTGCAGGGGATGCCTCACTGTGCAGCAACAGAGGTGCACAACAGACACGGTGCTGAGCACTGTCCATCTGCTCTCCATGGTCAAGGAGCCTTTCTGAAGCCACTGCTCAGTTGCAGCCACCTTTCCTAACACTGCATCCGCAGCCCTGCCACCAAGAGAACAGGTTGGATCACACCAGCTAGCCCAAGCAACCTCATCACAATCATCAACTGAGCAAGGTAAACGGGGTTAAAAACTGAAATTGCCCAACTCTTGTTCAACTCTTGATTAAATTAAGCATTTTGCATTATTACCCAGCACTAGGCACTGTAAGACTCCTTCAGTCACCTGTAACACAGCTGCTTGGCACTGGATAAAGCTATACCTATAAATCTTAGTGTTATCATGACATATATTTTACATGCAGACATAAAAAGAAATAATCCATGTAATTACTGTCCTGAGCCAGACCACTTGTCCAAGCAAGAACATAAGTACTACAAAGGTAGCTAACCACTATTCAACAGGAAGATGGTAAATGATGGATTTCACAGAGTGTTGGTTTATAAAGGGAAAAGTATTCCAGACAAAATGGGCTGGCTTGCTGCAAGGAGGCTGTAAAACAAGCAAAATGCAACAGGGGCAATGTGCTTAAAATTGTTTCAGTATCCATGGCTCCAGAATTCCTTAGTACTGATACACATGTTGTCTGGAATATGAACACTGTCAGAGGTACTCAAAACCCAGACAGCCTTCTAAAAAGGCATTATCATAGCACTCAGTGGATTCAACTTGAAAAGAAATATGCAATAGGCAGCAGCAGAGCAGGAAGCTGACAGAGAGAAGGCCAGTTTTGCTCTGAACAGGAACATGGCTTTGATTCCTTGCCACAGCTCCCCATATGCAAAATGGGGAAGAAGGCAACTTATTTCTGTCTCGTGTAACATGGCAGAGGCTCCTCAACAATTAATGCTGGCTCTAAGCTACAAAATCACTTAATAAGGCATGACTGAGCTAGATCAGGCACAGAGACAATCACATTTCTGTCAGGTTAGGAAAAGCACACAATAGTTTACATCAGCTTTATGCCAGCTGCAGGAGAAAAGATACCTAATCCAACAAAACTGGAATGATAGAAGCAGACCACATCTATATAAGCAGACCATATCAGAGTAAAAATAAAGCTTGCTAGTTTACAGCCTGGGGGTGGGGACATGTCTTTTCTTAAAAAAAAAAACCAAAAACAACATCAAAAAGAACTTATATCAGAACAGTACATTGGATCACATGCCTACATCTTTGGTACTAACAGCTCCAAAACCGTGTTCAATTTTTGAACAGCCTCAGACTGTCAGCTCTTGAGTACATGTTAAATCTCTCATCAAATGCGCACAGTATGAGGCTCTAGTCTCAGCTGTCTTCAAGTTTTGTATCTAGATTTTTGTTTGCATCTCCATTTAGAGGCTTCCAACCTTTCTCTCTCCCTAGGGAACACATCTTTTAATGTTTTATTTAGTGTTCAGATGATATCTTCATAAAGATCTGTAAATAGAAATATGTGCGAGTGTGTGAAGATCGTACAAGTGTTGCAAACTGCACTGATGTAAGTAGAACAAAGAATCCTAGATAGGTTACAAAGACAAAAATAACCACACGAGATGAGAAATAATGTATTATATGAAAACAATGCATATCTTATAGAAAAATGAATCTTGGCAACCACCACCGCTGACAGGGAATGGCTAACTGCAGAATTTGTATGTGATAAAAGCAGTAAAGAAGGCATAGTTTGGTCTACAAAATAAGAGATCTCACATCATCCATCCTCTTCCAACATATTACATGTCTCTGTAAATTTAAGATGATATTGTACAGTTACCTGCTGTATGCCCAGCTGAACACCTCAGCTTCATGGACAGGATTCTTTCCCTGTTAATATGGTCTGAATTAAATGATTTTACTAAAACTGGAACAAATTTAATTTCTGTGAAAATCAGACTTCTGTGAAAGTTTTAGTTTTCTATGAAATTACTAGGTGACCTAGCCACGAAAAAGCAGGGTTAAGTAAAATGTTACTGGCTGCTCTGTTACTATACAGCCTACAATAAGCTAGTGTAAACAGCTTTTCAAGGCTATCACAACTACTTATGTGATTCAGAACTGGTTCTACCCCTTCTCCCTGCACATATAACATGTAGGGTTGTCTTATAAAATTATTTTGAGTGTGCTGAGTTGCTATTCAACCAGGCAGGCAGTTCTGTAGTTGTCACCAGCAGAATTGAAAGTGGAATGAAAACAGCTGAAAGAAGGAGAATGAAAAATTAACTAAGTAATCTCTATTAATAACAGTTGAGAGGAATCAATGAGACAGACTGGGAGAGTGATACTCCCAGAAGAGTGAGAAAGGACAGGCCAGACTTCAGCATGCCATGTTTTGAGAAAGAAGCTTGGAATTAAGTACACTTTAAAAAAAATACCAATCATTTCTGAGTCTCTCTCATGGCTGCAGTTGTAATGCTGAATCTCTGCTCACAGTGTTTCTGGCTATAAGCCAAATATTTGAAAGTCACTGTGATCTTTTTTCCCCTCCTCCCTAGCCATCCATAATTTTTAAGCATTCCCACAGCTGTGAAAGAAATGATAGCTGGGAGGGAACAATGCTTGGGTACCCAGAGGCTGCTCTCTCATATTTGCTCACAGCTGGAATTCTTTATGGTCTTTGGCAGAAACCCTTGCTACTGCCTCGGCTGCTAGGCTGCCCTTTGTATGGGTGCAGCTATCTGAACAGTTTCAGAATTATTTTTAATTGGAAAAATACTGTATTTTCCCATAAGCTCACATAAAAATAGGCAGCTGTTACCATATGAAAATAAAAGGAAGAAAATAGCAAGCCTGTCTGGAGCAGAGGTTAATAATTTAAACAGATTCATATTACAGACTACATACATGAAGCACAGGCTGCATCTTAAGCATCTCAAAGACATGACACCATTTCCCTTATTCACATGCTCCTTACCTTGCAAAACTAACTCCACCATGAAGTTCATTTTGTAGCACTGGTTGCTAAGCATGAGTGAGATTGGGCAGCAGGCAGAAGAGTGGGTGGCAGGCAGGAGTCACAGAAGCCAGGAGTCAGCCTCCTGTCTGCCCAGTTCCTCAGCACAGGAGCTACCTCAGTCTCACAGTTTGCTGCAACTACTGTCTGTCATTATTTAAGCATAAACAGGAAAAAAACACAGGAAATGGAAGCAAGATCAGACCACTTGGGATGGATGTGGAGAGGTTGTCAGAATAAGTAAAAATGAAACAGGGAAGACCAAGACCCATCTGGAATTTAATCCAGCCAAGGATGTTACAGACAACAAGAAGGGCTTTCTCAAGTGCATCAACAACAAAATGAAAATAAAAGATAACTTTACTAAAGCAGGGGGTGTAGAGAAAGAAGAGTTATTGAACACCATCTTGCATCAGTCTTCACTGCCAAGACAGCCCTCAGGCATCTCTGACCCAAGAGAAGGTAAAGGAATGTTGGAAGGAAGACTTTCCCTTGGTCAAGAAGGACTGGGTTAGGGAACATCTAAACAGATTTGACATGTGCAAGTCCATGGGCCCTGATGTGTTGCAGCCACAAGTGCTCAGAGAGCTTTCAAAGGCTGTGGCAGTCAGGAAAGATGCTTGAGGACTGGAAGAAGGCAAACGTTATCCTGGTTTTCAAAAAAGGCAAGGAGGGCTTGGGGAACTACCAGCCAATCAGCCTCAGCTCATTCCCTGGGAAGGTGGTAGAGTACCTCCCCTTTGGGAGGCCATCTCCTTCCACAAAATGACGAGAAGGTGATAGGAGAAGTCAGCATGGATTCACTAAAGGGAAATCATGCTTGACCAGCCTGATTGCCTTCTATGATGAAACAACTGCCTCGCTGGATGAGGGAAGAGCAGTGGGTATTGTTTCCCTAGACTTCAGTGTGGCTTTCAACCCTGCCTCTCACAACATCCTCCTTGGCAAAATCTGAAAATGTGGACTGGATGAGTGGTCAGTGAGGTAGATTGGGAATAAGCTGAAGAGCAGATCCCAGAGGACTGTCATCAGGGTCTAGTTGGAAGTCTGCCGTCTGTGGTGTCCCACAGGGTTCAATAACTTCAGATCATGAGACTCTTAAGCATTAAGAGGCACCCCATCATGTCATTAGAGAAATTACATGACAGGTAAGTGTCAGACGACAGAGACATGGGACATCTTGTAATGGGATGTGCACATAGAGAGTCAAATGCAGATGTTCCTGGCATTTTCTAACACATCACCAGATGTGTTCTTATTGCGTGCATAGGAGCTGTCAGAATTTTATTCACCTGAAAATTTTATTTTTTTCATGTGCTCGGAAAAATCTATGGAGCCTCTGGGTAGGAGCATAGTGGGGATAGGACTAGAAGAATAAATCTTCCAGTCCTCAAACCACTTCCTGCCCACAGCTGAAGAATCACCAACAAACAGGACAGGAATGGAAATGGTGTATGCTTGGCATCCTTGAATTAATGTTTTTGAAACCTCAGGCTGCTCTGACAGTTTGGAAAAGCTGTAAATGCAGGATGAAACGTCCTAAATTAATATGCCTGCCTAAACTGTGAAGATTTTACTTTGACTAAAGAGTTGATTTTCTCCCCCTTCAGTTTTCAGGAAAACTGAAGTCAATGCACTCATTTACATACCACTGCTACTATGCAATTTGGCCTCTCAGTTTATGCCTCAAACTTTGCCTCTCTCAACTTAGTTTACAAACTTGATGCCTGAGATGCACTGAAATATGGCTAATAACACCAGCATTGAAGCAGCTGTGACAAGGGCCACAGCTAAAATTCAGTTGACACCAGAAATCCTTTGTGTCATACCATTAAAATATAGAGCTGTGGTGGAATTAGAGTGACAGTAGTGACTAAAGATGCTCGCCAAGTCTGGGCTGCCAAGTGCTGGATGCTGTCTAAGCATGCAGCTGGCAGTCTTTGCTGTCTTCAAGATAGAAGTAACAACTGGTTGAGACAAACAACGACTAAAAATAGTCTAAGGAGGGAGTGGTAACTAATGAGGATGTGCCTGGCTTTTTCAGACCACAACAAGAGCTGGTCCATGCCCTGCAGAGTTTATCATCATAACAGACTAGAGAACAGACAGACAGAGAATTGCCGGCAGACAAAGGGAGCAGTGTGTGTTCACAGCCTCACAGCAGGAGAAAGAACTCTTACTGCTCTGTTCTGTGTAATGCCTAATCCACTATCCACAACAGGAACCTGTCATACACAAATATATGCATTCCCAGCACATCTGCTTTCTGCTTTGTATTCCACTCACCTGAGCTGAGCAGTGTGTGTGCAATTAACTTTTACAGACACCTTTCACAGACTCTGCAAGTTAATCACAATACTGTGAGATTGGAAAGCATCTCAAAGCTGTTATCAAAGGAGAAAGAAATAATTATATGAGACAAAATAACTGAATGAGATGTCTTATTATAGCACATCTACAGCAAGGAAAAGAAAGCAAAACAAATGGCAGATGTAGGCTATTTCTTGACTAGGAAGTGCTGATTCTCAGAGTGTTAATATTCAATTACTCTTATGCTGGATTTTATAAAATAAAAGAAAAGCTAAACCTAGACAATGTTATCATCAAAGACCAAATGGAAAACAGAAGATGGGGTTAAACCCGACCCCGATGGAAAATGAGCTTACAATGTAAAATTCCATTAGGAAACACTTCAAGCTTGTCAATACTCACTTTTATACAGATTTAACTAAATTGACACAAACCCCAACACAGTTAAAATAGATGTAGCCCTTCAGCATAACTAAAGTCAGAGTACATTAAAAGTGTATTAGCATGACTTGGTTGGAGAGTGAATTAACTAAAAATCAATATCCATTTAGTTAAGTGAGTTCAGTAATAGAGTGCCAACCAGACACAAGCAATGATGAATTCTAACAACTGCTGTTATTTCTTCTCTAGATTCCAAGTCCCAGCTCCAGTAATATGACTAATGTGCTGAATAAATTAGTCTGCAAGTTTGATTCATAAAACCTTAGTGATATACATCTCCAGCTAAGGTATAATCCCAATCAATGCAAGAACCACTAGGCAACACTGATTAGGCAAGGCTTTGCTGGACTTTGACCATCTCTAGCACCTCCCTTTTCTCATGAGTCTGGGCATAATGATGGAGGAATTCAGCTCCAAAAACCTTTGTGGGGTCTCAAACAGACATGAGCAGAACTGTCACAGTGCAGTTTTCTCTCTGGCATTTCTCATGCTCTCCCTCTTGTGGCAGAGACTCACTGTTTTCTTTCAAAAAAGCAAAACCTTCAATTCCTTCAACAAACAACTTTATGCATGAGCCAGCAAACATTGAGTCAAAACAGAAAAAACCCCAAAGGCTGTTATGAAACAAAACAGAGGCTCTCTCCTACCTTGTCTTTTCATTTCTAATAGTTGCACTTGCATCAAACAAAGCACAGATACCAGAAATCTGAGATCCCACCATGTCACCTCCTTTCTTTATAGCTGTGGTTTTAAACCACCTCCTATGATTCTCACATTTGGCCCATTGTGACTGTGTTGTAAACTGTACTCTCGTAAATGTATAAGCTTATAAGCTTTCACCTCTTTAGCAGGACTGAAATTTGCTTTTATGGAAAAACAGCAGCACACCAGTAAAGATGTTAGGGAGGTGGAGAAACAGAGGGACCAAAGGCCATTCTCTGCATGCAGACACAGAGTACAAACATCAGTCCTGCTCACTCTGTTGCCAAGCAATTCAAAATGAGGATCAACAAGGCAAATCCAGCTCTAGTATCCATGAAATCTCAGAGAATGGGATATTAAGAACCATGGCATGTCAACACCTGTAATAATGGTCTTTCATGACATAAATTTCCAAAGAAAAATTAGTACGTCCTCTCAAAGGTTACATTATACCCACTCCGTTTCCAACCCTATTTTGTATAAGCTACATCCAATGTCAACTCCCCTCAATTAGACACATTCATTATTCAAGCTAATCCAACATGCCCTTGAGAACTGGGATGAGGAAACAAGGGTATCACTGCAGGGACAGACTTATCTTCAAATGTCTGCAGCTTTAAACTCCTGACTCCACAGATAGTGGAGTCAGGCCAAAGTCCTGAAAATAAAATTCATCCCCCAGATCCAGAGTAATCTTAGTGTATCACATTTTTAGACTCAAGAACAAGCCAATGACATATTTCAAACCACAACCACTTTATTCTACTGTCCACAGCTTACAGGCTCCATGCAATGCGTGAACTTTTTCTCCTAAGAAGTTATATTATAAGAGCCAATTTCCTTAAAATGTTTTTCAAATGAGTATCAAAGTGATAGCAAGCAAGCTGACATAAGTAACCCAGAGAAGACCATTAGCTGAGTAAAAATTTTTGATTTAGCCATAAAGGTTTGGTGTAGGAATTAAATAAAGCAGACGAAAATTAGAATACCACAGGCATTACTGTTTCATGCTTTCCTTCCTTTATTAAATGTTTAGACACTAAATATTAAAATTGTAACTCTAGAAGTCTCCCCTTGAGATTGGAATGTCATTACAGTAGTAGACTCTACAATCTGACTCAGCATGTAAGAAAGCTTCAATTGAAGCTTAGGAAGATGTTAAACCAGTCAGTGCAGGAGGGAACCTCAGTGGAAATAGATATTTAACACCACAGGAACCATAATCAGCTCTTCTTCCGTTATATAAAGACCTGCTAATTTGCTACTCTGAATTTACTAAAGCTAGCCTTCAGCATTTTTTTTTTAATTATTTGATTAGTTTAACCAGCTTGATCTAGAGCTTCTAGTCAGTTTGGATACAGAGGTGAAAAGTTTCTTCATATATACAGTATACTTTTCCTTTCCCATGTGTCTTTTCTTCAGCACTTCTTTTTGGTCTAACTTGGGCTAGAAGCCTTAACTCTCCAGCAGAGTTTATAAAGTATTTTAGAGTCTGAAGAGGAATTCCTCCATTTTTCTCCAGTATTTAAAATATTTTATTAACCCACAGTCATTTTGTATTTGCTTTATAAACTTCAGGCTTCCTTGGCATCTGTGCTGAGAACAATGGGGCTGTGAATAATGTCTAGGATCCTTAAGTAATGCTACACCACCTTCTTCAAAAGTTGTCCTGATGAAGGTTCACTGGATTTGAAGCAAACCTGGAAAATCATTCTTTACAAATGCTGCACAGTGTGCTGGTCTGATCTACCCACAAACCCAGAGCAGGAGAACGCATAGCCATTGACAAGTATTGCTAGGAAACTTTGCCTGCTATAAGGGCTCCAAATAGGCCTTCAACTTTTACTTCAATAATTAATGCTTTCAATAAATTCTTTTCAACCCAACCTGATAACCCTCTGATAGACTTCAACTGCTTGAACATTTTTTAGGCACTAGGATTTCAGCACCAAAGTTTCACCTCCTCACCATGGATGCTAAAATAAAGGAAATAGGAAAATCACTGCCAAAATCAGTAGCCTCATCCCTCTGATGATGAAGCACTACCAGTCCTCAACAATTAATTGTGGCAATAGCTCCTTGCATGTACACAATTTAGCCAGTCCCTTGGGATAACACCACTAACATGACTATTAGTGAGCACTCACATGGCACTTTAAATCACCCAGATACAACAACTGATTAAGAAGTTAGAGAAACTACAAGTAAGAGCTCTCCACACATTTTAGATGGCCAGATACTAGGAACTGAGAATTTTTTGGTTTTGGTTCTGCCCCTCCCAAACCCAAGCAAAGTGTGTTAGCAGTGTGCAGCAGGAAGGGACACACCTCTCCCCTAACAGGCCAGTGTAACAGCTACCTTCTTTTAGCACACTGTGAGCAGGCTGATCACAACACCAAGGGCCACGTTACAGCACCAGTCTGGCTGTTCTGGAAGTGCTTTACAGCACTGTCAATATTGCCAAGGGCATAACATACTGTTAGTGCAAAACAACTTGTCCTGCCCTTTGCAATAATCTTCATCCAGGGGGACACTCTGGATGACAGCATTTATGTACCCTCCTTAAACAGAGCCTCATTTCAATAAACAGTGGTTCTAAAGGACCATCTGGGTAATGACCTTGGCTTCCCTGGAAACAAAGCACTAAAAGCATAAAAAAAACCCCCAAACAGACTAACCCTAGTCAAAGCAATCCAAACAGGCTCTCTCCTTGAAAATTACTTTCAAAAAAAACCCTCCCTTAATATAGATTAGCACTAATAGTGAACCTATTCAAAAGCAGTGTCTAGTTTTTTGGAATACCCACTGCATGTTTAGATTAGTCTGGAAAAATACATAAATTACTTCGATCTCCACTGGGATAGTAACTGTTCCTTCATATCACAGAGCAATTACTATAAAATTATTGTAACACCAGAGCAAAGGTCTTTGCCTCAAAGAAACAGACAAGAACAGAGGCAGCTATTGCAGCGCACACACAATGAGTAAGCAAAAATACTAAAATTATGGTCAGATCATCTACTCAGCACATCTTCAGAATTTACCAGCCCTTATATCTAGCACTGCCCATTTTTAAGGGAGATGCACAAACACTGCATATTCTTCAGCTAATGCATTTTGCTTTGCATTTCCAACATAAGAGAGGTACACCCATAAGTTATATCTCTGAGAAGGATGAAAGTTCAAAATGCATTAACTTGCTATCCAATGATCACAGAGCTCCATCCTCATACTAAGAGCATAACAGTAAGCTTAGCTGAAAAGAGAATAATAGATTTTCTGATGATTATAACAGAACTCAGGAGGGATTATGGTTAATCACCTCACTTTCCTCTTATTTTTAAGAGAGCTCATTACATCCAGAGAAGGAAGCAGAGGTGTTTCAAGCTTTGACAGAAGAGCTTGAACTATGCATAAGGAGTAAACAAGTAGAAAGTTGCATCTGATTCACTGGAGAAAAAATGCCAGGGGGAGAATGGAAGTAGCCAAGCAGCAGAAGACAAGTCTCCACAGGTCCAAGAGCAAGGAATCATAAGATTTGGATTCCGCACTCTCGACAAACACACCATCTTCCTCACTACCCTGTCCTGCAGAAAAGACCCTCCTCCAAATAAGGAGAGCACTAGACACTTCACATATGCTTCCATACATTCTGTGAGCACTCAGAAATCACAGAAGATTTTTCCTTTGTTTTGGACAAATCAATGGATGTTCTATAATATTAAGCAGACACATCCACTTGTAAAAACAGAATGACTACTTTGAAGCTGCCACCCCTGTATTGCAGTAAACAGAGAAATGCCTGTAGTGGGGGAGGAAAAGATACATGCATGTCTTATTTAGGATATAAACCACTTCTATGCTATTCTGGACATGCTGCACAAAATGAATCAGAGTATGAAATAAAAACCTGACACTGCGGGTGATGCAGTGTTAATATCTAACACTCAGTGTAGGCTCAATAGCTGTAAGTACCTCAGGGGTATTTAATAGGTTTAAATATATTTAAAGGTTGCAAAGGGCAAAATTATTACATAAAATTATGACTCCTCCCCATTACATTCTAAGATGGACCTCCCATATCACGTGTCTCAGGCTTTCCAGTTCACTTATATGGATTCAAATTGCTGCCCAACCCTACACAAACTTTTCTAGGCCCAAAAGCAGAAGTTGCCTCCCCTGCATTTTCTGAGGCTCACTCTCTTTCAGTGATGCAGAAATCACAGAGATGCACACAATGCAGTGTGTTTTAATGCATTATTTAACCACTTAGGAAAGTTCTCATGGCTGCTGAATTCTGTATGGCAACCTGGACTAGCTCTGCACACAACTCACAAAACATCAAGTCCACTCATGTGATAGTAATTACAAAACTCCCAGAGTAGACCTTGATGGAGGCTTCAGTTGAAAGCTATTATCTCATTTCGTATTGATTCCCTATAGCATTTACATTTTAGAACAGAACAGATCTGCCAGAACTGGGACTATTACTCAGATCTGACTGGACACAACATTCTAACACAAGCTGAGGAAGTCAGAACTGACTGATTTCCCCCACAGAGAAACCTACCCAAGAAAATCACATCCCCACACACAATCACAAATGGAGATTCTCCTCTCTATGACTATTTTTGATTATCAGATCCTTTATCTCTGACTTTGATGACATTTATTCACACGAAGAGCACTCACTATAGAATTAGTATCAGAAAATAAAGAGTGTATGATTTAGGAAATTGCTACTAAAATATTGATGCCTCCCCCACAGATCAGACACTGGTTGCTGAGACTGGCATGCCTTCCCCAACTCCTCAATAAGCCACACTGTCTCACTGGGACCCAGGCAGTAATAGCTGGCCTCTGCTGCCTTAAAGATGGCTTTCACTTAAGGCTGACACAAGATAGATCTCATTTCTGTGCTATTAAATGACACAGGTGTGGACCTATCCCCTGGGATGACATCCCAGCATTCTATGGTTTATCTGGACTGCTAACAGCAGCAGAGGTTTTGCCAAGAAGTCTCATGCACAGATTATTTCATGTCCTACACACAAATTCTGCTCAGTTTCAAAGCTGGAATCAAATTGAATTTAAATTGAAAGAAGATAAAATGGTTGGGAGTAAAAAAACCGCTCAGCTACAAAGCCTCTAGATCTATTCTTTGGCTACCCTTAAATGTCTTATGGAGTTCACTCAGTGGCATTAGTTTCAGGGACTGCCACCCACCCTGCTGGTATTAAACCATCATTCCTCAGAGCCTTGTTACACCTTAGCCCAGAAAGCATTTTTGTGCACTCTACGAAGAAAAATAGAACCAGAAAAAAGCAAACTATTTCAGGATGTCTTCAGTGCAAAACTCTCCCAGCTCCCAGTGTTACAGGACAAAAGGACACCAAGACCCCTGAAATATTGCAGCTCTTTAAGGAGAATTGTCTCAGTATGTTTCATTTAATCAAAAAATATCCCACATATTGACCCCATGAAAGAACAGTCTGTGCACTGCTTTGATTCTTGAAGACAGCAAAGAGATTTGTATAAAATAGCCTACATCCTCTAAAATAGTCTTCATCCTCTCTCCTCTGGGGCTCTGCATTCCTTCCACAACTGAACAGACAGAAACAAACCTGCATTGTCACACAGCAAACCATAAGGTTAAGACATCTATCAACATTGCATTTAAGCATGTATTTTTTGACAGACCACTGAATGCTAATCTCAGCTGGGAGACAGGAATCCCAAGTTTTCTCCTGTAGTCTGCCAGGACTTGCAGTTCAGAGCTGCCATGCCCTCCTATCTCCCACTGCCTTAAGTGGGTGTTCTGCACTGCATTTCTGAAGGTCAGCCCCTCAACTCCTCAGTGTCTCAGCAATCTCATCAGTAAAATAGGAATAGATTAGACCTGTACTCCAGCTGAATTACTCTCAAGCACTGTAGTAATGTGTGGCATCATTTATTTTTTGCCTTTTTTTGCTCTGAATCAATGGAGCACTCAACAAGTGCAGATTTACAGCTGCTGCAGTGATGCCCAGAGAGGGCTCTTCAAGCAATACAGCTCTGAAAACTCAAGTTATTGTTCTAGCTGTCTGTGTCAGGATATTCACAAGCAGCTCTAGGGTAATAACCACTGTTAAAATTTGCAACAAAATAGGTCCTGCTGGGACCTGAATCTGAGCTACACTAGGTGGTGATATTTGGGTGATGTTCAGTGCTACTGAGGCTATCCCATTTTCAGAATTTCAGAATTCATGGTTCTCAGGTCACACACTTCTTAATTAGCTGAACTAACAGATCAATGTCTCAAACCCAGACTTTTCCTTTAAGAAATAGTGCCCATTAGTGGACCCAAGATACCATATTCCCTGGCTCAAATTCCCACTGATAAAAGAGCACTTTTGGTCTCTACCTCAGTTTTCCTTTCTATAACAGACAGAAAATACATCTACAGAAGTGGAGCTATTTATACTGAACTGAATTCTAGCTAACAAAAGACCAGGGCAGGTAATGTCGATTATGATTCCACAAGTGGCCAGATGGCATCCAGGCAGCAACAGGTTAACACTGCTCAGCAGAGCAGCCTCTAAGAGTAGTAGATAGCAAAAAAGCACACTTTTACCATCACTGCAGCTGAGCTGGCCTCAACAAAGAAGGAAACTCCTTCTAAGAAACTTCTTCTAAGAAAAAAGTTAACAACTTCACTGAGAAGCTATGAAGAAAAAATACAAAAACTAACAGTTCAGTAAACAGGAGCAGTACCACTGCATAAAAGCAACAGATACTCTGAGGCACCAACCTGAAAAGAAAAAAAAGCAAATGACTAAGGAAAACTCCACAAAATTTTTGGTTCAAAAATATTGTATACTAACTGTGCTAGGCAAGACTATCCGGAAAGATCACTTCACTACAACAACAGATGTTTAGCTGAAATACTGAAATGGCATTTCCAGAGCTTAAGTTATGGCTAGCTGTTAAAGACATGATAAAATCTAGTGTAGGGGTAGATTAACTCCCACCTGCTGCTCCAGAGCCAAATCACTTCAGAGACATCTGGTGCTAACCACTGCCAGAGACAGAATACCAGGCCCTGGGTTAGACCCAGTCTAGCAACCACTGCTTTCTCAGAAAAAGAAAACAACAGACTTGATAATTTGATATTTACAGCACAGCAAGAGTTCTATCCAGGAAAACTGAACTGTCAGTGAAAATAGACCTTGAGCATGTTTTGGTTTAGCTGTTTCAGAAAAAGGCTACTGCTGCAGAGATTTCCTCAAGTATGATATTACTCCTGCTTTAGGTAATTCAGAAAGGATTGTTGAGAGCAGATGAGAGGTGGGTAAAACAGCTCCAAAACTCATGAAATCAGAATACGTTACTTTTGTTGAGAAGAAACCACAAACTTCCAAAAGTTTATTTGTATTCCTTCACTCGAAGTGTTCATGGCTCAGTTATACACTAACAACCACTCACCTACAGCATCAGAGAAACAAAGGAGAATGATTCCTAAACCCTCCCTGAACGAGCCAAATCTGTCAGTAACACCAGCTTGTGTCTCTAACAGGTTGAGATGCTCAGTATGGATAAATCATTGGGATGTTGTGAGTGAGAGCAATGACCTGATTAAGACTACCATGAATTCATGTGGCAGGCTCTGTAGTCTAGAGTTAAGAAGATACAGAGCTGTGGGAAACAGGAGTGGGCAATGCCAACAGACTAAAAAAGCTACTGTTCAGTGAAGCAGTACAGCAAATTTTAGGGTATTTTCCGTAACACCAGAAAACATCCCACCTGTGCAGTACAAAACAAGGGTGCAAATTCTGTCTGCCTTATTCAGATGTACTAAAATGCTATGGAAGGATAAATTACTTTATGTCAGATCAGGCATAGTCTGCTTCCACAGGCATAAAGTACCACCATGAAACCCTACTATGTGCTTTACCTTATCCAATATAAACACTGATAAATTGATCACATGGATAAAATCACATTTATGCTGTCAGGTGATATAGCAATATACATTGTATAATAATAAGCAAGGAACCAGGATGTTTAAAGGCAGTGATTCACAAATATTCTCACCGTCAGTATGCTCAGGGACCCTTTCCCCTAAACATCCTATGAAGCCTCTCAACTAGCCTAGTGTCCTTTGCTTCAAAAGATTAACTCAAGTCACACACTCCATTGTGTGTTTCTTCTAGACTGAAGTCTCTCTACCATATATATGGCAATATTAAATCTTCAGAAACAGAAGAAAATTACAACATAAATCCCTGCCAGCAAAGTCTAAGGGTCCCTTTACATCGCTGCTGTTTTCAAGCAGATTCCCCTCATTTCCTCGGAATCTCATTCTCCTTCCTATACTGATGACTGAACTATATTTTGCCTCCCAAGGGAGAGCTGGATGCCTGTCACTTGAATTGCTTACAGCCAAGCTACTCAAAGCACATGAGAATATGCCGGGGGGAACAATACTGCATATGGTTTCTCAGCATTCCTGAGAGCTACAGACAGAAAGGGATTGATGGAGTCAAAGCCCTCCCTCCCACCACCCTTCATCCGACTCTTTGCTCCAGAGGGGTGTCTGACCCGGTGGGCTAATCAGCAAGGCACACACATTGGCACACACAGATTTTCCCACAGAGAAAGCCAAAACACTGGTTTTTCAAAGCGTTACTTCAAGAGCTAGACACAAAAGGCCTACATGCTTTGGGCAATGGGAGTAAAGTCCCAGATTCCACCTTTTTAGAGGTGCTTAAGTGGTTTGAACTCAGGAAGATGGTGCCCTCCATATGGAAAAGAAACCAGGCCTCACAGGGTGTGAGGAAACAGCAGTAGAGGAGAAGGTTCATCCAAGAGTTTTCCTTTAAGGGACTGTCTGCTCTCTCAGTCTCTTACCCTGGGCACCTGCCTTTGTATCCAGAGCAACTATAGGCAAAATCATCTTAGGCAGCAGACTGGTGGGAAACAAACTGGACATTCCCTGGTCCCTACTTAGCTCCTAATGGTGCCCAGGAGTACCTTGCTGAGTGTCACGGGAGGCAGTCAGGGCTCTGTGGGACAGCAGCTGCTGCAGGACAAAGAAGGCTTCATCCCAAAAGCAAGAGCAGCTAATGCTGACAGTACACTTGACAAGTATAAACGAAAAAAAGACCACTTTCCTGAAAGTCAGGGGACAAACATCAGAGCCCAATGGCTACATACAAATAACATCATGTTAAAAAATGAAAAGACAGTACTATAAAGCTAAATAGGCAGACCTGAGTCTAGCAGTAAGACATTTTCAGCAATTATACAAGCGTGGTACTGGATGTTGGTAGCAGGCTGCATGCACTGGATGCTAAAGGAGTGGGGATTATGAGCATGAAGACTGAGACAGCTTCTTGAGTGTGAAACATCCTAGAGTGAGAGATGTAGAACAGTTCAGGGCAGAAAACAGCCCTTCTATTGTCCATTTTCACTATATTTAAGGAAATTACTTTGGAAGTTTATCTTGGTGTTTTTGTTTTTTTTTCAAAGAACACAATTGCTTACAATACACCCAATTTACATAATCAAAACTATCTTCCTAAGTCTTGGCTTTTGGCTAGAAACTTTTCTAAATTAGGGATTTTAATTTCCTGCCATTATCAGGTATTTTAAAAGTTCAAAAAACTATTGTTAACAAGGAAAACAAAGCTTCATTCTTATTCTGCTTCAGTGTTTTAGTCTGATTTGTTTTTTCCAAAACCTTCCAATACTTAGTCCAAATTTTCCTTGGAAAAATTTCTAGAAAGCCTCCATCTCCACAGTGAACTTTATAGTGAATCACAAATGGTTGAAGATGGAGCTCAAAATAGTGTGATTACATTTACAACACAATGTTTTGCAGCCAAGAGAGTAAAAATATATACATCCTGAATTTCTTACCACTGCTAGAATAATCAGTTACTGTGTATTAATGTATTTCTTCATGTGTTACTTGACTGTTGCGCTGTGTCCTGTTTTCATCTGGGATGGAGTTAACTTTCTTCTTAGTAGCTGGTACAGTGCTGTGTTTTTCTGGATGCAGTGTGAGAATAACATTGATAACACCCTGATGTCTTGGCTCACCTAAGTAGTGTTTGTCTTCAGGGCTTTTCAGTGTCTCATGCTCCGCAAGCAAGAAGCTGCACAGAAAGCTGGGAGGGAGCATAGCCAGGACCCAAAGTGGCCAAAGGGGTATTTCTCATCATAGAACATCATGCTCAGGGGAAATTACTTCAAAGGGGCCAATTGCTGCTCAGGGAAGAGCTAAATACTGTTCTGTGGGTGGAGAACAATTCTACTGTGGAGGACTGGTTTCTCTTGAATTCTGTTCTCTCTCCCATTCCTTTTTATTAAAATTGTTATAAATATTATTGGTGTATTTAGTATTACTATAATAATATTGTGTGATAATTACTGAATTGTCCTATCTCAACCCATAAGTTTACCTTTTCTTTCTGATTGTCCCATAACATATTTACTCATACAAACAACATATAATATCCAACTTGTGATAATAATGGAGCTCCCATTAGAACAGTATCTGAGCAAATCACAATCTTTGCTGTTCCATCTCAATTCCAGGCATCATTGGATGTCTTTCACAAATTAGAAGTGAGAACTTAAAGGACTAAGAAACTGGCTAAGGGTCACAACAAACACTAAGGCAGAGCCATGTACTGAACTTAAGTATCCCAAACCAGAGCCTTTATCACTGGATGTTGTTAGATTCTCTTACCCTCCATGTACGAGACTTTATCTGCACCATCCCAATAGCAAGAACACAGGTGAAAACACCATGGTGAGACATAGCCTTTTTCATTTCTCACTCTGATGGTAGCAGTTCACTGCATATCCCAGAAACCTCATAAAGACAGGATGTCCAGAGAAAAAACTTTAGTCTACAGAGATAATTACTTCCTCTACCAACTGCATTTATGATTTGATAAACAGAAGGTACTTGGGAGATAAGGCTATCCCATCATAGGTAGTGCTAGTATCCTGCTGTAACCACTAAAACTGGAGAAGTGTGTATGCCCCTCTGACAATAAAACATTAAACAAGATTTTGGTGGAAAAAAAATCATACAGGATTTTTCTTCCCTATCTCAAACCTGTAGCCCAATTCATTTGGTTGGTAATAGCCAATAATAACTGACTGAGTCACAGCTGGTCCTGCCAAACATGGCCAAGAGAAGCTGTATCTAAAGTTACTGGGAAGCAAAGGTTGTACCTCATACTCCCTGGCACAGCCAGGGCCTCAATTACTAGCTCAGTGTCACAAGTTATTAATGAACTGGCACATACTTAGACTTCCAAGCTGAAAGGTAATGGCCTTTTTATAGATGTTAGAAATGAATTAATTTAATTTAATTTCAAATAGTTAATTTCATTCATTTCTCAACTCCCCACCAGATTCCCTTGCTCAGTTCATTAAACCTGGCATCATGGCATAACCTAATATCCATTTCCACTCACAGATGTTACTGCACCTTGAAAGTCTAGAGATAACATTTTTGCTGTAAAGACTGTAGGAGGACAGAGAGCCCCTCCCACAACCCCAGCTACCCCCAAAGCAGTACTGAAATTCTTTGGTTTTGCTCTTTCAGGAATCAGTCCCCAAATCACTTCCAGTTATTGACAAAGACTCTGCCAGAGAGAGCACACTGAACTCTCTCTCCTTGCTACCATCTTTTAAAGACAAGCATTCCTGTAAGTGCAAAAGGATCATCCTGTCTATGAGGTCAAGCTATGAAAAATTCCATCCTATTTCTTCCTGTAGTATCTAGCAACTGTGGCATAGAAAACACAGCCATAGGATCACCTACACCCGCTGTACATACCTGCTGTAGTGTTTCATGTGATGTGCCCTCTTCTTAGTTAAAAAAACAAGTTAAATTACTTATTCCTTTCATAAACACAGTGATTACACCAGACCTGCAGGACTTACCTTTCAGGCTGCTGTTTCACTAACTACACTGATGCAACTGCTGAAATTAAAAGTCACTAGTAAAATAGCAAAAGATTTACCTGCTAAAATAGGAAAATGAAGAGCCTATCTGCTACTACTATCCCAAACAAACACTAGAACAGTTCCTGAATTTCTTTCCCATGCCACTTAAAAAAAGGCAAAATAGTTATTAGACTTATGATATTATAATACCACCCATTGTTCTTCTGTTCTCTTGTCATGCACCCTTTAATAGTTTAGTTATGCTTTAAAATACAGATTTGTTGGAACATAGACCACCACCTTGTTTCAAACTACCAATTCCTATGTCACAGGGTCAAAAAGCTATTAATTCACAGAGGATTTGTATTTGCATTTAGTCACAGCTTCTTTGATAACCTAAATGTTAATAACAGAAAAGAAGAACTGAGTGAAGTGCAATTCAGTTTAAATGCCAGAAAAGCCTACTTTATGGAAATGATTTGGGGAGCAGTGAGAGAAGTGTCCCCACTGTCAAGCAATATTCTTTCGTTAAGGGAATAAATTGCCATGAGGCAACATTCTGAAAGTCAAAACAAAATGCTCAAAGCTTTTGATAACATAATTCCTTAAAAATGCTATTGAAAATAAATAAGAATCAACAAAATAGTGTTGTTTATTATTCCAGTAAACATTTAACAAACAGAGGGTTTGGGCTTACTCTTTTTGTTAAATTAATCACATCCGCTAAGTACCATCAGTAACTCATCTGAAAACCCCTTCATTTACAGCAGCTGCTCACAGCACTGTGATCACTTAAAAGAGATGCAAGGTACCCAGTGTTGATATCTCAACTAAGCATCAAATACTAATTACAGTAAAACCACTTGGTAACAACATGCACAGCTATTTAAGGATGTGAAACAGAAGCATTAACTCCTTCAAGTCACCAAGCATGTCCCAGATGTTTTGACAAGACTGTCATTCACAGAGCATCATACAATCCCCTCTGACGACTGATACCTGCAGCAGTAGGGACTGCAGCAAGCCTGGAGGGTACATCCCAGCAGGTCTCGAGAGAAGCAGCAGGTGAGAAACCACCAACATACCTTCAGCAACGTTTTGAGTTGCACAGGTATGATCCCCACTGTTTCCAGAAACACTCAGGCCTCTCTTGTTTGGGGAAGAAGAGATTGGATTTCCCAGGCTCCCCCAGAAGGCAGTGGGGGATCCAGCAGTGCTGAACCTTGCTCAGCCAGCTGCTCCATGAGCAGGTTGAGGTACCCAGACACAGACTCCATTACTGCCATTTCAGTCTGAGTATTGTGCCTAGCATAAAGATTATGTTTCATGGCATCATTATTCAATTATTTCAGAAAAATAAAAGGAAAAAGAAATCTTGCCACACTAACTTCTAGCCACCAAGTTTTCTGAACACCACCTCTTTGCTCAATTCTCTCATACCATAGTATAGGGTTCCTCTCCACATCACCCTCTGTTAAAACACCTAGACACCTCATTTGCCTCTTTTATATGAACTGATCAAGTTCTGCATCATGCCAATCAACAACAGCTAATTATTTGCCTGTATTTGCTTTCAAGAACACTGTCACTTATCCAGATGGCAACATAAATGCTCCAGACCAAAGTGAATGTGTGGGCTAGAAAAGAGAATGGAAATCAAATATCCAACTAGCTTTGACCTCCAATTAGACAGTCATTTTTAATAGAGCAGCAAAGACAGCAGACTTACTGTGCTCATCACGCCTTCATCTCGTTCCCAATGACACTTTAAACCTCAAAAGTACTGTGTGGCAGATCTTTCTTTTAGCACCACTGGCTGGGGGCAGAGTGGCTGGAAAGTGGCCCAGGGGAAAAGGACCTGGTGGCATTGGTCAACAGCAGCTGAACAGGATCCAGCGTGTGCCCGGGTAGCAGAGAAGGCATCCTGACTTCTACCAAGAATAGTGTGGCCAGCTGGACCAGGGATTGTCCCCCTGTACTCAGGACTGGTGAGGCAGCAGCTCAAGTACTGTGTCTGCTTCTGGGCCCCTCCCTTCAAAAAGGACATTGAGGTGCTGGAGCATGTCCAGAGAAGGGTAACAGAGCTGGAGAAGAGCTTGAAACTAGAGTCCTATGAAGAGTAACAGGGGGAGCTGGGGTTATACCTCCTGGGGAAAAGGAAGCTCAGGGGAGACCTTATTGTTCTCTGCCTGCAAGGAGGCTGTGGCAAGGGCCAGCCTCTTCTCTCAAGGCAAGCAGTGACAGGACAAGAGGAAAAGTTATGTTAGGGGAGGTTCAGGGTAGATATTACTCAAAGAGCAGTCAAGCTTTGGAAGAGACTGCCCCGGGAAGTGGCAAAGTCACTGCCCCTGGAAGATGTCCCCAAGAACATAAATGCAAGTTCTGTCTGTGGTAGGATGCCAGACTGAAAGCCCTTATGTAGAGACAAACACTGTATTTAGGGAAAAAGAGAAGAGAGGCTATAAAAAAGTTGGAGAGGAGAGAGCTCATCCCTTTTTGTGGAGTTTAGAAAGCTTTCCCGTTACAAGTGAGTGATATGGTAACAGAGAGCAGTAGCAATGCAACTGCAGGGGTTCATGCTGCATTTATGAGCTCTCTCACTATGGAAGCCTGAATTCAGATCAACAAGTAACAAGACTGCTGACACTAAATACAAGCCAGAGTTTATGTATACAGCAGATGCTACCAAATCTTCAGGTGTTAGTTTGGTTGTGTACAGATAAAACACAGCAGGCAGTTAAATGGCAGTTCATTGAAGGGGCACTGCCTAAGGAAAGAACTGCTTCAGCTTCTCAGCTTATGAGGTTGTTACACATTAAAAACCTCTGTGCACCTGTCCTCAATGTAGCAGCATTCCATAGTTCCCTTTTTACATATAGGTAGTGATCCACTGCTTTGTTTTTCTGGTTTGGACCCATATTTCCTGTCCTGCAAAGCTGTATCCCACCCCACTTAATATGCCATATGTGATCATTTTTGAGGGACATAGTCCAACACTGCACAAAGTAACACTTTCTCGGATAAAAATGACAACAGAAAATAATTTGCACTTCTGCTAAATTATTAGTAATGTGGAAAGAGATAAACCTCTTAATTGAAACTGATATTTTCAAGTTACAGCAATCAAGAACTGTAGAAGAATTGCAATTAGTTCTGCTTAGCAACTAGCAAACATCAGAAAACAGATGGTGAATTGGACAAGAGACCAAACATGATCAAGTCTTTGAAATGCTAGCAGTTAATTCCTTTCCTCTTCAGAGCATAAGCAGTAGAGGCCATGAAGGTAAATAATATTTTTCCACCAACTAACACAGCAACAACTCTGCTGTGTTAGGTCAAAGGTTACTCCTTGCTTTCATTGACAAAACCAGTCACAGAGTTTTCTAGACAAGTAATAATTGACCAGATAGCTTCAGGATAATATTTCTTCTTAAAACAAATCTCCCAACTTTTCAAATTTCTAGTTAACTTTTGAATTTCAGCAAAAAAAATTAGTCTCCCACATGCCCCAAATGTACCTTCCAAATGCCACCCTTAGTAGCTATAGGCACATGGAAAAAGGAGAGGAAGCACATTTGGGTGCACACAGTGAATGCCAGCTGGAGAAGCATGCAGGTGGCATACTCTGCTGTTTTGACTCAGAAAGTCCATTTGCTTTATCTTACGTTTTGGAAGAGACTGAATTCCTCCTTTATCTCCTTTGTTATGTCTTCAGTATTTAAAAAATGCAGAATGCAGAAGACTCTGAAGTCCTTTTTGCTACTCTAGTTATAATGTAAACTGACCACCCTGTTGAAACGAGGGATGAGTTCACATCCTAACTTAATATACAACAACCCAACATAGGCTGTTTTTGCAGTGCTTAGGTCACATCACAGAGAACTGTTTCTCACAGGAAGGAAAGTACAACATAATAAGCACACAAGTTTATTCATACACATGCTGAGGACTTAACTCTAAAATACTGCAACTGTGCTGCTGTGTGTTTCACATGACTACACAGCCAATCACACTGTCCCTGGGAGAGCCAAATGTATAAGATTATCATCAAAATATATTCAATACTTCTAGTGAGAAGTCATTCTGGACTTCTGTTAGAAGGTATAGTTAGTTACTGTGGAGGCTCAAAAAGAATCTAAAAAAAGAAAATAGAGGAAACAATTTAGCTTTTTTTTTTTTTTTAACAGGAGAATTAATTCCTCAGCTTTGAGGTAGTATGAATCCCAAGGCTACATTTCTAAGGTGTTTCAGACTGGAAGGTACTGAACAGATTTTATTTGCCTTAAGAATTGCAGACTTCTAAAGTATGGTCTAAATTCTCACCCTTTTTGCTTCTACACAGGAAAGTATTAATGTCATCCAACTGACTTTTTCCAGGCTTCCTCTTCTATTCCTTTTACACAAAGCATAACCATTATCAAAAAACCTAGCAAGTTCTGGTATCTCAGGTAAGCCCCATTTTCCCAGTTTCCCTGTCTTACAAGCCCTATATAAACACTGCATCTTCTTAAGCACAAAATTGTAACAGAAAGCACACCTTCGCAGGTGACACCAGACAAGACTGAAAGGGCAAATACAACTTGGCTGAGAACTAGAGTTCTCCTTTATGCTTGCACCAGCTGGAAAGTTTCTTTCATAGTGAACACAAGGTGGGTCTCCCCAGGAGACCTAAAGTGAGCAGGACCAATTGATGACCAGATTAAAGCAAGTAAAGGCAGAAATCACAATCTTGGTTACATTGCATCACTGGAAAGCAACCGGAAATCTTTGTAACACTAGAGTGCAAGATTTTTTTGGATCATCTGATGAGGAATAGCTCTCAGTATAAAAAATGCCAAGGAAAGAAATACAATCACACTGAAACAAGCAAGCACAGGAAACGTGAGGTGTAAACCATCACCCACAGCACATGGCAAACACTCCCCAACAGCTTCAGGTTCTAGACTAGTGCGAGCCAACAGTACTACAGGTGAGGTGGAAGGAGGATTTTATTTCTAGTTTCCTTCCAGTTCCTACCAGCAATCACATCCTTCTCCCACATTCTGATTTCAGCACGCAGCAATCAACTGAACCTAAGGAACAGGGGAAAGGGACAATTCAGTATTCCTGCCCAAGAATCTGTCACTTTCTAGCCAGTAGGGAAAGGGGACAGAAGGGGAGATGAGTGGGGAAGGATGACAACTCAAGGTTTTCCATTCTGGCCTTAAACAAATGCAAATATCCTTAAACACTCACCCCCCCCCTTATTAAGCTTGTCTGTGCTATCTGCAGATAACCTGCTGCATTCAGCCTGCAACTTCCAAGAAGTAGGAATCTACTCATCAGTTAGCCCTATCTGTGTCTGATGTGCTAAAAGGCTATCAGAAAAAGCTGATAGGGCAAATGCAGTAACACAAAACATTGTTATCAGTAACCAGGTCCCCAGCCACACTCCTCCCACATCTGCTGAAAGTATTTTCACAGCAAAGCAGGACTCGTTGAAGCTCATGATCAAAAGGCGAGTGCACCCATAGCCTAAACCATTCATTAAAGCCAAAAAAGCAAAGCAGCAGGGGCAATCTAAATCAGGGCTTCTCTACATATCTTATAAATTTAGAGCCATCTGAAAAGCCCTGGAAAATAAGTTTACTACTTTAGAGGGGCCCATGCCAAGCACCAAGGAACAAAAAAAAAAAAAAAAATCTGCAGCATTATACAAAGCCAAATTTGGTCCCCAATTAAGAATACAAATGACAGCCTGGCACTTCAGGTCTTCCCTCACAGTGACTGATCAGCAAGACAGGGCACGGACTTTTTACCTCACTGGTCATATTAGTATCAACAGCAACGTTGTATTAAACTTGAGACTTGTTAAGTTTCATGCACACATTCCTTGTGCAATCTTCAGCCTCCTACAAAGGTTAAGAGAATCAACTAAGAGAGAGATTTATTCTGTTACACAGGAGTTACTTAAAATATATTTTCCAAATGAGATAAAAGAATCCTGCAGAACCTTAATGGGCTAGCCCTGAAAGAAGTCCTCAAAATATTTGCTAGTGTTACATACTTGATCACGTTCCACAAACAAAGTATAATTTAACACAAACATCTATCTCAACCGTACCAGTTCTCAGAGGATGGTGTCACTTCACTGATGTCTGCAGATTTACACAAATGTGCAATTCTGACACAAACATACTTTGTTCTTTCAAGCCTGAATGCAATATGCTAGCTGAAACACCCATTGTTTGTAGAAGCTCTTCCCGAAAAAGATAAATACAATTTCACTCAAGTGAATGAGGTGACTGGATTCAAGCCAGAACTAGGACAAATGTTTTTTGATAACACCCAATTTAAGCTTCCCCTTCCTCAACAGATTAAAACCAGAAGCATATGAAAAATCCCACAGTATTCCCAGTACAAAATTCAGGGTTATTTCCCTCATTTTTTTTCCCTTATCCCATCTTTAGAGGGAAATTCAGATCCATTCACCAGGTGCCACACTGACAATCTGGGCATAGTCAATTCATTAACTGAAAGACTAGATATATCTTTACCTGGTCTTCTCTACTCCTGACAGGGATAACTTATTTCAGTGTTTATGCTTCTAATATAACTGGCAATTACTGATATTACTTCAGATCAGCACACTTTCTTTTAGCTTTTATACTGCCACCTTTATGAAACTTACCTTCATTTATAAATATCACCCTGATGCAGCTGTGATGAAGACAGCAGCCTCATCCCAAATTTCCACCAAAGTATTTATTTTTCCCTTTGTCTCTAAACTAGAGCATGTCTGCTAAACTTCTACCATTTTCTGAATCATACTTCCAGCGTAGCGACTATTAAGAGTGTTTCTTCCAAAGTTTTGAACAGGAAGCAATTTGTCCTCCTATTTTCTCAAGAATCCAACTTCAGAGGATTTTGACTACTAAAAGAGAATTATTTTCAGCTGTCAAAAAGTCAAAGCAGTCAAGCATTTATTTTACAAACTCCAAGCACAGTAACATTTTTGAACATTATTCTTAGGGGACTGCTTTCTACTTTGGAAACCTACACTTCGGGCTCATACAACATCTCCTCTTAAAGCTCCTGAATATCAACTACAAACTTTTACCAAAACAGACAGGATGTCAGAGGCCGGTCTCAACACAAACCCGTGCAGGAGCCATCCTGGAAGTAACTGAAAATCCTTAGGGGAACTACACTAAATTTAAGTGGCTTGGAGACACTGTCTCTGCCTATTAAAGCAGTTTCTTCTAGACTACTGGGAGCTCGACCCTTCAGAGAATGTCGAAGTCCTTCACTACAAAGAACAGATAAGTAAAGATTGTCAGCTAATACTATTGCCACGTTAACAGCCTATCTGAAAAGGAACACCCAGTTTCCCTCCCATCATATTTGACTTGTTAGTGGAGAAAAAGAAGAACCAAGGATTGCGCTTAAAAGCATAAGATCACATCGAGACAGTTTTTACGGGTTTGGTTTAGTTTGCCGAGGTTTTTGGACCTCAGCAGAAGTGGTGGCACCTCCCGAAGGACTAGACGCTGACCACTGCACACGGAGGGAAAACGGCCTCGTTTCTCTCCCGCCGCTGTCCCGCAGCCGGAGCGGGCAGCCGAGCCCGCGGGTCCGCAGCGCGCTCCCCCGCCCGGGGCTGCGCGCACCCGCCGCTGCCGCGCCGGCAGACTCGGGGGAAGGAGAGGTTCCCGGTCACATCTCGGGGGGAAGTTAGTTACCTCTGGGCTGCTCACGGCAGCCTTTGCAGGAACATAGCCCCATGGCAGGTGGCAGCGTCTCTCGCGGCCCCAGCCAGCCCGCTCCCGGCCAGGCGGGGCCGCCTCCAGCATCCCTGGCAGCGGGGCGGGCAGCCGGGCCAGGGCTCCCGAGAGGCTACGCAGGGGCAGCGGCAGGTTGGTGCCCTGGAGTCCCCCCGCCTCTGTCGCCCGTATTTCCAGCCGGCCTCGAGGCAGAACTCAGCACTTCACGGCTCCCTGCCCCTTAAACCGCACTGGCTTATTAATTATAGTCGCCCCTTTGCAGGGCTGGGAGCCACCGGAGCCTGCCTTATGAGAGAGGCTCTCAGACGGCCACAGGGCAACAGAAACCCAGCCTAAACCTTCAGTGTGCATAAAAAGACACCAGAACGACTGTTTCACATCTTGCAAAATTCTCTCAGGACAGGGTCTTATGGTATCCCCCCACATCACACACCCCCACAATAGTAAACACTTCAACCATATATCTGAGTCTCCACAGAGATACTGAGTGTCACAGGGACCTTGCATTCTTGCAAAGGTCAGCACTGCTCTAGCAATATTCAGAAGGCTTGTTTACACACTCACTTTTAATTACATTAACTAACTGTGTCACCAGCCACAAAGACAAGATAAGCGTTTTGTTTTGGGATAAGGAAAGACCAACATCCCTAGAACAGATGTTAGCTGGACCTCTGATCACTCTGAGCTTGATCTCTAGACCCTGCAGCACTTCACCCAGTACAAATCTCAGCCTCTTGAGCTTGAACTAAAGGTTTTCAGAAAGGACTTCCAGAAGAGAAAATTAATAACCTAAAGGGTAGATGTCTACCAGGTTTCCATCATAAAAAATTAAAAAAAAAAAAAAAAAAGAGAGAGAGAGACTACAATGTTCTACAGAGAGGTCCTTCTGCAGAGTATTCAGCTGTTAACTGCACACTTGAGCAATCCCAGAGTATGAGCATTCATTAGTTAGCACAAAAAAACCAAAACAAAACCAAATCCCACACAGGATAGAAGATGGACAGAACAGGAAAACTTTCCCACCACCACCAAAAATACTATAGGAAATTCAAGATATTCCTGCAAGAGAACTGAAGGAAATCCAGTATTCTGGTTTTGCTGGTATCAACTTGTTCCTCTTGGATAGATGTGTGAGAATTCATCTCAGTAGTTTTGCTGAGGCTCTAAGTTTGTCAGACAGTGCCAATAGCTGACAGCTCTTGGAAATCCATCTCTTGTGCAAAGCTCTCCCTTCCCCTTGTAAAGCAGCAGACACTTCCCCTTCTTGGCTAGAGGCTGCTCTGATCTCAGGGAAGAGGCACGTAAACCACCTGCTTGAGGGGCTGGACAATCTCCTGGCAACACTTCCCCATTTCACTTTAAAGCAAACTCCAGGCAGCCTCCAGCAGGGGGAAGTTTCCCAAGTTCTGGAAAAGCCGAAGTGTTTACTGATGGCACTGTCAGAGCAGTGATAGATAAAACAGATGGAGAAAGCACCCTCCTCTCCAGCTGTTCCAGCCCCGCAGCCATGCCAGCTCCATGGGGAAAGGTACTAGATGCTGTATGTCAGAAAACCCCCCAGACTACCTAGAAGTTACTGAAATTTGAGTATTTAAGAAGTTTTAGGACTATTATGTACGTCACTTCATATAGATAAACAGAGGCTGATGAGGGGCAAGGCACACATGCTTGGTTCAGACAATCAATCAATCAGACAGCTTCAACAAAGCATTTCAAGAATTTTTTCATTTCCATTACTGAAACAGTTTTAAATTTTTCTTGTTTGCACAAAATATTTGGATAATGGACAAAAAGCTCATTTTACCTTTTGATTATGTGACATTACCTAAAGGAATTAAATGGTCCCAGATAAAAATAGCTGAGAGTCATTTACTGCAAAAACTATCACCATGTATTTAAAATAACAATCTTCAGGTGCATTCATTGCAAGAGGAAGGCAGAGCATCTGATATCCTTACCATGTGCACATAATGTGACATGACCCAAAAGCACCTGTGTACAAAATGGAGCTAAAGAACATTTAATCCTGTCACAGAACAACTAGCAATGACCCCATATAAAAAATCCTCCCCTCACTTTTGCTCCAGATGGCAAAAAATTACAGTGAAGGTCAGCGATAAAATAAGCCAATATTGACAGCTTTCAGAAAGCCACCCAAAGCTTGCATATAGATGAACTATCCATGCCTTGAGTTTCACAGCAAAACACAAATTTCATCCAAAACAAAGCAGTTCTTCAGTAGTGGCTCATTTAAATAAGTTTCATTTAAGAAAAATATTCAGTGTATTGGTGACTTTGATATATATTTGTGTCAGTCTTGAATGTGAAAATATTTGAAAAAAAATACACTCAGATAAGACAAAACCCACAGGGAAAAAACCTATAGCTAAAGTGTTCTTCATTGAAAATTCAACCAAACAAGTGTGAGTGAAAATGTGATTAAATAATATCTAGTAAACTAAAATATTATAACTACTACACCTCTTTTGTAACTTGAAAAATCTGAAAAAAATATAAATAATATAAACCAGGACATTTATGCTTTACATACCTTCAGTGCACTCTGCAGATCATTTGTCATTTTAACTTCAGAGGGCATTCATTAAGTTTCCTAAAATTTAAGCCAATATGGGTCTGTGGTCAAAGATACTGCCAGCCTAAATCCTGCCAGACAGAACGAGCTAGCAGGGGACCAGGCCAGCAGAGCACATGCATAGAAACCAGATGCCATTTTTTGGGGGGGAGAGGAGTGGTACAGTCAAGATTAAAACAAAACAAAAACATTTTGAGATAACTGAGCAATGCTTGGGAGATGCAGAAGTCAGATGTCTTGATCTGTCATCCCATGGGAAATTCAAGATTCTTTAATGCATAAACCACATTTAGTTTCTCCTTTGAATGCAGTCAGGCCCAGGCAGATCATCTCAGCAGTCAGCTAATGAAGGTTAAAGTGCAGAACTGCCACTCAAATATTTTGCCTAAATAAAGGCAACCCCAGAAACTCTCATCCTAGATCCCCATAGAAAATGGACCTAAAGCCAGCCAGTATGAAACAAGCATTTGTGAAAGGTTCACAATTTATACTAACACCTATGCTCAAAATTCAGAAGAGAGTGTTAGAATTTTCAAGCTTGGCCAATAAAATCTTTTTTTTTTTCTGATCAATCAAATAATCTGTAAGTCAGAGCAAATTACAGACCTCCTCTTCAAAAGTTAAAGCCATTGTAAAATTAAAAATTTACTTTCTAAGTCAGACTCAGCATAGATTATTCCTAGGATTCAGCATAGATGATTCCCAGGATTTCCAAAATACATGGTGAAGCAAGCAGAAGTCACACGCCAGGCCAAATGGGAACACTCTATGACTCTCCACAGATTTTCCAAAAGCCACTGGACTCAGAAGAAAGAAAAGACTACTCTGGGAATGCAATAGCAGAGGTAGAAGAGTACATTACAAACAGTCTTAGTTCATATATATCCAAATACTCCAACTCCCTTAAAGACCTACTGCATTTTTTATAAGAGCCTGAAACTACAAAGTGAATTTTCTAGCCTAGTATTTATTAATAAAGTGACATGCTACCTCCCCTAAGGCTTTTTTCCTGTGAGAGCAGAGCAATGTAAACCATCCTCACCCTTTCAAGCCCCAGTCTTCATCAATCCCTTCCCTCCAAATATACACTTCTAGTATGTTTAATATAAACTGCAAAGGAAATGTGTTTGAAGACTGCAGTCCTCTGGGCTCCTAAGACTCTGAAAAATAACCTGCTGAGAGAAGAATTAGATCTTCATTGTTTAAAGGAACAATTTATAGTTCATCTAGTCTTCACAGAAGACATTAGCACAGAAAACATGAGTTCAGTGTAGATATATCACCAGACTGTATGAGAGACAGCATGAAAGAACACATTTTGCATTCACAGGTTGCCTTGTCCCAAATGTTTTAAAATGCATTCCTGTTAACCAGGTTAGGCTAAGTTTACAATGGAGCACAGCTCTGTTAAGAAAAGCCTCACAGGCTTAAAAAAGAAAAAAAAGGAAAGGATCAAAATCCACCTGTTCTATCAGGAATAACAATTCAAAATATCTGTCCTTGTCCTGTTAAAGAATTTCTAGCCCAGAAAGAGTCAAAAGATACTGAGTTTCTCTTCTTTCTCCAATCACTGTAATTCCAGGAGAAATTCAGTCATACCATTTGACACTCCTATGACAATAATTTTCACTGGCATTTGGACACTTTTTCATATTAATGGCCATATTTTAGAAGATTCAGAGGTATCCACCTTCTTTGCTTTTTCCTTCAAATAATGACTCTGAAGCCTAAAATAGTTGTGAAATGCAAAAAGGAATTTCTTGAATTCTGATGAACTCAAAAAAATTAAAGAATTTTAGGTGCAAGCATCAACAAATGAAGAAAGCTTGGTTGGAAATTCCAATACAGCTTTAGCCACACTATGCTAGAATGTACATCCCCAGGTTTTTGCTTTGAGGGCATTAGCAAGCTCTTGGTCCTCTGGTGTAGAAGTACTGAGGGTACACCAAAAAATCCCTGAATAGTCAAGCCTTAGACATGGACAAAGTCCCCTTTTGGGTAGTTACAGTTCCATTTTTGCTGGCAGAAGGGCAGTGTTGACTGGAGTGCTAGCACAGCTCTCAGCAGCAGGTAGGCACACTGGCTGACACCAGCAATTCCAGCCTGGCACTGCCATGGATCCATAACTGCTCTTGTGCAGTTCACACCAGCTTGGAGCCCACAGGGGAAGATCAGATAAGCACACAGATTATAAGAAGCAGTTTTACTGCAAATACCTGAAGGCATCTTGCTGCCCTTAGCACTTTAAACTGCTGTAAAAGGAACCCTTCCCTAGCAGATCCCAGTGTACACAGAGAGCAGACAGCCTACTGTTAATGTATGCAAGCTTTTTGCACTTATTAACTTCAAAGAATCCTTGCTTCTAGAAGAGAGGGGAGGATCTGCTTTGGCTCACACAGTGACAACTCTTCAATGACTGCAGAACTTAAAGCTAATGGCATAAAGGTCTGAGCTTGATAAAAAAATATCTGGACTCCTATAGCCAAGGTTGTCTTGCTGAAAGTGCTTAAGAATAACTCCTTACGTGTAGCTTAGTATTTTCAATGAAGTTACCAAGACCAAAGCAGAACCCTGTGCTGATGCTGGCATTAAAACTGAAGGCAAAACTATGCTTTCCAAGAGGAAACAGCTGTAATCTCGAAACACCACTAAGGGAGAACACTGAATTTCTTCTCACTGGTTCTCCTCAATCCTTATGTATCCCCTTCAGTAAGACAGTCACCCTACAGGCCCACAGCCATAATTCTGACACCTTCCACGGACCACCACCAGTTTCAGAACCAGGACTGAGGTGATAATATTTCTTTTACCAAGCATGATCATAAGCACGGTATTTCTATTGTACTAACTTCCTCTATTCTCTGCTGCAATGTGTTAGGGTCACAGAGCTAAGTAAAGGTAGGATGTCTACCATCACATTAGCAACATGTGACACTTATGATCTGTGCCCAAGACCTATAAAGGACACAGAGACAGAAACAGGCAGCTGAAACCTGGTCTGTCCACTCAAAGTAGACCAGAATTAATTTAATCTGGAAAACATCTTTTGCTGATCCCTTCCAGAAGGCATCATTTTGAGTCTCTGATTCATGTACAAACCACATGCTGTAAAAGCAGAGACCTTTATAGTCTCTGTGGAGCAGAAGGATACTCAGACAATTGTGCTTTTTGTAGACACAGATCTGTGTTAATAAAACTAATCTTTCTACTCCTTACGCTATTATGCCAGTACAGTCTTTTTACACGATTATACTGGAACAGAACTAATGTAGACAAGGCTCTTCATCTCTGAAGTCAGAAGTTGCCAGAATGCTTATAAATCTTCATAGTAAAATACACAACCCAAAATTCAGGGAAGCACCACAGTTTGCATAATTATCTTTCAATGCAAATGAAAGGTTGTATATACATGGTCAGTTGTAACTCTTTCCCCATTGCCTTACACACACTCCCTTTTAACACTGCATACTTTTGATTTCACAGCTCCTTTCTTTGTTATCTCAAATTCCTCCTGCCCCTTCCCCCAAGTTTTCATGTCTGTCTGAGAGTTGGTGGTTAAAAACAAATCCCAGAGCTAACAAAGAACCTTAGGAGACCAGCATGATACATAACACATGATACATAACGTCTTTGATACCACATGGAAACATGGGTATCAACATCTTAAGTGGACTTTCACTTAGATGAGCAATGAACACTGGATAAGATTCAAAAGCAGACTTCGAAAGAATGTGTCTTTACACAAGTCTTTACAGGTTTGTGCACCTGCTAGAACAGACAGAAGACATAAACTTCGGTAAACATTTAAAGTCTGTCAAAACAAAAAGCTCTATAATTTCAACAACCTGAACTTTGGCTTCCTAATGGAAGAAATCACATTCCTTTCATTCAGTGCTTGAAGAAAATTAGGAATATTAAGCTCATCAGAATGTACAACACTATACAGACTACAACCATGACCTCAGCTGCCTCACTGCCTTTAGAGAACAGTACCTTGAGCAGAGCCCCTGCAATGAGCACTGAAGAGACACTGTGAAGCTTATCATGAACTTTAGAGAATAAAGCTCTTGTAATGCTAGTAAATTCAACATAGATTAGCCACACTGCCATAAGTGTGCTCAGCACTCATGCATTTCCCACAGTGAAACTATACCTAGATAATTAGCACAGGGAGTAAAAACCATTCCCAGTAAAAAACAAACATCCCCCCCAAAAAAAACCCCAAACCACAAAAACGTCCAAACAAACAAGCCCCCTGAGTGTTCTTAAGCTGGTGTAAGGCTTAAATTTTACACCATAGGCAATACATCTTTGCCATATTTCCTCCTCCTTATGAAGTTCAAAAAGCCCAGAGCAAGCAGGTTCTCACTGATAGCACACTAATTGTCCCTAAAGCATTTCAGACAAATACAGAGGGAGTTTTGCCTGTAAACCCTCTCTCACAGGTGTTTGACAGTGGGTCAGCTGCCACTTCAAACTGGTTACTAGTGCATTCACAGACACCCCTGATAGCAGATTCTCAGTTATATTCTCTTTTAGATCCCAGATCAGCACATTACCAGCTGTGCCTCCCTTTCCTCCCCACACTTTTTGTGGGCCTTGTATAAAGGACCTGCATTTTAATTTTCTAACATTTGCTTCCCAGAATAACTTCCACATGGTATTTCCAAGTCAATGTATTCTACTGAGCAGTTAAGGGACAGTGCTAACAGGTACCTCAAAAGCATGAGTGGTGCTGCCTTACAGGATTGTCAGTACCATAGAACGAAATCACAGAATCATTAGGGTTGGAAAGACCTCCAAGACAGAGTCCAACCTTTGACTGAATGTCACAATGTCAACTAAACCACGGCATTAAGTGCCATATCCAGTCCTTTCTTGAACACTTCCAGGGACAGTGACTTTCCCACCTCCCTGGGAAGTCTGTTCCAAGGCTTGACAACACTTCCAGTTAATAAATTTTTCCTAATGTCTGCCCTAAACCTCCCCTGGCACAGCTTGAGGCCTTTTCCTCTTGTCTTTATTTCACTCCTGCTAGAATTTAGTGTGCACCATGACATCGCCATACAACTTGTATCTTATTTTACCTCATCATGCTAACCTAATAGAGTACTTTATTAGCCTCAGGGATCCCAGACATTGCATAAGTCCTGTAGAAAATTCACCCATTGTTATTGCAAATGGGAACACAGCTGTTTCTGGGGCTGAACAAAACTCAACCCATAACAGCAGCAACAGAGCACATGAGCTGTAAAACATCACTGAAGACTTGATTTCTGACAAACTAGCAAGAAATATAGAGATGGTACTACATAACTGATCATGCAGGCAGTTTGATAAGCATATTTCTACATAACAAAGCTGTACTTGCACCAGAATACTTGAAAAAAAAAATCCCTCCACTAATTACACATGTCTTAGGATTTAATATATTATCCTCAAGGCAGACTATTCAAATAGCAGAATCCACTCTGGAAGGTCTCAGCAGGCAGTATTCAAAAATCTTACCTAATTTGCACTGAAAAAAACAACCTGAGGGGATCAAATCATGCCTTATACATTTCTGCTACAATGTGCCATCATGCTACAAAGCCATATTTCTATACCCAAAGGGCAACCTATATAAAATTCTATATTTGTCTCTCAGGAATACAATGGGTTAAGGAAGAATGCTCTAAACCAGTCAGAGGTTACATTTTAATGATCTGCACTAGTAGAAAGCCCTATTCATGAAGCTTCTTAAGTCTCATGCTCTTCTCACAGCAGGCCTAATGCGATTGCAATTGAAGTTTTAAAAACCATCATTCTTGTTGAAAGCCAGCACACGCATTAAAGATAGCTAGGTGCTACTGATCAGGGATCAAATGCAGATCTTTTCCTGGAATACAAACCCCAGGACAGCAGAACACATGTATGCTATTGCAGATCATTTCCAGTCCTACTTTCAACTGCTCAGGGCCCCAGAGCACAGAGAAATGGAGACTGTACAACTTGAAGTAGATCAAACACTTCTAATGAAACAAAGGCAGGATCTTGTTTATTTCATGAAGCAGGATCATTACCTGCCAAATGCAAACATAAGCCTTGGGCATTGCATATGCTGGGGGGAAAAAAAACAAAGCAAAAGCAATTTACAAGCTGCAGGTGCCTCCTGATGCCCTTCAAGATGTTTTAAACTGATAACTTAGGGTGAGCCAAAACATTCTTAACTATCAGAGAGCCTCATAGCCCTCAGGGGAAAAGAGGAGCCTAATAACCTTTCTGCACAAAACTCTGGATGCAGTCCGAAGACCTTCACCTGCAATGAGTCATCACCTTAAGTAAGCAGAAGTGGATTGGTCAAGCTGTAGGGACACAGCATTGGACTGAGCACAACACTGAAAATCAGTAAGGTTACATGAAATGAGAGCAAAGTTCAACCCTTTCCCCCCCCACATTCTCTTTTCATAAGAATTCAGTGACATGATACAGTCAAGCATTCAGAGAAAGCACAGATCAGAAAATCATTAAGCAAAGAAGCCTTGCTCACAGAGGATTTGAACAGGTAACTTTTATCTGCATGCGGGAAATGAGTGCCTCTGTTACTCAAGTAACTGTTTGTCCACTTGAATCTATTTGTAAAACAAGCCTAGAAACACTGGCAGCTGATTGATACTTCTGTTGACACTAAACGAAGTCATCAAGGTCTGGGAAGGCCACGAAAGCTTTTTCATTCAATAAAAGAATCTCAGTAGAATTAGGAAAGGATTAATCCCAAGGAAGGCAGCTAGTATCTTCTGGAAAATGCCAATTCATTAAAATTGCAAAATTTTGAAGATAGATATTTTGAAAAATAAGTTTAGCAAGTTCAGAATGGGAGAAGAGGAAAACAGTCACACAGATGCCACTAAGTAGCCCAAAGTATTGGGTCAGTATGTTAACCTGAAACAGTGGAGACCTACATCCAAGTGGCTTCCCCACACAGTCATTACTCTGCGTCTATACAGAACATGTTCTGCTCTTATATAACAGTTTTAAGACCTAAACAAGATTCAGATAGGTAAACAATTTGAACCTGAATGTTTTCAAAGACTGTTGATTTTGGCATCTGAGACAGCAGCTGTATATTGTGAATACATGGAGTGTGTTCAATATAGAATATTACAGAATCACAGAATATTCTGAGTTGGAAGGGACCCACAAGGATCATCGAGCCCAGCTTTTAAGTGAATGACCCATATGGGCATGAAGTCCACAACCCAGGCATCCTTAGCACCATGCTCTAATCAACCAACCAAATATGCAGAAATGTTTTCAATACTGTGTTCTGCCTACAGAGCACACTATTGGCTTCATAGGCTGGGCAAAAACGTTGTTAGGCAACTTATGCTTGCTGATTTGCTTCGAGGGGACACGAATAAACAGAACAGAGTAGCTAGTTTCCTCTGGGAGGATGAACTCACACTCCAGGGATTCAAGATATGTGCTATCACGGACAGCAAGAGCCCAAGCCGAAGATGGAAAGAACCAGCACCATCTAGTGCTCAGGAGAGACGGAGCAAGCAGAGCAGAGACCAACGAACCAACACTTTCCGGGCACAGGTCAGGATACACACGGACCTTAAAAAGATACTGCAGCAGGGAAAAGGCAAGCAGATGTACCCATCATCTGAGTGTTAAAAAAGTTATTAAGGTCTCTACCCAAGATAAAAGATAATAATACAAAACAGCTTCCAGAATACGACTGCAAAGAAAGCATACAATTTTATAATTCTGGGCACTCCTTTGGGATGACAATTTAGAAAAGACATTTATTGTTTCTCAACTGTCAATAAATTAAAAAGTCTATCTCATGTTCAGAGAGACAGTTATGTTTTCTAGTGACATAAAACTGCATGCTCTCAGCTATGCTCCAGACATCTAGAAGTAATAAACACAGATCTGACAGAGCCCTCCACTGCAAAACCAAGACCACAAATCTTCTTGTCCAGGTGAATGCAATGCCATGGACATGGTAACATCCACAGCTCTCTCTTGCTAAGTGTTTCCAGAATGCACTGCTGCAAATACACTGTCTTAAACTTTCTAGTAGGTCCCCAAATTACTCTATTTTGCTGTCATTTCCCTAGTCAATACAGTGGATGTCAAATCACAGGAATTTAAATGCACCTCTCAAATATTCACATATTCAGATGTGCACAGTCAGTTTTCAGCTGTAAACTTCAGGAGAAAACTTAATTACCAATGGCAAACTCAGGATCCCACTGTTAATTAGAATTGCAATTTGCATTGAATAATAGAGAACATGGAATGATTTTCAATGTATGAATTTCTAATTTCTCCTCCAGGTATTTTAATTACACATCATCTCAACAGGAACTGATAAAAAGGCCACAAAAATAGCTTAAATGGTGTCAATCACCTGGTATGCAGAAGTATGCCACAGATCACACTGCTCTGTGGGCATCAGTCCACCAACTGGTACAAGAGAAACAAGCTGCCATTCCAATTTCTTTGTCAGATACTGTCAACAACACTAACGGACTGCTACAGAACAAGTAGACAGCAATTACTGTTCCTGTAAGAATTAGGACTCCTACCTTCTTATTTTGCCTTTCTTGATTTTTCTTCTTGTTATATAGCACAGCCAAGGCAGTGAAGTAGCTTCTACATAAACCCTACAAAAGCTTGTAGTTTGCACAAAGTTTCTGGATGAAGAATTTTATTTTGCCCCAGCCTAGCTTCTGGCACTACCTCATCTTTGAAGGATTCAGTATTCAATGCAAGTCCCTTTTGTAAGGGCAAGTTGTCTATATTAAATTAAGTCTTTATAGTTAACTGAAAGAGCACATCATAGAGAAGTGACTTCTAAAATTTTGAAAATAACTTTTGACATGTAAATCAAGTATAGGCAGTGATCCTTGCTCTGGCTAAGTCTGCAAAAAGACCAAGGTAACAATTATGGAGAGGACTGAACTGGCTCACTAAAGAGAGGGCTGGTGCTAACTCAACTGGAGCACAGAAAACATGAAAGTGCAGTTTTCATCACCTCAGTTGAATTGGACCTGAAGTCCAACTGGTTTGAGAACTTTTTTTTGTGTCATAGGAGCTGAAATGAAAGATATGATTAAACATATGGAAACAAGATCAACCCCTTCAGCAGCTGTTTCCAATGAAAATATTAAACTCATTATGAAACTCCACTCTCATTCTCACAGCAAGTCTCAGCTAAGAGCTGTCACTGTTCACCTTGACAGAAAGCACTGTGGCAAGAAACTGGAACTATCATCAGTGATAAGGAGACATCAAGATGTGTACCATGAGTACCTCCTAACTTCTGAAATGTCTACCACTCCCCTCTGATTCTAAAAACCTTACTGTATCAGGAAATTCTCTGTCTGCAGAAGAACTTGAGCATCTCATAGTGCTGCAAAGACAGGGGAATTAAACTAGGTAGACCACTTGCCACAAGACATTAAAACATCGGTTTCCTAAAAGGTGAGGCTTCAGGAGCGCTTAAGTCATCAACATTCCTTAAGATTTTCTCAGGTCTTAATCCCTTTGGCTTCTCACAAGCTGCATAACACCACTCCAAAATGCACTGTAACCCCAGGTCAACACTAAGTTGCTCTGTTGCCCCTGGCAACAGCAGATGCTGTCTTTGTTGCCAGATTTGGACTCCTCTCCCAAGCAACACAGATCATTTCCATCCATAAATACCAGCTGCTGTGGAATTATTACCCCAAATGGTACAAAATTTGCACCTGACCTCATACTACCCTCATAATTTTGCAAAAACATGCTCCACCACCTGCTAATGTGCACTGGAGTGTGAGAGAAACTTGCACCCATGGCTTACCCCACCATCCACTTTGAACTTCTGGCTATGATGAAGGGAAGCATGAATGGATTCAAAAGGGTCCAGAAATTTACACAGTTTCCCCAAAAAGGAATATAGAGAATATATTTCAGGAAGTCCTGTCACCAGATCTAACACTGGTTTGACTGTGGAACTGTTCTGCAGTCTCTCATGTCCCCAGTTAACCCTTCTCCCAGCTGCCCTATACAGCTTAGAAATGAAGTTGATGAAACATGAATAATACACAATGCCCATCATTAGTTCTTGTTACTCAGCAGAAAATCAATACAAGCTCTGTTACAGCACAGGACATGCTGTTACTCTAGTCCCTGCACTCTGAGGGAACAGCTCCCACGGCCAAACTTAACACAGCCTGCAGCAGAGGAAAGGTGGCAAGATCTCAGCTGCAGTTTGACAAGAACAATGAATGCCTTAGCTGTTAGTCACAAAATAGGGTTTTGGGGAAAACTGATACCACAGACTTTGGAACTCTTTGGACATTTCTCAGATCTCAGCCTCTTCTCTTTGCCAGATAAGCTAGTATCAGCTGTGGGTACATTTTAGGAATGTTATGCCATTCTTAATTTTGTTAGCACAGTAAGACCCCAATCTATACTTACAGCTATTGAATGTATCTTATTCACAAAATCCCCAACTTAGCTAAGACAACCTAACAAAAAAATCTTATCATCCTTATAGAAACTGTAGAGTCCTAGCTTATAGTGGGATAAATGAAACACAATTAGGCAGAAATGTGTTCATGGCCATACATCCAACACAGGGAAAGATGAGCAGTGATGGAAAATAAAGATCTGGGTCCTGCAAGATCATTTGTGCTGCCCTTCCTATCTGGCATCTGTTTCAGAGCTGTTCACTATGTGGGTGTTCTGCAGGCTGGCAACCACGCAGAACACTGTCATTTCAGAACACAAATGCAAAAAAAAGAAAAGGCATTTATGCCAAAACTAGCACAGAATAAATGTACTGTGAACAAAATGGGGAACTCTTCCGGCCACATTCTCCAGTGACGTCTGTGTCAATCACGTTCTGTATTGACTGGCTATTTATAGTGGTTTTCAATATTTATTATCCATGTAGTAACTAAGTTTACTACAAATGTGATTTAGCTGCATAGGTTAGGGAAAACATCTTCATTTTGCAGACAAGTCAGTGGTACACTAAGACTGAATCACTGAACAGAAAAATGCAATGTCAAAACCCCAGACTGAACACAAGTATCCTGGGATCCAGGACAACCATGCTAAACAGTGTCATTCTTTTCCACCTTTCTGAATAGCCCCTTTCAACTATCCACATGGTCCTGCTTTGCCAATGTGCCTGAAGCAACAGCTACCTGCAGTTTAGGACAATTCTTTTGCAGGCTACAGTAATATAACCTGATAGGCTGGACAGGCAGTACAGAATTATAATTTTGCCATCTGGAATCAGAAGAAACTCAAACCTGCAGGAAACTCAATCAAGCCAGTCTGTGGCTCAGTTAATTATTTCAGATCACTGCCAGAACACATGGGATCATTCGCAATCACAGCAACACAAGTGCTCTCACATTGCAGGTCCACAGTCCTTCTGCAACAGTGTGGGGCAGATGTGTCACATTCAGACCAGCTATGAATGCCACTTCCTTGGAGATCCTCCATACAGGCAACACTGTGGGCCCAATGCCCTCCTGTTTGTGGAGCCCTGCCTGTAAGGGTATGGTGCAGTATAAGGGGGAAAAAAGGCATTAACAGATAGTGCACAGTGGTAAGTAAGAGGAAAAAAATGAATCTCTTCTCAAGTAGCTTCGCTTCCCGTGTGTCAAACAGAATTCTGAGATTAAGGTATTGCAAAACACTGCCTGATGGTGTAGTTGAAAACCTGCCTGTCTTGCTCTGCCTGATACTGTCTCAAGAGGGGTCTGCAAAAGTGGCATTTTAAGCCAGTGTAACAAGGTGGTAAGAGAAAGACCCCCAAAGAGTAAAAACACACCTGACTCTACAGCAATAACATTCAAATGCAGTGGCAAGTGTTCGTTTTTTAAAATTCCATTAAAAAACAAGAGGCAGCCTAAAGCAATTACTTTTATCTACCCAACTGGCAGCACCAATGCTGTGGGGAGAGACAATGCCAAGCAGCATGGACAGGTAGTCCATGCAGGACAAGCTGGCAATGGAGTGAAGAATGACTGAATCAGTGCATTCACAATTTTTAGCACAATCACATTGGTCTGCCTCTTCCTTTCTAGGAACTCAGTCTTGAGGTGCTGGGAGATAGATGAGCTGGCTCAGCCCCTCCCTCCCAGTAACACTGTAGGTGCAAGAGGTTTTTTTTCCTCTCTGGCTCCCACCACCTGAAACTACTCCAAAATACACTGCATTCAAACCCATGCACAGGGGTGGTCCTCTCCCAAATACAATCAGAACTAAATCAACTGAATTTAATTGCTCCTATACTGCAACAGGGAACTTAATTCTAAGTCTATCCTGGAGATACCAACTCTGTCACAGCAATTGTTTATACAGGTGCTAAAATGGCTGCAAAAGTTTCACATTGATACTACAGTGACAGATCATTAGATTTTCAACCTGTAAAAAATTTCAAACTCTCTTCCATGCTGGGTCATCTATTTTCTTAAACCTTTCATCCAAAAGGGAAGTTTTTCAAAGCTTTTTGTCTGCCCTCCCTCCTACCTCCCAAAATAGCTAGTATACAAGAAAGAAATTGCATCCAGAGACTGCATGTCCCTTTTCCATAAGTTCTGGGCTGTGTTCTGTGCTCCTGTACCAAAAATGAATCCATTAGAGAGCACACAACACTCCAAGCAAAGAGCCCTCTCCAAACAGGAAAGTTAAGGAGCATAATGCATCTCAACTACTATAAAATGAAAATGAGGTACCACAGCAGCACTTATATCCAGAACAAAGAACACCATGTAGTCCAGACCCACTTCTCAGTCCCACTAGATAATCTTGCCAGTGTATCAGAACATTCAGAAGTGACCAGTACAACTCAATTATCATTAGTGACAACTGATGGGAATGTTTTGGTGTTATAGTGAAAGCACAAAAAAATGCTGGCATACCTGGGGCAATTTCAAAGAGATGTTTCCCTGGTTCATCAGGATTAGGTGGCAGCTCGTTCACCTGACTGCCTTGCAGTAGTATCAAACCCTGTAATGGACACAAACATTAGTGAAAAAGGGAAAGGTCATTAAAAGGGTAAGGAAAATATGATAAAATATAGTATTCAAGTCCTGCTCATCTACTGATCCAAACACCTTTCCACAGTTCTGAGCAAGAAAAGATGTGAGCTCATCATCCACCTACTTCACTGTCCTTTCTCTCACACTGAACACTGCTGATTAAAGGTTGTTTCCTCTGGAATAACACTACTCTGAGCATGCAGAAGTGATTCTCCTTGGTTTCCATAACTAATTAACCCTTGCAAAAGCTTCAGCTCACATTACATCTACTCTTCCAACACCCTTGAATTTCTGATTGCAGCATGCAGTTGGATAAAATGGCCAGTTTTCCAGAGATCCTCAGTACACTGAAATTCCCAGGGAGATAGTGGAAGAGAGCAGCTAATTCAGGTTTGCAAGACAATGGACTACCTTTTAATCCAAGAGACTATAGCTTTCCTAGAGAAAAACCTGAGCCTCTTTACTTCCCAAGTTCAAATGCTACCAGTATTCAGCTTCATTTCCACTTTGAGCCCAAGCATAATTAACAGAACGTATTCCAGTTTGGGAATTCTGCATGGCTGGTGACATAGTATCTTCAAAGTTAACAAAATCCTCTTAATATATGGAAAAGCTGAAAGACATCACAGGAAGCTCCAGTAACATGAGTGAAACAAGCATTTAATCACTGATATTTTAAAGGGTTTCAAGCTAACGTTCTTCAGGATACGTGCACAATCTGACAGACAAAATACAGTAAGATTAGGACTGTCAAGAGTTAAGACATGAAGAGGGTAATCAGCAGTTCCCACTCCTGCCCTGAACTGCCCTGGAATGCAAACAGAGTCCAAAGCTTCTTGGTGAACAGAAAATGAAGAAAGTTATTTCAGTCAGGTTGTTCTCACATATCTCTGGTTGATGAGAATGTAGCTATACATGTTTACTAACCTGGAAACAACCAAATCCAAGACATACTGGACCATCATAAACGTGGTAATCAAAACAAATTCTAGTTATGCCATTTGAAAGCTCCCAGATCCACATAAAATAGAGTAATGCAATTAGCATCCCATGAGACAGACAATCCAGAATTTCAACTAACAGAACATAATTCTTCATAAGACCTTTGCAATCTTTGCTATAAAACAGTGAAGCCAAATGTGTTACTTTTCATTGCTACTATTCAGCATAACTTCCACAGCTTTGTTCCTCAGAAATACATATCCTCCTACATGCTGCTCTGTTCAACAGTGTCAAGCCTCAGCTCCCATCCCCTGCTTAGTGTAAGGGCAGGATTGTGGAAGGACACTGTGTAGGAGGGCACTTAGCAAAGTCTATACTAAGTGGTTTCTCAAGAATGGTTGTAAGATTTAAAATTGAGGTAAAATAAGTCAACACAGCAGGATAAGCCTTCAGCACCCATACCTCCCAATCCTGTTGCCCTGAAATTTGATTCTGATGTTCACTGAAAGTAGAAGATAAACTGAAGACATTCCAGAGATAACAGAAAAACACAGGAAAGGCAACTTGACAAAAATGCAGATGCTTCTGAAATTATTCCAAGTGGTGTTGAAAAGTATTGTACAAAACATCATCTTTAGAGTCCAGTGGCCATAACACATTCTTGAAAATTCTGCTGTTTTCTGAAGTGCAAAATTCAAGCCCACTGCAGATGCCTGAAAATCTTTTATCATGTCAAATCAATACTGAAGGAAGCGTTAATTCATAAGTTGCACAGTGGCATCTGTTTCCCTGGAAATTGGGGAGAGGTGCATGCTCTCTTCTTTCCTGGGAATAGAAACAAGCTTAAATCTACTTTAAAAACCCACATGTATTGACAGTCAGTAGAAGCATCAAAAACTCTTTGCAGGTCAGTCCTCATGGGGGAAAAACCCCTCAAAACTCTGCAGAAAAACAAAGCCTGCAAGTCCACCCTCTAACCTTTGGTCTCTGATGGAGTGGACTCTGCAACTATAATGTGGCACACAAATATATATTCCCTCAACAATCCATTAAGACAACAGAATAAAGAAAGCCTGTCTGATTCTCCTGCCATTAGATTACAGCTCCATCTTTCCAGCAGTATTATTAAAGGAAGAATAGCTACAGTTTCCTCTAAGAAGCTGAAAGAACAGGTTTTTATAAGAATATGCAGTGCAACATCCATGAAGAAAAAGATGTTTCATGTTTCTCTTTTGAAACATTATGTCATAAATCTCATTTGACTTTATCAGGTAAACAACAAGGACAACTCTCTTCCAGAGTATGCATAAATAATCAAGTAGGTAGAAGATCAATGAGAATTTCAGTGAAACTATTGATTTAGTTTTTTACACACAAGCTTAAGGGCCATACTTCATAAATAAAACAAAAATATTTACATGAAGCATGAGCACCTTTAGGGCTAAAGGAAATTGGGGATTAATATCAATAACAACTAGTGAAAATATCTCTATGGCCTATAAAAAAGATCTCCCTATAACAAAGGATCTCTGTCTTTCTAAGATGCATGGGCACACCTGTATCATTGCCCCTTCATTCCAGAAAATCCCAAGGAGCAGCTGGCTCTAAGTCCCAAAAGTACATCTTACCTGTGGGATGCATACAGGCCCAGCTGAAGTCAGATGCAAATCCTAATTTGCAACTACTACAAAAATAGTCAGGATATAGTCCTGTATCATTCTATACCAAATGGCTTCCTACAGTGGTAATTGTGTGGCAACCTGTGCCCAAAATGGGTCAGGGTTACAGAAACCCTTTACAATGTGACTACCTGAGGCCATTTCTTCCTCATCATGTTCACTGACATGGTTCAGAAGTGCCGAGTTCTCTCACATGCATTGCATATGAAGATAAGTTGCCTGGCTTGCAAGTGCAAAATTCAGCTGTTGCTGGCAGTATCCTGAGTAATCAAGTTACACCATCAAGTTGAAATCTCTCTAGCCTTTACACAGCAGACTTTCCGTAATTATGGACCAAATCCCTGATCAGGAGAGTGCAAGATGCAGTGAACATCCTCATTCATCTACCATATTTTTGTCAGGCCCACAGGGGAATATTAATTTCCATTCTCACTCTGCAATGAAATTTATGTGTGACAGTCAAGCAGGCAGCTGCATCAAGCAGTTTAATAATTGTCTGTAATGAGTGTGTGGATGGTGATGATATTACACAGGCTGACTGTCACTCTGTAATGCCTGTACTGACTCATCAGGAGCCAGCAGTACAGGGACATTGTCTGGCTCATTCAATTATGTTCCCTCTGTTCAATGACTCTGGTTAAAGGCCTGACAGTCAAAACAACGACTATGTGAATTATGATGCATAATCTAATGCAGCAACCAGGGAAGACCTTAGCTCAAATGCTCTGAGAGAATTTTACAGGCATTAGGAAAAAATAAATTCTTCATCTCCTCTGTAAGCTTTAGTCCATAGCACAACACCCACTCCCTCCCCCCCACACAAACACATATTAGAGCCCATTCTCAGCATGTATCAGAACCTACACACGGCACACACACAAGCCAGCTCTAAGCAGCTGGTTCACCTCACAGCTAACAATGGATTAGTTGGGAGATAACGAGTCCCAGCTGAGCAAGCAAGGTTAATCACTCCTGCCTCAGTAATCTGCAACTCCATAGCTCTTCTTGTCAAACTCCAGTCTCATAGCTGACTATACTAAGATTTGGAGGTCAGCATGCCCTAGTGGGTAAGTAAACACCTTTTAACCTTTTCCCAATCTCTACCACTTGCCTGGTAGTAGAAAAGCCTCCCTGCAACATCTTGTGCCTTTGAACCTCCTTAAGTGTGTATGGTTTTGGTGAAGACAGAAAACAACTGAGATGAGCTGTCAGTCATAGCATGACTGTGATCACAAAAGTCATATCCATTAACTCCTACAGCCCTCTAGTCATACCTGAGGTTTAGTTTCCTCTTCATCCTTGTAATAGAAGAGCTGATCCCCACGCAGCACAAACCACCGCTGCTGCCAATTCTTCATAATGCTCCTTTGTTTCTTTAGCCAGCCACACTTCAGCACACGTTCTTGAGGATTTGGAGAAGACGGTCTGGAGGGAGGCCCAATCTGTTCACCCATCACCAAACTCCTTGACCGGGCTGAAAAGGCAATTACAGAGTAAGTGAAGCAAAGAAATAGTGGTAAGAACTCTCAACGAGGCTAAATAACTGTTCCACACTTTTGGTTATGGACAGACACGTTCCCTTTTTGAACAGGTACTTGTTTTTCAGGGTGTACATTCAAGATCAGGGTGTACAGTCAAACCCAGGACAAACGTCACCTTTTTGGTACTGCTCGCTCTAGAGTGTCTAAAGAGACACAATATTTCCACTGGGGTTTCACTGCTCATATGACTATTCGTGGCAAATCATCACTGCCTTCCAGTTCTACATGGGAATAATGATATTGCTCTCTCCTAACAGGATATTTGTGCTAATGTGTGGTAAGGGGGCACAAAGAGAAGAAGGTGAGAGAATAAAAAAAATATTCTCACTCCACACATTACCAGTTTGGTGTCATTGGCCAGGGAATCCAGCTGCCATAGGAGAAAAAAAAAATTTAAAAACTGAGGAAGATTTAAAAAGAGAATCATAGATCAAACTAGTGACTGTGATCCACACAAAAGACAGATATAACACAGCTATCCAGAATTATTAAAGTCATCTCACTCCTCAGAGCATTCTGACACTGCAGCAGAAAAACAAAATTAAAAAAATAAAAAGACAAAACAGAGGACAAAACCAACATGTAAATCTGAGGAAGGGCTTCAGAAACAGAAAAGAAGTGAGGAAATCCTTAAGAAATGGAAAAAAAAGTCTATGACCCTTTCTTTCCTCCTTTCTTGCATTAAGAATACTAAAGCTTGGGGCATTTAGAACTAGTCTGGAGTAGTGAAAATGATTATACACTGCAGGCAGCAAGCCAGTCCTCCAGAATAGATAGGTTAGGTGACCTCATAGGTCTTTTTTCCACCTCTACTTCCTTTGGATTTATGAAGTATCTTATAATAATAGTTATTTAATATTTCATGCTATTTTTCCTTCATTAATGCTAATATGATCCCATTCCTTCCTATTTTCTGCAATCAGCTAACTTGAAGCACAATTGATAACTGCCCACTTGGAACAAGGCATGAGTTTACAGGCCAGTACCAGTAAAACTGCATCACTGATGTCTCCCATAAACACTGTGAACTGTTGCAGCTAAAGCTTCTTGCCCAGGTACCCCTGATACACTACAGCTAATTCAAACCGTCACAAGAAAGGGCAAGGCAACCCTCTGCCTCTCAAAGTACAGTCTAATTCTGCCTCCTTTGGGTTCAGAGGACTAAACATGGCCTTGATGTTATCAGGTGATTGGCTTCTGCTCCTGGTGCCCCCCCACATGGTGATGAAGCTGCCCGCATTTGCCAAAGGAAAAAAAATAATGTGGATGTCATGATGTTTTTTGGAATAATAAAATAAGAAAAAACATTAAAATTAATCACATTTGCAACATTAAAATTGATGCTATTTCTTCACTTCCATGAAGCAAACTGCAAAATAAGGAGAGGCAGATAATGGACTTAGGTCAGATTTTTAAAGAGCCTCCTGATTGTAATCCAGTGAGGGAAATCACATTGGTGTCTGTGATAAAATCTGCTTTGACCTTGCTCATGACCTGGCCATCAGGTCATCATGTTGTGCTTTATAAAGAGCTTAAACCAGCACCTCTACACACTACATCCACCAGCAGAAGGCAGATCTGAATGGTATCACATCCTCCCATTATCAAAAAGTCTCAGTGACACAATCTCCACTTTCATAGTTTCATGTACTTTCTCCTTGAACTCTGTTTTAAGCATCCACTCACCTGTCCTGTAACCATCCAGCAGGCTCTCATTCTGACCCCAACAACCTCTCAGTTTTATAGACAGAAGATGGCATCACTTTGTTAAATTTCAGACTCAATTAAAGCCCTGTCTGACATGCAGTATGGGTTTTTTTTCTATTTCTCTGAGCCGCTAAGGTAAATCCTGCTGCTCACAACAAAACTGTGAATAACAGGCTTTGCCTTATGGCTCAATCAAGAGAAATTAGTTTTCAAAATATAACTATTTCATGCTGTGAGAAATTAATTTTTTATTTTGTTTCACTTCAAAATTAATTTAAAAGTTGAAATGTTGTAAGAAGTGCTGCTGCAGAATCATACCTTTTCAGAATTACTCTTCTCTTAATTTGTGCCTAAAATACATTGCTGATTTTAATGTGAGCTACTAAATAGCATTAGCCCTACATTAGTAAAATTTACCAGCAACTTTTGGGTTCTCCTAAGTAGCCCAGTACTCCTACGTCCTGATTATTTTAACATGCCAAAACAATAGTGGGGAAAAAAAATCTAGATACAGAGTTCATTTAAAATCAGGCTTTGATGTATCCAAGTGTATTCTCTAAGCTCACTCACTGTAGTCTGAGCTCTCTCAGACAGGTATTTTCATTCATAATCAAAATAAATACCAAGAACCACTTTCCCTCATGCAGCCAGCACCTTCAGGCTTTAGTGTCAACTCTTCTGGCAGCACAGCATCCTCTGGCAGAGGGTTACAGAGGTACCAGAACACCCAGCCCCCTCCCCATCACCACCAGAACATGGAGGACCCCATTTCACACAATGGCAGTAAGAAAACTCACTGTTCACATTCCAATGTCTATTGCAGAGGCCAATCCATGTTTGTGCTACAAATTATGTCACTACAAAAATAAATCTCCCAAAAATTTGCTTTTATCGAAGGCACTAAAATGGTTCTTAGGCAACATCTTGGCTATTAAAGTAACCAATTAGTCTAATGATACCAAAATCCATCTTTCAGTAAGCACCTAAGTCATCTCCACATTGAAGTAGCTTAGCACTCTCCAATTTAAGCAAGAAAATCCCATCAGCCCCCAGTTTTCCTGACTTACATATTGTTATACACACCCTCTGCTATTTTATCTTTCCTCTAAAAAGAAGTTAGTTTTATTTAACTGGAAACCTACCATCTATATTGACATAGACCTCACAAAAGACATCAAACATCTTGCTTTGAAATGTTACCAAATATGTTATCTTGTATGTTCCCTCAGTCCCCCTGTGATAGTATCTGTACAGCTTACCTAGTAATTATTTGTTTTAGTCAAGAGTTAAAGCTTTCATGATCAGTCTCTAGAGAATGCAGATCTTTTTGTTATTTTATTTTATGCAGCACCATGTTTCAGTCAATTGCTATGATTGCTAATTCTTCATGCTGTCTTAGTTTTCCATTTCCTTAGTTTCTGGTCGTGACTGTAATAGTTAATTTGATTAGGGAGATACTTAGAAACTTCATCTGCAAGTCAACAACATGGGTCAGATAGAAATTTTTAGAAAGAGGAATTATTTATGGCTATTAACAGCATTGATGCTTATATTGCATGCTTCACAGAATACAATAATTGCATAGAGGTCAGAAGAAAACTTTTATGGATGAGCACAGCCTGCCTTTAAAGCAGCAGCTATCTCAGATTACTGGGATCAAAATATCTGCTTTGATAATCTGATGCAGTACATCAAGCCCCTGATTCTTAATGGTAGAAATATATTATTTGTGCTTATCTGTTTAGCAGAATTGTGGAATCAGCAGAACATAAGGAAGAAAACAAATCAATAAATCAGACTCACAACACAGCAAATACTTTACATGCTTTGGAGTTCTGACTCAGTAATGCATTTTCAATAACACCACACAGGTTGGTTTCTCTTTTCACATTGTCATTAGTTGATTATTGATTTAGTCATACACCTAAGTTTTAAACAGAAATCAGTGTGGAAAGGATTCGAACTCTCCTTGGGAAAAGGTTTAGGATTCATTTGCACAGCACAGCAGTACTGAAATGCCAACCTTATCCCCACGCCATACCTACTCAAAAGCAGGGAAACAAGGCAACTGCAGCAGAGCAAGGTGACAACAGACTGGGCAGACCCACAGGTGGCACTAACGAGTCGGGCCATTTTGGGATGGTGGACCATTACTTAAGGCAAGAATCAGAATTACAGACCTCGAAATTACTCCTGTGTCTGGAAAGGACGCTGCCACATGGAAGTTCTTCATATCCAGATGAAGATGAGAGGAGGAATATGAGCCAAGGCAGTGATGTGCTGCTCAACACTCACTGTGCAAATGCCTGAGACTACACTAAAACTCCCCTCCAAAAGCCCATACTTGGTTGTCATGCCTCTAACAGTAAAATCAATTATCCTAAGGAGTGGATGGGTTGGATTGGATGGAGCCACACTACCACTCCTTACAGAGGCAGCAATCCCTATCCAGAGGGCCATACACCACTACAAGAGTTCCTCTGCAACTCAGACCTGCCCCCAAGCAATATCCACATTCCTGATTTCTCATCACATCTATTTTATACCCTGAATATGCACATAATAAGAGAATATCTCTCCATCCCTATCCATACCATCTCCTCTTCCTGAGTTCAATCCTGCCTGGCAAGATTGTACAATCTCTTCTGCTCTTCTTCTCCCACTCCCAGCTCTGAACAACCACTAGAGATTTCAGCACTCAGTAAGTACTTACTTAAACCAGACATGAAAATCAATCAAGTCAATGCAATTCAATATCAATTAAAGATGTAATCTTTTGAAATTTCACAGGCAATTAGCTAAAATCAATATAGTCATTATAATTGATTTTGGCCAACAAACTGTCCTACAATAATGGCACTTTGCTCTGGTGTTCCTTCAATCTGATGACACAGTGACACTACATATTATTTCTAATATAATATTTGTTTAAAGTACTAGCCACAAAGGGAAGTGGCTTCTCATACTATAAACTATATTCTCAGTTGGTTTATTTAATTCAAGTTTGGCCTTATAAAAAGGATTCACTGGAAATGCAGGTAGTATGTCTATAAAGAGATACTGAATTTCCTTTCACTGAATTGTAGGTAAAAAAAATACTTGGTTTAGATTTTTCTGTGTCCATCACAGAGCCATATTTGTCTTTGAATTTGACTGCTACAATATCAGAGGCAGTAAGCACAAACAAAAGCAAGGTACTTCCTCAGTACAATTTGAGAATTAAGCATTTTGAAACACAATAAGCAAAGAATTAAAGGCAGAATATTTAGGGCTTTTAGTTCCCTCAAGACAGAGTAGCAATCTCTACAGAAGCAAAAAGGTGCTACACAGCCACATATCTGCTCACATTTTGTGATCTGAATGACATTTGTCACATTTAGAAACACTGCCATAAGAGCCAGCTTGTGCTTCATCACTTTTACTTGACAAAGCTGCACCTCTCTACCCAGAACATTTTAGAGAGTGAAGTGGCATGCTATGTTTACTTCCTTCCCTTGATTTGTTTTTCTTGCAGTTAAAATAAAAATAAGAAAGGAAAAATAAACGAATTTTTTTCCCCAAGGAACCCCATAAATGCATTACACTGGAAGCAGTTCTGTAACCTTACTGTCCAACCAAAGGAAAAACAGGGAGACAGCTTTACATACATTTGTCGGCTAACTTGTATTTTCTGCACTGGTTGGGAAACCAGACAAAGTAATAAATCAGGATTAAAAAAAAAAAAAAAAAAAAAAAAAAAAAAAAAAAAAAAAAAAAAAAAAAGCCAAAAACCCGAAAAATAAACTCAAAACCTGAAGGAAGCATCAGTTTGTATAACTATTTACTTGTCATTAAGTTCCTGCAAGAAAAACTGCATTCCCAAAGACCAGTTCATAAATCTAAAATCCAACATGAACTAGTAAATTTACTAGAGTATAAACCAGTGTAATTTTACTCCCAGACTAGGGATGATTGCTGTTAGAAATTGGCCATATTTACAGGCTGAAATACTCTCCAGCTCTTAACTGAAGAGTAGAAATTTTGGTTATATATTATTTATATATTTATTTGCTTATATAATATTTATGTTTTGTTATATATTACTTTTGGTTATATATTATTTAATTATATAGATTAGATTAAAAATTCTGTTTTAAAACAAAAACACCCAAATAAACAAAAAAAAAATCCCCCACAAACACATAGACAGCCTTTTGAGCAGAAAAATACCAAAGGGAGGGATGAAGGAAGATCTAAATAGCAAGAAAATGACCAAAAAGCTTATTTCAGCCATGGCCAAAGAATCTGAGCCAGCTTGAAGGACTCTGACAAGGAAAGATGAATGCCCAAAAAGGGGTCCAAATGGAAACTAGACTTCTTAATGAAGGAGCACCCTGTCTCTAGAACCCAGATTCATCTCCTCTCAAAGTCCAAAAGCTGAGGGTTCTGCTTTCAAGATGTTTCTATTTTAAAAAAGTTGTTCCCTCCTGTCCCTTTTGCACTGCCAGATGAGTCAGTGCCTTTTCACTGGCAAACTGCATGTTCACCAAGTTCTGAAGAATAACACTTGACTAATACACAATTCTTCATATCAGCATGTTTTAAGGGCGAACATGCTGACAGTACCTGGCAGAAAGGGAGGCAGGATTTCCTGCCAGTGCACAGGTTAGGCACACCCAAACAACACTGCTGAAATACACATGACTGCATCTGGTACTGAAAGCTGCGTTGCCCAATTGTTCCATAAGCTCAGGCACAGCAACACACTTTGAAAGTTGCCTATAGCCTTTCTTAAGGTAGTCAGAGCTGGCTCAGTTTTCCTTCAATATTTAACAAGCTCACAGTATTTCCTTTGTAGAATATGTAGAAAAACTATGACCCCATTCCACCAGTACAGCATTTATGGGACACAGTCAGAAACAAGGCAGAGACACATTAGTTTGAGGAAAGTTGCTTCCTGGCTGGCACGAAGAAATCAACCTTGGACTTCTTTGTGGTTTTCAACAGCCATGACCTTTCACCACCTTACAAATGGCGTAGACTGCTCTGTATAAGGCACATTCTAAATCAGAAAAATAATTTTATACTCCAGTGACCTGGGTGATGTGACCATAAAAGCCACTTTACTCACCAGAGTTACTTTTAAAAACTGTGCAGGTAGTTAATCTAAACATGGCAGCAGAGGGATAGGACTGAAGAAAGAAAAGAATCATCTTCAATCATAGTTCTCTTTTTCAATGACATAAAGTTCAAGGCTTCCATGAGATCTACTAACCAACAGCCTGTTGATGTCTTGTCTTTATTACATCAGAGAACACACATACAGCAGCACAAATTGACATACATTAATGCAGGACCTTTCCACAAGTCAAGGAAACCCCAAATATATTTGATAATCAATGCAATCTACCTCACACAATACAAAAAAACCCAATCCAAAACATATAGTCATTTAATCCCTTTTTCCTGAAGAACAATTGGCATTCATCTTCAAACTATTGTTACAAATTGATGGCATGTTGGACTTCTGGAAATGTGAAGGATTTTGGCAATCCATTGTTATAATATAGGTAAAGGGCCACTGCTTTCTTGTTTTATATTTCACACTGGAGACCTTTCAGCTACTGTACAAAGCAGTCCTGAACTTGCTGCCCCTATCAGCAAGAAGGCCACTGAATAATTATTTAAATGAGTTTATTCTTGCATTTGCAAAAGAATTTGAATTACTACTTCAGGTTGTTACTTCAGGCTGTAGGGAAGTGTGGTGATTTTGACACTGCCAATGAACAAACCTTAAATACTGCAGGTAACCTGCCACCAGCTGTTCTTGAAACTGCCCTGCAAATCCACAAAGCCATGCCAGACTTTTTAAACCACTAGCATTAGATTGTGGATTAGTGCCAAGATGGAAGGATAATGGCTTAATTCTTTCTGCTACAACAGATTGACCTACCAATTTACAATCTAGTAAAGTGAAATAGCCCATGTCCTTTATTATTACAAAACCAGAGTTACAGACCATATTGATAGTATAATAACAAGTACAGAAACTGCTCCCAGCAAAAGACTGTATTTCAAAGTCCCTTTATCTGCAATATCCTCTGAGATCTCCCAAGTGGATCCACTGCAGACCATTCAGAGGACAGATCAGCACTTAGGTCATTGATATTTGATGTGTTGCTTTAAAGCATATGCACCTGTTAGACACTGTGGACTACAACATTATCTGGCAAACCCAAGCACCAGCTCTCCACTCCCACTGAACCCTGGCACAATCTCTAGAAAGCTGTACATCTTCTCTATCTGCTTGGTTAAATACCTGACAAGAGAACTGCATACCCCACTTTGCTGAAGGCATCTCTGTTGCTGGCAAAGCTCTCGTAATCCGATGAACAACCACACTGAGCTACAGCTCACCATTGCCAGAAGAAAAAAAAGTCTTATTCCTTTCTTCCTGCTTCAACTCTGCTCTTTCCACCTGCCAATACACCCAGCCGTACATTCCCACACTGACAAGGTGAGATTTTATAAGAAAAGTTCCTCACTGGAATGGTAGAAAGTTCTAAGAATATTTTTCTTCCTGGTATTTTAGTGAGTCAAATCAGGTCATAGAAGGAAGGCCAAATGAATACCTTGAACTCCCTCTGCAATCAGCAAAAGCCCCTTGTAATCCTCCCAATGGCTATGGCTATTAATTTTTAATAATCTTTCCAGTCATAGTAGATTAAGGAACAAACAAAAAAATGCTGACCACAGAAACATTGAGTTTGGAGCTGGGATTGTGGCCTGAGCTTGTACAGCACCAAATACTGCGGAGTCCTGATCAAAGCTGCAGCTCTACTGTACTACAGATAACACATAGGCATAGGTGCACTGCAGTGTCAAATCTCAGGCTCCTCAGAGGCTCTCCTGTCACCCATGTGCTTTTTAAACACTGTCTGTGCCATGCCAAGCACATGGAACATATTCTCGAGACAGTGACTGACAGCATCAATGGTTCCTAAAATTGATGCTATAAGCACCAAAGACATTTGTCCACCCTGCTCCACAGGATATCACTTTCCAAAATTATTCTAGATGGAAAAAAGTAGAGAAAACTCTCTCAAGGGCTTTTGTCAGCATCTGGCTGTAAGATGAAGTGATACCAGCCACTTTCAGTAATAAACTTCCCAAATTCAGCCACAACATTGTATTTCTCTTCTTTCAGTCATCCAAAGATCAGGAGGGTATTCATGCTTACCCTCTTTTCAGGGCACAACATTGAACCCAGAGCTCAGTGTGTCTATTTCAACACTGTTTTGAATGTGCAAACAAATTCTGTGTTGTACCTGTTTTGAATGTGCAAACAAATTCTGCTTCCTACTGTGTGCAACAGTAGGAAGCAGTGACTTGCTGCACTGCCAGGGTTGATCTGGTGAACAAAGGCAGAACAAATATAGGAATTCTTACTCTTACATTAATTCATACTCTCAATCTAAGTACTCAGATTATTGAGCCATAAGTATTTGCAACATCACTGGTTAATAAAGCAAAGGTGGCTTCTCCTAATTTGGAGGTTTGCAAAGGAGTAAGTATTAACCCTGTGCCTGCAGTTCTTCCCAAGAGATCATGAGCAACCCAATCATTTCACATGCAACAGAATCAGTTCCCACTTTAGAAACAACATATGCAGCTTTTCTGTCATTTATTTCTTATACCACAGGTTGTTTTGTTCTTTTTAACTTCAATACCATTTCACAGGATGACAATCTTAGTGAAGCATAACAATTCTTAATGCCTGCTTTTAAGATGAAGAATATTACAAGTAACTTTTTTCAACCACAGCAAAAATCTAGTATCTCCTCTCTCTTTAGAGGAGAACTTCACAATGAGTAATTTACAGCTCATTGGGCACAAAGGATGCACAGAAAAGCTCTGTGGAAGGAATACATGCTAGAAAGACTGTTAGCAGGAGCTTTCCTCCTCCATGTTAGTTTTAAATACTTAAATATGTGCAGGCCTGGGCAGAGTCTAGGCATAGATCCTTTCTTCTTCCGACTCAGCAGATAGCTCACACTGCAGCCTCAGAATGGAGTTTCCCTTTCTCACCAGAGAACCCTTATCCTTGCATCAGACTACCCCTGCCCATACTGCAGGGAGCTGAAGAAAACAAGTTGTTTATGCTGCTCTGCTTGCCTATCATTTACCATAAATGTAAGGGGAAAGTCAGCAGGGAAAGGAAGTAATTCTGGTAGTAATCTTAAAATGAAAAGTAATACATTTATACAGGTAATAAAAGTGCAGGTGACTGTCCTCTCACAAGAGAGGTACTACCATTTGTAGCCCTTCCACTGTGCTATTTACACACAGACTACCAGTTTCACCCTGTACTCCCTCAGTGATGTTCTATTAGTAATTAGAGAGCCTATGGCTTTGTGATTTTTTAATATTTAATTCCCTCCCCACAAGTGCTCTCCCCAGCAGTCCTGCTGCCCTTACAGTTGAATTACTGCTCTTTCTCAAAGCCCCTTTCCCTCCCCAGGAGGTGAGGCTGTGGTTCGTTATTTCTAATTCAGATTGCCTGTGCTTAATAAGCTGGTGCCTGCCTGTAAACTTTTCAGGGCTTTTTCTAAGGAGAATGACTGCCTGAGCCTTCAGGCAGGGACAGAAAGCTGCTATTGCCAAGAGCAGCAATTACTCCAGCACACACCATGAATCCAATTGGAGAGGGGTATCTCTACAGAGATGAGAGGATTACACCTTTGAGTAACTCATGTCCTTTTTCATAGGACATGGCACAAAGTAAGAGTGAGAACCTGAGCCTGTCTCCAGAGGAATCCCACAAGCATCACTTTCTTGACCCTTTCTCTACATGCACACAGCCACTATATCAGGACAACAGAGACAAAAAAAATTAGAGCCCAGAGCTTATAACACAGCTCATTGCCACACACCCCTGCACCAGAGCAGCACAGTGCTGGGAGCCTGACCCTGTACCAAGGAACAAAAGTAACTCCAGGCTTCATGCACCTCCCTAGGGCTACATACAGTGAGAAGGGACCATTGTAGTTTATTTGTCCCCTACTCTGCCCTTTAGTCTGGTCCTATTTCTTCACACTACCTTCAGGGCAGTTAATCTAATACTGCACCAAGTCCAGCCCACTGCCTCCCTCCACATCCCTTCTACTCCTGCCTTAGGATTTTAAGTTTAACTCAGCAGTTTCATCTCAAGCTCCTCAAAAGCAACATGACGAAATCCAGGCTCATGCTGCAGGCAGCCCCCTGCTCCCCACTGTCTCAGACATGTCTTCCTCCATCAAACTGAGCTAAAAACCAAATTATACTTACCAACACCTCATCCTTGCCTTTTGCCCACATACCTTTCTGGAGAAGAGCTCCCAAACTTGCCTCTCCTGCCCTAGACAATCACCCATGTAAGGATGTGTGGTGGTGAACCGCCCCCTCACAGGTGGGCTCCTCATTAAGGCTGGCTCTGCTCTGCCAGCTGCAGGAGTCACTCTGATTGCTCCCACCCCCGGGATTCATGTGCTCCCAGCAATGTTGGTGGGCTCTGGGGGCTGAAGGAAGTTTTTGGAGGAGTTCACAGCTTCAGGGCTGTTTACCTTGGTCCCAGGAGTGAGAAATGGTGTAATAATTTGCCTGGTAGGTTGGAAGTGCCAAGGCACTGGCCTCCCACGTGCTCTGGGATAGATGTGTACAGCACCAGTCCCTCTAATCAGAGCTCAGAGGGGCTGTGGAGGCACTAGTGCTGCCCTGTGCAGAGCTGAGGTTGCAGGTGCTTAAGCTGGCATTTGTTGAGGGGCACTAGACACATAAGAGCTCCCCTTTGCCTTCCTTCACTGGCTGGTGAAAGGATGGCTCTTCACACAGCCTGAGGGAAGTAACTCTGTTCTACTACAGGCAGGTGAATGCTATCAGTACATTTGCACCAGCCTAACTAACCAAAATGTCTCCCATCACTTTTTCCAGACTCTAAGTTTTAATTAAAACAGCCAAAAAGGGGTTTTTATTATGACTGTATGGAAAATTTTCAACATACTGTAACATAAATATGTCACAAACAGAAATAATATGTCAGAGTGTCACACAAAAATACAAAGTCCTAATAAGGTGAGAAGCATTATCCTTAGCGCCTCAACAACTGAGACAGACTGTGCTGAAGACAGGAATACTGTAAATTATATATCATGGCAGCAGGCTAACTCTCTTTCTATAGACAGCAATCAAATCACTCATTAAAATACAAATGCATAAGCCTGTAGTCAGTCCAGCTTCCATTTTCTAGCACATTTAAATGCAGCTGGGCTGGCAACGTTTTTGGGACTTTTCAAGCCAAAGATCAAATGGTTTGTTTTATTTTTTTTAATTTCTTAAAAACAATGAAACAAAAATGCATTCCTTGAGACTGAAGGATGTGATCTGAAAACTGCCTTTCCTCCCATCTATACAGAAAGTTTTCTTGCCTCCACTCTGCAAGGGTATATTTTTATGCCTCATCACATAAGAATGTGAAAATAGATGTTTTCCATTGCAGTCACTTATTTTGGGATCCTGGGCTCTGCCAATTGCTGTGCATGAACCCCTGTAGATGAAAAAATAATCCAAAATCCATTCAGACCTATTCAAAATGAATGATTTCCCTGAAGGCCCATTTATGCACATTAAGATTTTCCATCTGTGAGATTCTACACCTCCATAGATCTTATGAAAAGAACATGTACCTCTGAACACATATTTCAGAGTTATAGATGTGAGGTTGCTGGTGGGACAGCAAGGACTGCCTTATACTTGACAGTTACTTTTAGTAAGGCAAATTATCTTTTTTCTCTACTGTCCTTTTCACAGACATTGGGGACTACACCGTGGTTATCAGGCTCAAGTCCAGACCATGCATTTTCAAAAGCTTGACTGTCTTTAAATCCAGGAGCTTTCTTAAGGACAATCTACAAGTCAAACAAAAATGACAGCGTCAGATGTCACAATTCAGTGTTTAAAGGTACATTCTCAGCAGAGAATTGGAAATGGAAAGACAAGTTGATGATCTGTTTGCATAAATGCAGGGAGCCTGAAGCAAAGAGGTAGCTAGCCACACACACGGGTATTTGAACCTCAAAGAACTCTGCAAATACATGAACATCCATCCCTAGGTTCAGCCACATTTCAGCTTTCTGTCACACTCAAGTAAAACCACAGGCTGTACCCTGAGTATTCCTCCTTGTCCCTTCTCTTCCATCTGTCTGCTCAGAGAAGTCACACTGCCTCCCTCCCACAACTAAGTCCTCAATGGCAGAGCTAACAGTCGCTACTCTGAAAAGTCAGCCAAATTCATGCAGCAGCTTGCAGCTGAACAACTGCCCTTGTTGATGGTCACTGTACACAGAACATTCTCACAGCTTTCTCAATTTTTTGCTTGTCTACTGTTTATCACCTGAATCTTCCCAGCCGAGACTCCAGGGAGCATGAACTGCCATTTCCAATTCAGCTCAGTCTTGCAAGGTGTGACACTTGCCTTCAAGAAGCATTCAGCATCTCCAGCATGGCCTGTTTACAGCTCCTGTGAACAAGAGCTATAGAAGAACCTTGCAGGATTAGGTCCTACCTGGTAAGCTTTCTGAGAGGTTACCAGTGCTTTGCCACAGCACTGCAAAAGTAAGAAAATTCCTGGTTTCCAAACCCAGAATCCCAGCTCTTTTCAGGAGTTCTAAATTCATTCAAAAATAAATTTACATATGCACAGTTAATGAACCAAACAGAACAAACACAGAGAGAATGACACATACTACTACAAATTGAAATTGAATCACAAAGGCACACTATAGTTTGTCCTCTAAGTATCAGTAGCCCCTAGGGATCTAGAACATCTGTCCCATAACTAGAGTTCAATATATATATTAAACAAATTAGTCTCTTTCAGGTGGTTTGAAGAAAGTGGAATAATGGCAGGAATGCCACAGCCTTCCTGTACAACCTTAGTAGCATCATCTAGCTTGTCTCATCAGAGCTATAATAGCTACCAGGAATGCTGGATAACACATAAAAGACTCTCTTAGAAGGGAGATGGCAAAAAGGCATCTACAAAAGACTTGCTGAACTTCTACAACCCTGTGTAACTAAAACATAAGTACTTATGACTTTACTGTGGGTGCAGCAGTACATATCTGATCCTGACACCTCCAGATGGCAGGAAGCTTCTTCTTTCCAAGATGCTAACAGCTATTTAATGGGCTGCTGGTATTTTAAGGACTGTTCATCACGTAATATGGCTTTCATTATACAATGCAGTGACATTTGGCTGAAAGTACCTGTCTTGGAATCACAGTAGCTAGAACCAGTGATACTTTTCTATTTGATAATACTGGCATGGCTGAAAAAAATGCTAATCTTTACATACTCTTCTGATTGTGTTTGCTTTAGCTCCTAAGTTACATTAATCTAATCTGTTTCCAGTGGGCAGGAAGATATCCCTCTGACACTGTCATTAGTTTGTGAGTGGCAATGACGATTTACAAATGCCATGTCAAGCGAGTAACTGGTGCTGCCCGAGACGATCACAGAATGCATCCCCTGCCGGAGCATCTCTTCCAGGTGACCTGACATCGAGACAAGGGCCGTGCCCAGCCCCAGATCTCTGCTTTACAAACACAGTACACTACACCTCGCAGCTCAGAACGACTGCTCAAAGCATCTGCTGAAAACCCAGGGCAGGTTTTTTCCTTCCTTTTGTCTTGCCCACAGCTCAAAGAACGTTTATCTCCACCTCCTGCATCCAGCCCTGCAAGGATAACAGACTACAGCAAACTGCCTCTCCAAGATGCTGCAGGTAAACTGGACACCTGTCTGCAGCCGTTATAATTAATTCAGCGTTAGAAACACAGCATCAGCAAATAGTACAGGGGTGAAAAGGCTATATCGGGTCCCAGGACAGAGTACAATTTTTTTTTTTTTTTAATCTATCCCCGCTGCTCAGCCCAGACATTGCAGACCACGCCTGTGAACACCAGCACAGGTCTCCTCCTCCTAGGCTTCATTCTCCCCGAACAGTCACTCCGCTGCCCTCCCCAGGGCTGCCTTCGGCCGGCGGGGCAGCGGCCACTGCAGCCGAGGCGGGGGACACTCCGCGGGCAGCGGTACGGGCTGTCCGCCACCGCCGCGAAGTTTCCCCGTGCCGGCAGGCGGTCTCGGTCCCCAGCCCGCGATGCGCACGGGTCGCACACTCACCTCTCCTGGCCTGCCTGATCTTGGGGCTCAGCATGCTCCCGGCTGGGCGCTGTCCGCAGCCTCAGCGCCCGGCCCCGGCCGCCGCCCCGCGCATCGCCGCCGCTCGCTCCAGCCCTGCCTCGGGGGCGACGCTTCACGCGGGGCTGAATAAACCCTAATGCATTATTTATCCGGCCTCGAATTAATTCCCATCCAAACTAGGCATTAAGTGTCTCGGTAATTACTGCCGATAGATCAGCAGCGCGCAGACACGAGGGCTGGCCCTGGCTCCTGTCGCTAATTGGCCACGCGGCCGTGTGATCAATGTGCCGCTTGCGGGGAGCCGCGCTCGGCCCCGCTCCCGAGCTGCGGCTTCCTCCGGTGGCGTGCGCTCAACAGATGCTTTGGCTCGACAAGGATCAGATCAGGAGCTGAACCTGATTTAGCGCGATTTTTTCTGCGCTGGAAGAAATACCGAGCGCGCTGGTCCCGAGGGCAGCGGCGTGCTAGCCACCTGCTGTGCCCTGCATCCCTCCCGGGGAGGCATCCCGCCCACAGCTGGGGAGCCGAGGCAGAAACGACCCACTGCTCGCGGCGAGAGAGAAAAACATCTCTCGCCTGCACTGACAGAGTCGGAGGATGGGCACAAGGCAATGTCTTCATTACATTTTACATTGCATTTTAGCACCCATCGTTTTTAATTGTGCTGTTTGCTAAGCTCAGCCTCACCCCTCCCCAGGAAGGAGGCAAGTCTGCAGTTCTGCAGTCAGTAATGAAGATGAGGAAAGGACAAATGTTTGTTAAAATAGATAGAAACTATTAAATAGTATCTATAAAATATAAAGAGATAATTGGATGATAATTGCATCTGAGTAATGGACATATCCTGACCCTGGACTGCTCAGAGCTCTATCTGCCTAGCAGCTCCTTCTGTGAGTGCCAAAAAGGGGTAAATACTTCCCTGGCAGTATACGTGTCCTGCAGTATCGCCCTGCAGGTTTGTATTGCTGAGCTGTGCTGACAAAAGGCGTATGAGATTGGCAGTTTTCTGCTCTTCCAAGATGTATCATGTCTTGGATATTGAATGCTGGCTATCAAGTTATAGCTCCAATACTGCAAGAGGTTCTCTGGCTCTTTACAGAGGTTGTACTTCTCAATGTGCAGACTACAGCAATGGCTAAGATGTTTTGGACCTTCAGCTGCTGGTGAAACCAGCACCTTTTAAGCTTATAAGTGCAAAACTTTGAGGTCAAGGTGGCAAGAACTCAAACTTGCACCCCTACAGGCAAGGATAGAAGTGGGATCTGAACTACTGTCTCAGTTCTGAACACACAGCTTTCTGCAGTTATCTCCCCACTAATCATCTGTTTTAGCTGGGTTTCAGCACAATGAAGAACAGCTCACTGGTGATCCCTTGGCCAGCAAACTTAGCAAATGTGCTGATACTGTGGATAAGCAGAAGGAGCAGAGGGGTGTTACATTCCTGCCTTTCTGTCCAACCTGAGACCTGGGTCAAAAAGTTGTTCTGACCAACCGTTTAATAGAACTCCTTTTCTTTTCATATTTTTAGCAATTCCTGTCTGTTTTGGTGCTGTTTATACACATCATTTTGCAGTTTGAGCAGGAAGTCAAAAGGTGTGTACAGTAAACATGACAAGGGATAAAGTTGACTGAACTTTTAACCTCATGGGAAGCACAGAACACTTCATCCTGCTAAGTCACTTCCCATGAAAACTTGATTTCCCCTCTGGGGAAAAAAATATATAACGTGACCTATATAAATAATTATAATGTTTATGAGTAAAAGGAAAACATTCGAGCCAAGTTCTAAGTTTTTCTTGTTAAAAAAATACTCAGTGCAAGCAAATAGAAACATTCAATTTGACCTTGTTTTGGTTTGACTTAAACATTTTCAGCCCTTCTTAAAGCAATTTTCAAAGTATAAACATAACTTAAATGATTTTTTAAAGACTAGGAAAGGTGGAGGAGGGTCCCTCCATTTAAGTATTGGTCTGAAGTTCAGGTCTGAAATTCTCAGGCGCTATTTGGGGGGAGTAAACTGCTTGCCAAGGAAAGAAAAACAAAATTAAAACAAACAAGCCAGCTGAGGAAAAACAAAACAAAACACAACAAAACACAACAAAACAGTCACCTCCAGCAAGTGGTTCCACACTAGCTGCAATGCCTTGGTCTGAAAATTTAGAGAAATAGTTTCTCAAAGAAACACTAAGAGTAGATCCTCTAGGGAGGTAGCACAAGTTTCCAGAAGGAAAAACACTATGGAATATTTAATTCCTAAAGCTTCTATACTAAACTGCTTAAACTGAGCAAGATAATTGGGACAAGTTATTTCAACAGTTTGTATTTTCCTTGATTCTCCTGTGTGAGTTTAACAGCTCCTTTCCCTCCCAGCAGCAGTGATGTTCTCCCCTGTAAGCACACTGAAAACATGGGAGAAACCTGTGATGTGATCCTGAAGTGCATTAATAGCCTTGATGGCCCCAATACACCTGACGTGGTCACCTTCCACACCCTCTGCCCATAGGTCCAGGATCTCTATTTAAGCCCAGGCTTAGGCTTCATACCTATCTTAAACTATGTAGTAGGAACATTAGTCTTAGACACACAACAGTGTGTCTATAAGGATGTATGAATTTGGATTATAATCTATAGATTGTTTTTTCAGCTAGATTTTACGTCTCCCTCAATGTTGTGGATTATCCTAGTAATTAGAAGATTCTGACTGGTATTGGCAATCTTTATTCTACATAATTCTCACTCTCTAGCTGCAGAGTGTTTTCCTAGCTTGGCCCTAGGCCTGGTTCTTCATCATCATAAATGTGTTTGATGCGCTTGAGTTCTGATTGAACCTGGCCATTTCTAAATCTTTCCTCCCTATTTCATTCAAGTACTGTGGGGCCTGCCCTGCTGTGCTCTCCCCTCTCTTTTCCTTAGAAAGAAAAGGGGGTTTACTGGTCATTCTATTCCAGAGCTGGGCTCTAAGGGTTGTCCCATTTAGCAGGCTTCTTAGAGTGACTAAGGAAGCTGCTGGGATGTAGGCAATAGGGCTTTTATGACTGATCTGAGTAGAGAGGGGCATCCCTGACGACTTGGGATACCAAAGTGACAATGTGTACCAGTTGCTGCAAACCACTGCTCTCATGGTTATATCCCTCTGCGTGGTCAAATCCAGAATGGAAGTCTGTTGTAGAGCATTAAGCATCTATTGGGCTAGAAAATAGAAATCAGTTGGCTAACCACATACTGGAAAACTGCTACTATGTGACTCTTATGTGAATCTAAAAATAAATGTAGTCTTTAATTATCTGCTTCCTTTTTGGAATGTGGAAAAACTCTTCTGTCTATCACAAGTGTTCCTCATTGATGGTTAAGCACACAACATGAAGGCAGGTGATGTGACCTAGGGGTTAAAAAGCTTAAGGAGAGTGAGGAAATGGGCTCTCTCCTCTTAACGACAGCTGATTTCCCATGGCTCAAGCAAGACATTAAATCCCAGGTGGTGTCCATATTAATGCAGTGTTTTGAGATCTGGGATTGGCAAGTGCTATCTAACTGCAGAGGATGGTAATGAGTTTCTGCAGTGGGGACACTCACAGAAGATATGATTCATGTGTTGGCGCCAAGGCTGATGACTGGAGGCTATGAAACACGGCGGGTGCTCGAGACGGAAGAGTGCGTGGGCCAGTGAAGTTGCTGAAGCTGTTATGAGGCGGATTGAATGGATCTCTGTTTCCCCAGGCTGCACACACAGCATGCTGTCACCTACCAATTATCACACCACATATCCTTTTTTCCTCCTCCTCATCTTCTGGTTCCATCTGCAGGCCAAGGACTTGTTGTAACTAGCTGAATGATAACATTTTCTTTGCTCATCAGCATGATGCAGCTGGATCAAAGCCCAAGATCAAATCACCCTGGACTTTGGCCCCACTGAATTTCAGTTTATTTAGACTGAAACCAAAATTACAATCTGTTCTAATCTGTTATAAAATGGAGTTCATGGAAAAGGGTCCAGAGAAACAAGGAAAGACCATGGTTTGCATTTTGAGATCAATAACTGCAGCAACATTTCTTCTGCAAGGCAAGTTTGAATGGTTATGTGTTCAGGAACTGTGAAATTCTGCTGAAGTAGTTTGTGCATAAATTAACAACTTTTCAAGAATCTAATGACCAGAAAGAATTTCAATTTGATCTAGCCCTTGCTTACAGGCTAAGTGATCACCACTTGAAAACTCCTGATGCTGATGGTGCCAGCTGGTTTTCCAGGAGAAAAAGGCTACTGGTCTTTCAGCTGCCAGTAATCATTGATTTTACTGGCAGTCTTAAGCCTCAAAGTGAGAAACTCTCAAACCATGAAGAGAGAATTTTCCTGTTCTTCTTCCAAAATGGCCTCTTTAGTAAACTGATAATGCAGAATAGGGAAAGCTGTGTAGATATTCTAGAGCAGCTCTGGCAACAGCTGGAAGCTCAAAGGTATCTTTGAGGAAGAAAAGGTAATTAATACAGGAAAAACTTTAGTTCAGGAATTATCTAATGCCAAGGGACAAAGAATGGAACAATTTCTTTAGGGTTGGCTATAAAGTAAGGAAATGCATAAGCCTAATGACATCTTGGGCTTCCCAGGGGTAATGCTTACTGCAGGAGGCAGTGAATGGGCCAAACACATCATGACTGCTAGGAAAGGACAGAACTATGATCTTACAGAATTACATTCAGGAATGAGGGCTAAGGAAGGGACTAAGGAAAAATAATTCTTGATGTTTTTCAGAATGAAGCTAGGGAATTTCTGTGTGTCTTTATTATTCTTTTACAGTCGATGTTCCTTCCCATCTAGTCACGTTCCACAAATAGGTCAGGAGTAATTAATCTTTGATTCCAGGATGTAAGTGTGACTCTCTAGAGAGCAGCTGTAGCTTGAGAGAAACCTGTAACACAGCTGCCTTGGACTTCAGTGGGACAAGAAACTACCCTACAGAGATATTCCTGGCACACTTTAATTTTTTTCTCTTCCATAGTGGGGAACATATACCAAGTGTACCTATATCCCTGCAAGATCTCACTTACTACTAATGAAAATACCTTAATGCAATCCAAATCCATTCAAAAGAGTTCCCTGTAAGAAAAATAGATATTTTACATAAGTGACCTGCAAAAACACCTTGAGAATTGTATGTTATCTTTCATAGTAGATTAGAAAAGCATGACTTGGATTTCTTTCCCTTTTTGTTTATACTTGACAAACAACAGCGATGTTGATGTGCCTTTTCTGATTTTGTTATAAAAGGGTAATCTCTGACCATGTCAAGGTGCACTGTTCTAAGGAGAAGTGAAACCTTTGACAGAAATTTTCAGCTTTTGAGAAGCTGTTAGGCAGTGAAATTGAAGAGGGGGTAAAAAAAAGGATAGACAATTCTAAATGATCTGATAAAGATTTCCAAATGTGTTTTGTGATGAACCTTCATATATTACAGGAAAGCAAGACTTAGATCATGAATAGGTATTTGAAGAACTTTTTAAGAGCAGTAAGTGTCTTATAAATCCAGATATTCTAGATTTCATAAACAGGGAGACAAAGTATGTTCCTAGTTTTTAACTTTTTTATATTTTCTCTTTTGTCTTTGTGGTATTATCCTTATTATACCAGGATCAGAAATTATAGTACTTTAGTACTAGAAACTCGTGCTGATGCCATATTCCTAAATATGTCTGCAAACAAAATTTCCTTTGGTAATGAAGGTGAACATAAGGATACTGAGACACCATGCCTTCAAGCATTGCATCACATTTGCTTTTCACAGGACAAGGAAATAAATATAGAATGGATAATAGTTGTATGGACAACCAGTGCCCACCTTAATTTTGTGTCTAGATGATAGCTTTATATAGGAGGCAGAAGGAAATCTTTCAACCATTGCAATATCTACTGGGGGCGTGTCAGGACAGATGAGAGACTTTGAAATATTTGGTTCTGCTCTGTACAATAGCTAGTGGATATTTTTGAATCTGATACAAGATGACAATGACACTACAACTTGTGTCTCACAGTGAGATAAAATAGAGTTAATACAATCAAGGTACACAAAAGTATTTTTCCCCCAGTTATATTTGGTTTGAATTATGTTTCATATCTGAATAAGGACTACTCAGACTATTGAGGACAAGGGCACCTCTCCTACAAGGAAGAGCTGAGGGAGACAGACTTCCTTAATCTGGCAAAAAGGCTAATGGAGGAATCTAGTATCAACCCACAAGTAGTTAAAGAACTTTTTCAGAGTATAAAATCAAACACCTGGCAGTGCAGATGCTAAAACACAAAAAGCAATACCCCAAGTTTGGACCTTAGGAACTCAAACTGGAGCCCAGAAAAACTTTTTGACCAGAAGGATGATGATGCAACACTGGGACAGATCCCTGCAGAGCAGGGGAAACGACAGCCTTCAGAGGTTTTAAGATTATTAGATTAGTCTGGTTTTGGTGCTACTTCTGTTCCAAGCAGAAGGCTGGACTAAGTAACCTCAATAGGTCCCTTCCGTCAACATTTTTGTGAGCCTGTCTAAAAGCCTCTTTTCTGCTGCTACATCTTTTTAGCTAACAAAGTGCTATTTTCTCTCAGCCCTTGCCTTACTATCACCTTCAGATCACCACAGATCTGAGGGGGCTGCTACTGCTGTCAAATCAAGGAAATCACAGTGTAAGATCTTCCCTTCGTCATTGCCTCTTTTAAATTGGTGAATCAGCTCACAGAAATTCTCTGTGAAATGTATTCTGATCTTTCTGAACTTAATTTCCTGATTCTAATACAGAAAAGCATTTGAAGGTTAAATTTAAACCATGAGAGAGTGCTCACAAGCTTCACATGAAAATATATGCTTAACTGACCTGCTGGATCAGAATTTATTGGAGTCGTTCACATTGTTTGGATTTTGCACTATGTAGCCAAAGCATCTCAAACTTCAAATTGAAGTTTCTTGACATGACCAAGTCCCAGTTCACTGTGCTCTTGTGCTGACATCTCTGATTCTAGTTGTATTACCTGCATAGTTACGCAGTCTGCTCCAATCACCTAACAAAATTTTCAAGATTGAGCTTCTTTGCTATTCCTGAGACAGGTAGGATGTAAAAGCCTGGAGACATTATTAATTTCTCACTTGTTCATCTGTTTCTGTACACCATCAGACCTTCCCTGCACCTTTGAGAACAGTGACAGCAATATATCCTTTGGCAAGGAACTGCAGGACCTCATGCATCAAACGCAGTAACCTGGGCAATTGATAATCCTTTCTGTCACCTGTGGGCCTGGAAGAAATGAGGTCCTTGGCTGGGAGAGGAGATAAAGAAATGCATTATTTAAAACTTGAATGCCATCTCTGCAGGATGAATGTAACTTTTTTCTTCTTTCAGTGGCAGGAATCACAGAGCAGTGCATGCATATTTTAGGCACCAGGGACTGAAACTGGCATCCTCAGGAATGCATCTCCTCCTGCTGCCTCAGGGAAAAATATAGTCATTTAGGCAGATCTGATTCAAAATGGAACTAGGGTGAAAACTGGAGGCTAGGTGAAAAATGGAAGGAGCTAAAAATTTCAAATGTTCTATTATTTTAACACTGACCCATTTTTCTTCTGTTTCAAATAATTTGAAGCAGAGAAGAAGAAAATAATGAAATTAAAATAGATTTATTAATGACTTCCAGACTTGGGTTTTGGAGGCCCAGGTACTACTTGTGGCTCTGCCACTGGCTGGGTATATAATTTCAGTTCTTAATGTTACTGTTTCCAGCCTGTGAAATGGAGCCTGTAAAACTGACCTCTCTGATAAGCTTTTCAAGATGTATGGAAATAAAATTCCCAATCAAATGTGTTTAATATAAGAAATATTATTTATTATATAAAAGTGTTATCTGAAAATATGTTCCCATTAATGTTTTTGGATCAAAATGTTATGGAAAAATGTGATATTATTTTTAAAATATTTTCAACTTCTCTATGAGTGAAAAAAGTTTAGGAATTGTAGTACTTTAAAGCATCATTTACTTTAGAGCAGATATTATCCTATTAAAGATTGTCTTAGCTTGGTAATCAGCATTTTGTTTACAAGGACACCAGTTTCCTGAAAGATGACAAATGCTTTTTCCCTTTGCCTACCCCAGTATTCGTATGTGGAACAGACTCATTTGGATTATCCAACTGTTCATTTACACAAATGTCTTCTCAGATATGCCCTTGTGTGGAGGTTGTCCACTCATAGCTGCAGTGTAATGAGTCTGCATAGAGATACTTCATTTGAAAAGTCAGAAATCTGTAGGACCAAAAAAATTCCCATAATTCTAAATCCTTAACGAGGTTCCTAAGCTTGTGTTCCTGCAGGGAATTTCAACTTGGAAAAAATAAGGTACTGAAAAGTTCTATGTTGCTGGACTTCCACAGAGAACTGAACTACTCATTCAAGTTTTATGAATGGGGTTTCTGTTTTGTTTAAGAGCAACCAAATAACTCTCTAAAAATCACCCACCTTAACTCCCTTCAGTATAATTTGTCTCAGTATATTCTTGTTTGCTGTCATTCATTTAGCCTAACTAATATTTTTGTTCAAGGTTTAAATGAAAAAATACCTTTCCAAAACAAATCATCAAATAGTTTAATTTTGAAAGTATCAAAAACCATTTTTAACTAAATATCCCTTATTTTATTTTTTTTGGCCTATGCTGACACAATTCAAAAGTAATTTACTTCCCCCAGAGTTCTATTCTTCTTCCACAATCTTTTATCTGCTCTGCTACATGCTGACACCTTTATAAGCTGTGACCCTAAAGTGAGAAGGTCAAAGTACACCACTATTTTCTAAGTGGCTTCTCTTCTGGGTGCCCAGCTAAAACCTATCCTTTCCAGAGACTGGTGGGAGTATGAAAATGTAATCTTATAAATGCTCAAATAGCTGAAAGCACATAAACAGGCAGGTGAGGGGTTATATTTTGTGCTGTGACACTCTACTGTCTCGCTTTTTAAGATGGTCTCAGGAAAAGAAATGGAAGAAATGCAACTCTAAGATGAAAATGAACTGTGTACTTGCAGGTGTGTGAGGTTTTGGCTGCCTGATGTAAGAGCAGCCCTTGCAAGCCCTTCTGTTGTGCTGCCACCTCGTGACGCTCAGGGAGGATGGTGCCAACACAAAAGATGCTCAGAATTAAGACTGCCCGTGTTACTGCTGAGAACCACAAAGCAAGTAATGTTCTCTGGAGCTCAGACAGAAGCTAAAAGGCCGTAAGGTACAGTTTCCTATTTAAGATCTATATGGACAAAATAGACCTGTGGAAAGGGGAGAGCTCTGAATATCTCTGGAGGGAATACCTGTATTGGGCAAAGGCTGGCTGTATGAATTTTTCATCTTTATTGTCATCTCATTTGAGAAAAAAAAAATAAAAATAGAAAATAAAAGTTAAGTGAAAATAAAAAAGGCTAAGGCATTAAATAGAAATAAAAATACCACCCGAGCTTGGCCTATCTCAGTAAGGGTTTAGTCATACACTTGTCATCTGTGCATATCAGATGTATTTTAAGATGGATTCCTCCTCTGAGCTATTCTTCCACTTGTGCTGAATAAAATAAAAGCCATGTGCGTGCCTGATTTTGACTTTTTTTTTTCTTTTTTTTTCTTTTTTTTTTTTTAATTCTATCAATGATCTGAGCACATGTTCTGGTACTAGTTTGTTCCTACATATTTGGATGAAGGGGGCAAACCTTGCAGGCTACATTCTGAATGCATATAGGTCCCAGACTTTGACAAAGTAGGTTTCTGCTTCCTTCAGGTTAGAGGCACCTGTATTGTGACTGATGTACTGAGATACAAAACAATTATTTAAGTTTCACCTTATGACTGCTGTCTTGTTTTTCAGACAGCTTAGCAACCCTTGTTACTGAATAAGCCTTTGTAGACCTGCACGTGAAACCTGCCATTCAATTTCCCTTCTTACAGCAAGGCAATTCTTGAAGGCAGTGATCCTAGAGACCCTATGTCTGAACTCACATCCTAACATGCAGCCTTGCAGAGGGAATTTGCAGAGGGAATTTGCCGGGTCTGAGTCCCTTTTGCTGCTCTGCAACCCTGCAATGGCACAGCAGCAAAAGGGACTCCCATCTGACATGGAGCTGCTGAGGAGCCTCTTGCACTTCCCTCTTGTGGTGAGCCCCACTGCAAGGTAAAGGACTGCATCCTTTTACCAGTTCCTCCTTTACTGCATATGGTAGCTGCCTGTGCTGTGACTGCTCTGCTTTCAAGTTCTGCTGAATGCTCTGAGCTCCAAATGATCACACAGCCAATGACTACTTACTCTAATTTGCCCCTTTGACAAAGTATTTTGTACTGGTGCAGTGCTTGGGTTTAATTTCAGGACTAAAATTACTTTGCTGATGAGCAGCATCAATTTTGTGTATCCTTGTTGGTCCAGTTCCTAGCACAAAAGCAAACACTAATGTAGAACCTGGCTATAAATTAAGTAGAGATTAAGGATATTTTTTTCTTATTATTTACCAGACTAGAACAGAGTCGTTTGAACACCCAAAAAGCAACAGTCCCCAGGAAAGCTACCCAGCTTCAAGAATTGTTTTTTTTTAAATCAGAACATAGCAGATCGCAAAACCACTGTTTTCATTCCCATTCCTTTTGTCGAGAATTTTGTATGACATGGCAAACCAAATGCAATTGGAGTATTGGTCCAATAAATAAAGAATTGAAGAAGAGGGGAGATACATGAGTCTAGTTCACAGAGCTAGAAGAATATCTATAGAAAAAACAGACTTATCCATGAATAGGATGTGACAGCTTATTAAGTCTGGCTTATTAGGCACTTGCAGGTACCTGAGCAGTAATGACTGTGGGAAAGCACCCTTCCTGGATCCGTGCAGAGTCTCTCTGGGAGCACAGCTTATTGAGGAACAAGGTCATGAGAGCTGGAGTTTATCAGTAGACATTGAGATGCAAAAAACCCAGAAAGCCAAGCCAACCAAACAACCAAACAACAACAACAAAAAAAATAGTAGTTAACAGGGGACAGATCAGAGCTGGGAAAATGTCTGCTCTCACATTTGTATTTGAAGGATCTTGTTTAATTTGTTTAGCCTGAGCTTCAGACTCCCTATTTCCTCTAAGATGATGATGAGTGTTGCTGTAGGCTGTGCAAGCTACATAACATTGCAGAAGGCAAAGGGGGTGTAAAACAGGAACTGGGACCCATTTCTGAAACTTAAGAAAGTGATGCTGTCTGCAAAGATTTTTATCATCCTTCTGCAGAGAGAATAAGAAAGTGTAAGAATAAATGTTCCAAGAAAAGCAACTCTTGGTCAATATATGTTTTGTAATTACATCTTGTGCTTTTGTATGCAGCTGTCTCAGTGCTGTTTTCTCTGTGTTAAAGTCTAACTTTTCTTGGTAAATATTTTTTAAAAGTCCTGCAGAACTTCCGTATCATGATCATTTAATTCAACAACTTTTGAGTTGATATGAAAACAATGAATTCCTGCCTGTGTATCCTGCAGTGGAGAGCTAATATGGAAGTACAGGAGGGCATGCCATTGCTATGCCAGTTACATTTTTTTGCACCTTCCTTTCAACTTCTTCAATCTCATTAGACTAACGTGGGTTCTAGTGTGGAGATCATGTGTTCAAATTGCCTTAAAATTTTCCTGCACAGAACTTTCCTAGTCAGTAGGTGACATTTAATCAAAATAGCGGCTTCCCAGAGGAACTTTCTTTTTGATACCTTCGTTCTTCTGGGGAAAAATATTCTATTTATTCAGTTCTGTTTGGCTCTGACAATTTCAAATGTTTCAAACAAAAAATGTTTTCACTTTTGCTACATACCCATAATTAAATGAGGCTTCCTTTTTTTGTGTTTTTAAAAGTTGATGTTATTTTACTGACTCTGGAATAATTTTGAGATTTATTTATGCACAGATTTTTTTAAAAGTGTAGCTTAAAATAATTGTGTACTTCTGTAGTTATATCGTCCAGTGAGTCCCCCTGACCAATTTTAACAGAGCCAAAAAAAAATTGACCAAAAGGTGAAGCTACAGCAGCCTGATTTACATTACGTGCTGCATAATGGTTTGTAGGAAACTACCTCAAGATTGCACAGATTTTGAAAGATCAAAAATGACAGTTGCAGCTCAACATGTAAGATGCAGGCCATTGGAGTGTTGGCTCCTCTTTAAACCCAAAAAACTGGAAAAAATTAATTTTGATTTACAGATTTGTGTTGATGGAGGGTATTTGTTTCCAATGAAACATTCTGAAATAGCAGAATTCAAGCGACAAATTTTCCATTCTGCATAACATTGCTAATGCTCGCAAAAGGTGCAAGGTGCCGGCTGGGTGCCAGGAGGCACAGAGGAGCAGCTGCAGAACTCCTGACCTTGCTCAGGTGGAAACATGTGAGAAGAAATGGATCACTTTCCTGAGACAACCAGGAGCTCGACCACAGGACCAAGCTGAAGACTGCCCTGTCCTTTTAAACCCACAGTCATGGTGCCAGAGTAGTGGGGGAGGTCTGGGGCTCCCAATACAGGCTGAGAGTGCTCAGTGCAAGGGATGCTGGCAGGCAGCAGGCACAAACACTCTCCTTGCAGATACACTGTATGTCTTCACCAGCTACCTCTCATGGTTTCCTGCTCATGAGCTCCATTTGATTTGAAGCTGAAATGTAGTTATGTGTGCAGGTGCACAAACACGTGAGGTACCTGGCAGCCTGCACAGCATGGCCGTGCTTCGGCACATGTTGCCTTCTTCCCCTCAGGGTGGGGGTGCTGCCCACGGGCCTGGGTGGGAAGGGCCCTGCCTCAGCTGGAGCTGCCTGGCAACACCAACAGAAGCTGTCCTCTCCTTCTACCCCCACAGGGCTTTGACCTCCAGAGAAGACCCAGCCAAGGAGGTGGGATAACCTTGGTACACCTGCTGCCCCATGCCTCCCCAGCGTGGGTGCCTGAGGGAGAGGAGCTGTCAGAGTCTGTCTGAAGATGTCATCTGCCTCACAACTGTCTCTAAGATCCCAAGGCCCCAAACTCTGAAAGGAGTCCCTGTCCTGGCTGAAGTGGAACTTTTGCCAAGTCTTAGAGGACTGAAATGCATCTCCATGGAAGCGGAGTGCAAGAACAATGGATGGTCTGGTCATGGTGAACTGAACTGAACCAAGCCTGTTTACCTGGACTGGGCTGATCCTGCCTCAGTGACTAGGTACAGTTTGGAATGTCCCTGAGCACTGAACAGCAGCGAATCCACAACACAGGTGGTTCCTGCCTTGGCTCTTTGGCTCCATGCCCTTCGCTTTGGTTCCCACCTTGACCAACCTATAAAACTCTGGAGACCCTCGCTCACTTTTGTGATCACCCCACGGGAGAACACCGCGTCTATCGGCATCTCCGGCCTCAAGGACTCGGCTCTCCACATTGGAGCTATAATCCCCTTCCCCCTCTTTCCTCTCTTTCTTATTCTTTTTTTCTCTCCCCACTATCACATTTGGTGGCACTAAATAAAGGTGCATTTCTGGTTAAGCAAACTGAGTTGTCCCTCCCTGTGTCTTTTGTGCTTTGAGATCCCTAAAACAAACCATCAGGTCTCCACATACGCTTGCGGACCCTGACAGGAGCTGAGCTGCTCAGGCCCAAAATCTGCAGCTCCTTTGTAGCCTGCTGCCTGTGCTTCTTTGGGAGGATGTGCTGATGGAGCTGAATGCCTCCTTCATTGCAAATTTCAAGGTTTTCTGAGAAAAATGATGAGTGAAAATGATGGTTAAGCAGATGGTTTAAATTTCTGTCGCCTTTCTCTGTGGTTTCTCTGTCAGCTTCTGTTCTGCCGCTGAAAAGAAGGGAGGAAAATGAAACACAGCCGCTTCCCTAAAGAAATGAATAATGATTCTAAGAACATTTTTTAATCAACTTTCTTTTTATCAAGAAAATATGATGGATTTTAGCAAGAAAGGCAAAGAGTGGGGAAAAGCCTGCAGCGAATTCAACTTTTGGACACTGAAATGTTGAAAGGAACACATGTTTAAATTGCTTTTTTTCTCTAGATTGAATGTTACAAATGTGCAGCACAAAAATTTATTGTCTCAGCAAATTCAGCTGAATTTTACTTTTTATGTCTACAAGAAGACAAACCTGCTGAAGGGAGAAATACAGGCTTTTCAGAAAAGTCCCATCCTATTTGGGTTTGCAGTTGGGCTGAACTATGAACCCCTCAGGCAAAGGCAACTGCACAGCAGTAGCCAGAGGATGTGTCTGCTCTTGCTGTAGCCAGCCATTTTGGTGAATGTAATATTACTGAAGCATACTGCAAACTGCATTTTTTGGGGAAACCTGCATTCGCTGACATACAGCCTCAGGCTGAAGAAGTACTGTGATTCTTGGCATTCTGAACCACTAAGATACATTGGTGTGGCTGGTATCATACATGTAAAGGCATATATCTGGTTTTTTCCACTTGTGTGTGGAGATTGGAGTGGCAACAAGGAGAGAAGTTTGACAAGAAGCAACATGAGGAACATGTCTCAAGACTGTGAGACAGGTGGGCCTTATAGTTATCTCTGGATCCTTGCCTCAGAAAGCCAGCTGTATGTCTGGCTCAGGCAGGACACCATCTCCACGGGGCCATGGATGACCTACATCACAGTGCTGCCCTCCCAGATGGCAGTTTCCAGTTGGTATTGGTAGAGCTGACTCCCGGGACCAGGAGATTTAGTGTCCTTCCTAGATGTCTCAAATGAAATGAAGGTCCCTTTGAACAAGGTGCCCTGACATAGATGCAAATGCGTGTGAGAGACGTTTTTGTTTTAGGGGTTTTTTTTCTTTCTCTGAGACTATAGGGAAGAGGACAAAGAAGGATTTTTCTTTCTGTTTTTGTAGGTGGAGGAACATTACAAAGGGTTTTTTAGTATAAACAGCCCAGACTGAAAAAAGGCGTTGTGGCACTGTTTCTTACTATGTTAACTGTACATTTGTCTTTACCCCTTGAGTTATTTTTACTACAGATAATTTGGTTACATCTGTTTTGCTCCAGTGAAGCAGAGATTAAGTGGGTGGGCATGTTGAAACTGGACTTTCAGACCCATCAACAGTTAGTGAAGTATGAAAAAGAGAAATGGTGCTTCCTCTGCTGGGACTCTCCTAACAATTGTGTGTCTGCTTGAGTCCTGACATGATCTAGTAAGGAGGTATCACTGGATTGGAATGATCCCTGGGAAATACACCTCTCTGATCAAACAGTATGGCAGGGCTGCTGCAAATGACTTTCTGTGCTTTTAAAGTGGCAGTAAAAGAGTGGAAGTGGAGCCCATTTAGGCTTGTTTCTGAGTTAGAAAGTATAAGACTGTTTTTCTCTCTGGATTGGTATTAATATTCTCTTCTGGATCTCTGTGTTTCTGCCATTCATCTCACCAGTGTGGGTTTGGCCAGATTGCAGCTGGAAGTGGATCAGCTGGTATGTGAATGGCCTACAGCAGGAAAGTAGCAGATGTGTTGGCAGAGAGTTTCACAGGCTGTGTGAGCTTGCTCAGCCTGTGATGAGAGCTGCCAGAGGCCACACCAGTGCAGCACAGAGCTGTGAGTGCCTCTGAAGCTCACTGGGGCAGCCCTGAGTGTGCATAGCTCAGTGTGACCTCGCATCTTCTTGGAAAATACAGTGTAAATTATACTTAACTTAGCTAATTCTTTCCAAAACTTGGTCAGTTTAGAGGCTACTGTATGTATAGGCTGGTGCGTTCTTTTCCTTGGGATCTAAGGTGCATTTCCATTTGCCACAAAGCTACAGTTCTGCTTAAATTCTGGTTTAATGTGTAAAGGGATGAACTAAGCCCATGATTTTGCTGCTGCCTGTATTCCAATACAAGACATTCCCCATAAGGGATGAGGACAGTCCTCTGGAATTGCTCTGTGCCAGGAATGCCACTGCATCAAGAGAGGCCCCTGTGGAGTATAGGCAATTGCTATCCTGGCTTATGACTTACTGGGATTCTTCAGCCTGGATTAGCAGTGCTTTGTGTTGTGAAATTGCAGCTTAGTTGGAAGAGAAAGTTGGTTAGTTTTCCTTCTGAATAAAGCAGATGTTAACAGAAAACAGGTGGCTTTAACCACCTAGAATAGAGTCCCCTCAGGTTTCAGTCACTTTAAGGTCATAATCCTGTTGGTTCTCAAGGTCACCATAAAATTGCTGGGGAGAAGCAGTTGGAAACACTTGAGTTTCTTGTGTAAAAATGTTTTAACTCCACCCCCCCTTAAAAAACCGTTATAAAGGCATTCAGATGTGTTATTAGGGAGTACAAAAAAGCACCTAGACAACCAAGAAGCAATCTTCCCCCAAACCCCTATCTAATCAAGGATCATTTAGGTTATCAGTGAGCTTATAATGCTCATAGTGCTTGTTTGATCTAAGTAACTGCCTTGACCTTTTCAGTAAAGAGGTCAGGGACACAGAATTCCCCTTGCCATTCAAATGTATTTATTTTAAGTGTGCACCATTTGAGGAAGGACTACAACAGTTGCCTGACTTTGGCCATGGATTGTTGCACAGCGAGCATGAGCTTTGTGGTGCTGTATTCCTAAAGTAGTTTTGTGAACCTTAAATTTAAAATCAAAATGAAACAAATCCCACTCCCCTTCCCCCTTATGAATGTGATACAGAGGGGAAAATACCTGGTTACTCTTGATGCAGGGAGAAGAATGCTGTGCCTTCTAGGCTGTGTGTTAGCTGAGCTGGTCTAAATTGCTTTGGGAGCTTGATGACTCCCGAGCTGTGCTTCATTTGCTTTTCACTTCTGCTTTCCTCAGGAAGTAAGTGCAGCAGCTAATCAGGTGATTCACAGTAGAAAGTTTAAAGAAGCAGAGTGGGAGCTGCTGCATTCACCAACATGCCTAGTAGGACAGAAGCAGAAACACTCATTTCTCTGGATACGGTTATTGACTGCAAAAGGAGCTGCCAAATCTAGGAGCCCAGGTATGTCAAGAGATTTTCTGTGAAACCAGACAGATCAGGCTGTTAAGTGTTGAAGGAACCTGCAGTATTGGTTACAACTGGTATGTTATGATAGGATTACTTCCAGTTAGTGAAGGTCTCAGTCAAAGTTCATCCCACACTGCAGTGTAAAGACAGCTTTCCTTAGGAGGTAGTGGAATTCCTGTTTTCAGCATTTACAATTATTAGCTGTCATAACTGTGTTTATAAAACAGTAATCTTGGCTGCCAATGAAAGAAAGGGAGTATAAAGGAGTATCACACTGGATTTTTCAGATGATCTGAGCTGTGTGTTTCTTGTAGTCCACAGAATCCTAGGATTTATTAGTCAAGAAAAGTATGTTGGGATAAAAAATATTTAAAACAGGTAGTCCTAGAACTCGGGGTCTACTATTTTGTCTAGTATTTCTCTTGTTATCTGAACAGCTGGAGTAAATAAGGAGGCCAATATTTTGTGTCTTTATTTTGTGTTCAGGTACTTTTGGAGATTGAAGATTTCCACATGCACTCAACTAACATATTTTAAAGACACTAACTGTAAAAAGTGGATCAATTTTGGCCAGAATTTTGGTATAAGGCTTAGTTCAGGCATTTACATGAATGGGATCCTTCTATAAACTGCTGAGGGGGGTAATCACAGATAAATATAATTAAAATGTCTTTTAAAAAATCATGTTTGTTTAAATAGGTAGCAGTATTCTGCTGGTCCTTCTGCCAGTTTTGGTCAGGCCTTTCTTCCCTTCTGTCTTTTCAATCTGGAAAGATGTAGACACATCGCTGTGTGATTTCACACAAGTTTTATTTAGGAAAAAAGGGAAAATACTTGATCAAGTTCCATTTTCTCTCTGTAGTCTGACTGCATTCTGAATGATACTATCAGACTTACTTGATTAATCTTCCCTTTTATATCTTTTAAAATATTTATTATTTAGAGTTTACTTTCTGCATCATTGTGATACTTATTAGAAAGTATCTTATCAAAATTAATCAAGAATCAAACAAAAAAAGCTTATCAAAACTGAAATAAGCTATTAACTTACACTGAGGATCAGAACAAGTGGTGGAGTGTACAAGAGACAACATATAAGACATTTTCAAAATACTTAAGTTATTCTTAGTACCAGAGATATTTAAACATTGGACTATGTGATTTTGTGCTTGGTCTAGAAGAGTAATTGTCCTCCAAGATGAATTGAAAATTAAAAGTATTTATAAGTCCTAATCAAGTTGTAGATGCACAAAAAGCCTTCTAGGAGTAATATTTAAAGCATATAGTGCAAGTAGAGTCAACAGACTTAATACTGAAGGACTGATATTTAGTCTGATGGGGCTTTTTAGTCTAAATAGTTGGAATAAATCACGAGAAATATCATATCTTCTTTTTGCTTTCTTGTAGTTTTGGAGATTAAAATGTTTCACATACACTCTAAACATGTTACATAGCCTGTTAAAATTCCAACTTCACTAATGAAGTTGTTTGTGAGCATCTAGTTGTAAGAGTTTCTGTGGCGCTGGGATGAACTCTTTCATTACATGGATTCATAGAGTGAACACCTGGAGAGGCTGTCCTTGCTTGCTTTAACTGTGCCACCAACAAGAGAAGCCCTCTCAGTCAAGTATAAATAGAAAGAGAAAATTGCTAAACACATCTGCAGAGCCATACAGTGCAGCTCAGGGATTTGACTCATCAGTCACTGACCTTCTTCTGAGGCTGGTGGAAGCAGTTCATTTCACCTCTCCATGACTAAATTTCACCATTTGTAGAATGCCTCTGTACAGCCCTTTGGGGTTCTCTATGCAGAAGCCCATGGTGAATGTGGGCACTGGAGTGAGTTACTTGTTAGCATTGATTTAGGCTTAGCAGAGTGTCTTCCAACATGAGAGATCTCCTTGAGGAAGAGAATGGCTTTGCTATTTGGGATGCAGGTTGAGCCTCACTGAAAACATGACTGAACTATGCTCACCAAAGCCGCTAGAACAGCACCCAGGCTTTCTCAACCAACACACACTTCAGTATGACTCAAGTGGGTCAAAATCCCAGAGTTAATTATAACACATGACAAATGTAACTCCCACACAGTCATGAAGAACAGTCTTCCTCTTTATTCTGTGCAGTCACCACACTTTTTTATCTCATAAGGCTTGTTGTCTTAATACAGATAATTAAGGAAAACAGCAACAAAGCTCAAAATGTTGTGGAGATAGGAAGTTCTAGACTGACTTTTCCTTGGGCACTGACCAAAATGACGTATGCCTCCATCTCCTAGCAAAGGACAGGGTATGGGCTGTGGTAAAATGTTAGCCTGTGGTGTAGTATGAAGGACCAGCATTTGCATCTAAGCGCAGGTGTCTGCTGGGACCAACGTCCTGCTGCAGAGGGTGTAGTGCACAGTGACAAGATAAATGCCCTGCCTTCCATCTCTGTGGTACAGAGCTACTGCAAGAGTGCGGAAGTGAAACTGGTTCATCTGGCACAGAGTGGGCAGAATGCAAGCAGTAAGCTACAACTGATGGATGGCAAAGGAAGAGAATCCCAAATGCAATTTTAGTGTTGGCTCATAATTCTAAATCAGACGCACAATACTGTCTTTTAAAATTTATTTTAATGTATGTATTGGTAGTGCAGATCTGACTTAGATTTTTAGTTATGTTTGCTTTTTCAGCATTTTAATTGAAAAGGTGGAGTGGCAGTCACAGAGACACTGTAGATAACCTATTTCCCAAAATGAAAGTAGATGGGTGTTTTTCTTTGAGAGGGTAATGATTTGTTAAAGACTCTTTTAAGCTCTTAAGAAACTATATACTTGGTTAGTAAAGTGAGCTACACTCATCTTGATGACATCTCCCATCTGTCCACCCACACTGTCATAATTTGTCCTGTCGTAGTCTCAGGAGTAGTCAGACAATGACCTAGACTCTGATAAGCCCATGGATGACTTTGATGGAAACTGGAGAAGCCTGAACTCTGTTGGTGTAAGTGATGTAGGCTCATGATGTAGGCTCAGCATAGCAGGGTGAGCTCACAGAAGGCTGTGTCAAGAAGTAGGGCTGAGTGGCCCCTCAGAACACTATGAATGAAAACATGGCTGTAAAGTAGATGAGAAGACTTGGGGTTGAGATAAGAGTACCAGAAGGATTCTTCGATTTGTAGTGCAAGGTGGACCCATTTTAATTTGATGGACATGAGGGTGCCAGAAGCACCAAGCTCCTTCACTGAGGCATATCCACTTCAGTTTACAGGATCAGCAAAATGAGCAGTGTTGTGGAGCAACAGCTGTTGTACAGAGCTGTACATTTGCCACAAGGAAGAGCTGAATGTTGCTGCTTCTTTGGGCCAGAACACCTCTGTGAGGGATCTTTGGCTTTTCCACACAGCTACTGTTTCACATGGGCTTCACTCTCAGGCAGGGGTGTTATATTAGTGATGTGCTGCTAGATTTAGCATCCATCTTCAATGAAATGTGTAACCTGGCTCTTGGCTAGTGCTCTTCTGTTGCAGATCTGCTGATAGTAATAGTTATAACTTGTTACACCTCCCAGTTGCTGTGACTGAGGTATAAGGGAGAGGATCTGACTCAGTGGCAAAACTGGGCCTGGAATCCAGATTTGCTGTGTGGTTTACTGGTTTATTCTGCCAAAGCCCAGATTAGTTGTGTAGCACATGCATATGTCTCATGGAAGAGGGCTTGTTCATGCAGTTGCAGGGCAGTAATGTTCTTGTCCAGGAGCAGGGTGCTTTGCCATTAAAATTGGGAAAGAGCTAGTGACTGAGAGTGTTTCCGTATTTCTGAACTCTAACTCCAACAATTAAAACTGCCATTGTCTAATTTCTTGGGAGAGTTGGCTGATAAGAGGTGGAAATAACACAGTCTATTTATCTGGTCTCATCTCAGCATGGACAAAGCAGCTGAACCCATGTGGCAGCTGGAGGATTCACCTGACAATGCAGGACAGCAAGAGCAGGACCCAGATGATGGAGGCACAGCAGAAGTTCTGGAGCAGCCTGCACACAGCAAGGATGAGCTACCCCAGAGCCATACCCTACTGTGGGAGACTCTAGGCAAACAGTTTGTAGAATATGAACAAGTGGCTCCATTTCTCATCCCAGAGGATCAACAGAGAAGGCTGCTGAAACTTCTTCCCCTCCTCTTAAAGGTTTGTTCCCTTTATTGCCTTTGGTGCAGATGCCAGTTTGGGTTTCTTTTGCCCTATCTATTCTGTGGTCAACTAAACACCCAATATAGTTAATTGAAGCAGGATCCTTTTAGGTGATAAATTCTTTTACTCCATTGGGAGCTTGGGGAAGCAGCTCCTTGTCCTCCTTTCATCTACCTTACCTGCTAAGTTTGCGTGAAAAAAGTACATGGAGGAACACTGCTTCACTTTCCTGAGTGGCTAAATTCTATTCTTGAAATCAAGGAGTGAGGCAGGCATCTCACAAAGTGAGTACCCTGTGAAGAGGTCACTTCATGTCTGCCTCATCTATTTTATTACTTAGTGGGTGCTGAACACAGTTTCAGTCTGGGAAAATGTAATTGTGGCATGCAGCCAGTTAGGGGAAATGAAGATGTACAGACTTGAGGTGGAATTTTGGGGTTAATGGCAATGCTGGTGTCTAATTTTAGTGCTTGAGAGAGGAGTTGGCTGAGAGATGAGGAAACCATGGAGTGAGAAGAAGAAGGGCATGTTATGGGTGAGGGACACAGCTGAGAACTAGAACAAGTTAGTTAGCAGGCTGCCCTACAGCTGCCATCAGCCAACGATTTCTGAGATTAACATATTGGAAGGTGAAACTAGAAGAGCTCTGTAATGAATGGGAGCCTCATGGGCTGGTTTTCTTTGCTGGAGTCTTTGGGATATACAGGAAACTTCTTGAGAGGATTATACAGAGACAGAATGGCAGAGCATATGCTGAGTGAAGCAAAAAACCTGGCTTATTTTTAAATGTACTGTGGCTATGTACAAATACAGAATTGTTTTTTTTCTTGGATTACTTCAGGTATTTATGGGTATTGAATCTGCATTTTTACACTCTTGCTGCGTCTTTCAGAAAGAAAATAAAAACATCTCTTTTTTACTCTGTTTTAATGATGGCATATTTCAGGTGGCTGAACTTGTGAGTTCTCAGTGCTCTTGAGTGATGGAACTCAGATCTGTCTGTTCCTTACCTAGCTGAGTTGGATTTCTGAAATAGAAGTCAGTGGGTAGTGAGGAAAAAAAAAAAAGTTTATGCATGGTCGCTGTTTACATGGAAGCACAGTGAGGCATAAAAAGTGATACTCTGCATTTTGAACTGAGTGTATAGGAAAAGCACTGTGCTCAGGGCTGTGACATCTTTGGTAAAGCATGTCAGTAAAGCAGGAATAACTTCCAGATAGTCATAAACATTTCACTTATCTGGATGGAGAATGAACCTTTGATGCTTGTAAGTCCTGATGCACAGTGAAATCTTGATACTGTAGATGCTGATGTCAATGAACTGCACTGAAACTGGTGCAAACAATTGAGTAGGCTCTGTAGAGCCTGGAGCCTCAGAAGTGGCCTTCTCATTAAATCTAAATGGTCCTACAGATATTTTATGTTTATTGAACAAAGCTTTCACTTTTCACCACTTCCTCTGAACTTCTGGATTTGTTTGCATAGAAGAGTGTCCCTCCCAAACCAAAGGCTATATTTGAACAGAACGGTTGCTCTCTGTATGAGCCTGTCACTGGAAACAAATCTCTTTGCAAATGTGCTGTGGTGATCTTTGCTGTCTTGGGAGCTCACCACTGTCTTATCATGTCACCAAATTACTGGCTCTGCAAAGGGGTAGCATTCCTTTCTCAGGCTGCAAAGAATGCATGTCACAGTCAGATTGGGGCCTGATAATCTGACAGTTTTCTGTACAGGAGCACATCCTTTTTCCATGGATCTGCTTTTAAAATGGCATGCTGAAAATTTCACTGTGTTTTTTTGTTGTTTTTTTTCTGAGATGGCACTAAAAGAAGTTACAACCTTTTTGTTTGGAGTGAGATCAATGTAGTTTTTGTTGTTTTTCTTTTTTTCTCCTAGAGCTGTTTTCAGATCCCTTGTCTTCTTTCCTGACATGGTTTAACCTGAGCCAGCAACCAAGTAACACAAAGGGACTCACTTACCCTCCTATCAGTGAAACTGAGGAGAAAATTGGAAGTGTAAAAAGAACACCGTCAATCCAAACATCCCCTACTTCTGTCCTCCTTGATCCCCCACTTTATGTACTGGGCATGATGCCCTCTGGCCTGGAATGTCCCTTTGGTCACTTGGGGTGACCTGTCCTGGCTGTGTCTCCCCCCAGCCTCCTCACCAGCGTGGCAGCATGAAAAGGCCTTGGCTTGTGTGAGCCCTGCTCAGCAATGACAGCAACATCTCTGTGTTATCAGCCCTGTGCTCAGCACAAATCCAGACCACAGCCCCACTCCAGCCGCTGTGAGGAAAATTAACTCCACCCCAGACCAAACCAGCACACTTCCTCCTGAAGGTCCATGGAAAACAAAAATCCTTAGTTGCTTCTAGGGTATTAATTCATCCCAATGAACAGACCTTGCTATAGAAGACAGTCTCTCTAAAAGGCTTCCTCCTGTTTTTGTAAGCAAAAGGTATTCAGCCCACTGAAGGTATTGTGGGCTTTATGTGAAATTCTTCTATTGAGGCTTTTCTGCCTCAAATTTACAATTAAATTGAAACTCTAAGATCTCAAAGTCTCTGAGTCCAATTAGCTCCTTACTTTTGAATACCATGTAGTGAGAATGAAGTAAACAAGTTATGGTAAAATGAGATTATATACAAGAGATTTACGTTTACTGATCCTTAACTAAGTATGAAAAGCAAGAATATTTCTAATGTGGTGATAATTTTTTGGAGTGAAATTTTCAAAGAACTGAGAAAGTTGTTAGTGAGCAAGGGTGATAAAAGTTAAAAAAATCCAGAAGTCTTAGGAATTAAAAATTGGATAGCAAAGCAGTAAATTCTCACCTGTCACAATAAATAAATAAATTTTAGGTCCAGTACTTTAGGGTCAAAGGAGAGTTGTTCCCAGGAGGCAAGATGAGTATTGCTGAGGGACTGGAAATGTTGTACATATGCATATCCATCATGAGTTTCCTTTCTGTAGGCTGAACTTCACAAGCCTTAGGGTGGTAGAAATTGATTTCCTGAATTTCAGTAATGCTTGCAAAAAGGGTCTTTTAAATTCTCAAAGGAAACTTTGCTACTGAATATATTCATAATGGAGAAGTGAATTTTTCATTAGCTTAACACTTAATTTTGTGCCCTAGATGTGAGATTCTTCCTCTCCATTTTTCTTAGATATGCTAGTGGAACTTTGCATCTCTTTAGAGGCATTTAGGTCCAGAAGTGTGACTAGAGCACACTTTGGCTTTGCATTATTCATGTAAGAGTACATTGTGGAGGATCTTGCCCTTTAATTTTAGGCATCATGTCCTTCCCCACATGACTTTTACTCCCTTCATATACCAGCCTTCTGCTGGCTTGGGGAAATGCATCTCAGTTTGAGTTCTACCTGTTGTGAAGTTCTTACAGAAACTACCTCATTTCCCCCTGTTTAACAATGGACTCTGTATGAGTCCTCTCCCTCCATGGAAGATTTTTCTCCTGTTTTTACTTTCCTTTTTCAATCATGCAGATGCCAGTGCATCTCTGCCTTTTTGCTTTAGAGTGCTTTAGCTCTTACTCAGTTGGCTGGAGAGAGGGGTCACCAAGCAGGAGACTCCTGGGGCGTGGGGACTCGTTACTCACTGGTGCTCCTTGACGTAGAGGAAAAGCTGTGGGAGGGAAATGTCAGCCATCTGCTCATGATTCAGGCCTGGGCTGGGAGTCATTTTAATGTGCCTTCTGTATCTTCCCTCTGGGTGCCTCAGAAAGTATCAGAACGTTCTATTACATGGCTGCCTTTTGAGCTAGCATCTCTCCATGAGCCATGGAATAGGAAGGGCAGATGGTAGCAGCAGACACAGGGAACTTGTGGCAGAATCTTAAATATGTAGAAACAGGTTTAAGAGGAAGGTAGAAAATTAGATTACTTTGATACCATATTATTTGAGATTCCCCTAAGGGCAGACATCCTACAATGGAGTCAGGTTGTTATGCTTCCAGATACAAATCTTCTATAGGCTCAGACAGGAATATGAAGTAAATTAGGTCTGTTCCTAAAGGACAATGTATTCTAAAGATTGGTGTCCAACCTTCAAGAAGAGCACTGACAAAATCAAATTAGAACATTAGTGGCCTGCTTTGTAGGGAAATGGACTAGTAGCATTGCTATGAACATTTGATTACTGCTCTCTGCTGTGTATGGTCTGAGCTTCTGAAACTTACCCTTCTCATTCTGTTAGCAGAAAAGTGAGTATAGCAAGGCCTTTCTGAATTGTTAAGAGGATGTTCCTCTTTGAGGAAGAGACTTCCCACTGCTTTCTTCTGAAAAAAAGGCATAGCTTAATGACAAATGTGTATTTTTTAAGTGACTCTAAGTTTCTTATCATTGTATTTACCCTGCTTGCTTCTGTTCTTTACAGATCTTCCCTCCCTTCTGCATCAGAGGTGGGGGAATTTGTGGATGTTACTTCTGCAACTGAGTGTCTCTGGAAGTAACTTCTGGTCAAAATCTAAAAAAAATAGCTTGCTTTTAAATTATTGACTGATTGATTAAAATTAATAATAGGCACACTGTGCAATTGCATTTCACTCTTGTAGTGCAGAAAGAAGAGTTGGGTGCATTTTGTTTATTGACTGCAGTAAAATGAAGTAAAAAGTAGGTGCTTGCCTAATTACTGAGAGATGACTGATACTTTGTCCACAAGCTGCCATCTGTGGTGAACGAAAAGAAATTGAAAGCAATGGTAGGGAAGGATATATTTGTGGAGGATCTTCATTTAGGAAGAGTTGCACTGATTTCTTGGCAGAAAGAATTATGGGATATCAGATCCAACTTTTTTTTAGGAAGACATACGTAATTTTTCTTCCTTTAATCATTGGGGCTTACAGCATTATTTTTCAGAGCTTCTAAAAGGAGGAGACGTTTTAAAATAAAAATTTCAAAATTGCTGAGGACAGAGGTATCTCAGACTGGTCTTTAGAGGTGAATGCTGAACTGTTGCTAGTACATAAATGTGTGTATCATCAGATGTTTCTTATAAAAGAATTGGCACCTGATTCTTGGAGGCTAGTTGGGTGCAACAGTATTAGTCTGCTGGAATATTTTCTTTATTGATCTTTAATTTTCCCCCCCCCCCCAAAGGCAGAGCTAAGAAACATTTAAGAGGGGTTTGTTTGTCAGACTCAGGAAATCATCAAGTTATTTATCTAGTAAGTTTTGTACTTAATTGCTAGTCCATTCTTGAACAACTGAGTTCTATACTTACAAATTGTTTATAAACCTGCCTATAAATTTGTGGTTTTTTCAGGGAGTTTGTTATATTTTGAAAGGGGCTAGCATAATTTTTGATACAAATAATTAGTGACACAGGGTATGACCAACATTCACATTGTTTGGATTGTATTCAGTGTAAAAAAATACTATAAAAGTTCTCTAGTAGATGCATCACGTGATTTAAAAGGTAGTTCTCATTTGTCTTCTGTACCTGTAGTGTCATACTCCTTCCTGTCTGGAAATACTGCTTAATGGACTACATGGACTAGGGAGGGAATTTTATAGAGGAATGTTAGCCTTATGCTCCTTTGTTTATATTTATTAGTTTTTGTCAATCTACCGAAGACATGATGTGTCAGAGACGTAACAATTGCACTTGGATTTCAGGCCTGGGAACAATCTGCTGGAGTAATCATATTACCCAACACTCAGCTGTTAGCCAGTGAGGTTTCCAAGCTTCTGACTAAAGAAATTAAGAGGAACCTCAATGGCAAACCTGCAGGTAATGATCCCATACCACATCCATTGGATCCAGTTATTTTTGAAATGTGTGTCTTTCAGTTGTACTCTGTGCTGGAAATAAAGGAGGAACAGGAAAATGCTCTGTGTAGCAAGCCAGACATTTTATGGCTGTGAGATAGCACTGATTTGAGGTGATGGCACTGAAGTTTGGCCTTGTATGCCATGCTGATGTCTAGTTTGGAATTTTTGTAGCTGGGAGTGTGTAATGTATAATGCCTGTAAGAGTTAAAGGGTAGGTTATGCACTATTCTGAGGAGCTTTCTTAAATGAGAAAAACATTGCTAACCACATATGGCTTTCCTGGTGCTATCAGCTGCCAGACTTCATGAACTGAGCTGGTATTCTTGGTGAAATTTGTCAGTTCGAAACGCGTCATTTACATGAACTGAGCTTGATGGTAAATCAAAATCATTTTATGTTTTTCTGTTTACTTCAGTGGACTCCTGCTACTGTAATTTTGTTAAATTTGTCAGATCTGTTAAGAAAGCATAAATGCAGCATTTTCATCTTTCACTAAGGAATTAAAGTTTAATGTTTCTGTGATAACAGAGGAAGCGCGTCTGGCCTTGGAGCAATTGTTGCGACAGAAAGGGGAAGCAGGAGATGGGTATTTGCTCCTGAAATCGGTGTACCTGCTCTCACAAACTGACTTGGTAAGAGAAAGTACTGCAAAGCATGTTCTCCTTTTTGTTTCAGAGAAACTGTGTCGGCACCCCAACAGTGGAACAGCCAAGTCTCAGTATTTGCATTATCCCTAATATTTTGAGCTTTAGCATGCCCAAGGTATATGGTTATGGGGCACACCACCAGGTCTGTAGGCCAGGCTTTTCTAAAAGAGAGAAGTAAGAATTTTGTGCTTTCAGATACCTTTTTCATTTTGATTATCAGACAGCTGGTTTTCCTAGTGTTTCTCTGCTTTTGTTCCCCCATTGTGTATCATTTTGTGTATTCTTTATCAGTCTAGCTTACATATTAAAAGATGAATAGTAAAAATCTGTCTGGTAATAGAGTGGTTGACTTTTCATTCCTGATAGCCTCTCGCTTTGAAGTGTTTCACAAACTCTGCTTGTACAGCCATCCCAAATGCAGACTGGTATCAGGAGTACAGCCTGTTGATGGACATCTGTGGTGTATTTATCTATGACATTTAATTAAACAATTTGTCTCAGTCTTTCTTGTTCAAAGAGACACAAAAATGAATTTTTACTGTCAGATTATAGTGGATATGTTCTGTCATAAGGAGCTCTATAAAATTATATATATAGCTAGTCACAACATGAAGTTTATGATGAGACGTGTTTTTCACAGATTTAAGACGTTGCTGTTTTTTGCAGCACACATACTCACAAAACTTTATATCATAAACCTCATTCTTCTGTTAGTTTGGTGCTGATTTTTGTTATGATTACTGTGTGCCAAGCACACACACTGGGACTTCTGGAAGTTCTACGCAACCATAGTGAAGATTGGAAGAAACTAAATGTTGAGAAACACTGTGAAGAAATTGTCATTTATAAAACCTGTAATTAGAAGTGTGTGCAGTTATTCAATATGTTAAAAATGTGAAGGCATTATAGGCAAACTGCTGCTATTCTGAGTTAAGGAGGGAATAGAAAATTCACACTGTCAGCATACCAGGCCTCTCTGGCTGCAGACTGTCCTGGGAAGTAATGGTAAAGGGGACACTGCCTGTGCCTGGCCTTACTGTTGGTTCAGCTGCTAGTTTCCAGGCTCTGTGCTTCACTGACTGCAGGTCTCCATATGCTGGACAGAGTACTTCTGCCAAAGCTGTATTTCAGCTGGAGCAAGAAGTTCTGGGAACAGCTACAGCAACACATAGTGTATTTAATTCTGCCAAGTGGAATTTACAGCTATGGTGTGTGACTGCCAGTCTTGTGTGCCCTACAGCACTCATGAGAGTAAAATGCTCAAGTAGATCTTTCGTCTGCCATGACTGTTCTCAGTGTGTAGAAACACAAGGGAACTCTGGTCAGCTTCTGGAGGGACTGATCTTATTTTTCCTACTTAGAGGACTATGTGGAACATTATTGGATCTGGACTTCCAGCTGCTCTGATGCAGTGCCTGTACCTTTTCTTTACTGTCCCTCTGAAGAAAACCAGTGATGACAGGGAGACAAGTGAGGATGATGCCCAAATTCAGGAAATGCTTGTTAAGGTGAGATGTTCATTTGGGGGTTCATTTGTCCTGATTACTCGATATTCACTTAGGCTTTCAGCTGTTCATTTGATTCAAACTGCCAAAAACCCGGTAAGCTTGGACTGCAAAACATTGAATAAGCATCAGGAGCCACATAAAACATATAAACTATCTCTTATTTTTTTACTAAACAAAACAACATGATGTTAAGTGGGAAACATCCAATCAGAATATACTAGTGGTAGTTTTACTTGTTCATTTCACTGCATCCTTTCTCCTGGTATTAGTATCAAACTTCCTCAATGGATTTTCCTTCATCTCCTGGTAACCTCTGCAGGTGTTTATTGTAGCTGATATTTGTCTGCTTTTCAGATAATGCTTAACATGTACAAAGAGGAACAAGGCGTAGAGGAACTTCTGACAGCTGATAAGCTTCAGTCATTAATTATAGCAACTTCTTCTCTGTGGGACCAGTGCAGCCACTCGTGGAAAGTACCTACAGGCCGTGTGCTGAGAACAATTTCAAAGGCTCAGACCAAAACCAGCATTGTGTACCTACAAGGTTTGGTTAAGTAAATTGGCTTCTCCTTTCCTCATAGCTCCCCTGAGAATGAACTACCAGAGTCTCCCCAGGATAGATTACATCACCTATAATCTCCCTGACATCATTCAGTAGTCAATTGCAACGCATGGGCTCTTGACTTAGTAGAGAGAAGCTTTATTTAGCATTGATAACCATCTGGAAGCTGAAGGGTTTTTAACATTTAAAAAACCCCAAATTACAAGCAAGTGCCAATCCCACTTAATCACACTGATGTAGGCAGGAGGAAGATGTATTATGTTTTTTCTTAAGTTGTGTGACTCAGTCTGTGGGCCAGGGACTCATGAACACTAAATGCAAGGCTGGGGACACTGTCAGAGTAATGGTACAACATCATGGTTGGTCAAGTCATTATTTCTTTCCAGGCTTTATAGTTCAAGATTTTTTTTTTTTTCTTATTAAGAAGTGCAAAGGCCACAAGACTCAATTTCTTAGAAGTGAAAAAATAGTTTTATAATGCACAAAATACCATCAGTATTCCATGTCATGGAATAAATGCATATAGATATTTTGGCTTCCTGAATGAGATGGAAAGAACTATTTGGACATTTTGAAGCTGCCCTGGAAGGACTGACCTTGAGATTAGACAAGAAAAGTAGTCTTCATTCCTCAGAGCAAAATGGGTGTACCCCATTACACATGCTTCATTCAGCAAAGAATTAATCTGTGAACTCTGTGAACAGAATGTGTGATTGACTTAGTATGAGTCAATTAAATCTGTTAGCCTTGCTTATCTTGTACTCAGACAGCTGGATTCAGTATATATGAATTTTGGTGAGTTGAAGGGTTGAAAGCTTATACTCCTGAGATTAAATCAGTTTCTAGCAGTAAAGCAAAGAAATGCATGTATATTTTAAAGCCAGCAATGCTCCTCATGTAGCTTCTGAAGTGAGTATGATATTCATATATCCTCTTTTCTTTTCTTTGTAGAAAAACAGTTATCTGACTCCTCTTACTGGGAAATGACTTCAAATTTGTTTAATTTTTGTTAGTAATTTTAAACTTGTTTGACTGTCAGTTCTTAAATACCTGCTGTATTTTTTTTCTCCAGCTGTTGACTGCATTAAAATAGCTATTCAGAATCTTTTTACACTGGCTGATTCATTACCTCCTTGTGATGTGTGTGAAGCTGCTAGTATTCTGTTGTGCTTTGTGAAAGACTCTTATCCTGTATCATCAGCTTTATTAACAGAGTTTGAAAGTAATGATGGCTACCAACTCCTGCTAAAAATTTTACTCAGGTAAGAGAGGTTTTTAGTAGGCTTCTAGAGGATGGTGAAAGCTTAGTTTTCAGAATGCATAGTGGTTTCTTAAAATATGAGTCATGTAGGTAACTCTGTGTGGAATCCAGGCATTGCTATATTAGGAAGAGAAGCAGTACATAACTTTTACTACTTAAACCATAACAGAAGGAGACCAGTATAGGGGAAGTTAGTTTGCAGGTGGGATAGGGACTTTCTGAACACAAGACAAAGATTCTTCTTCAATTATTATTACAGAGGATGTAGGTCAGAGACATTTGTCTCGCTTAAGGTGAGATTTTAATCCAGGAATGCAGTCAGCTAGGCAGGGAAACATTATCTCCGTGCTGTGCAAAAACAAGCAAACAAAACCCACCCAAAATTAAATCTGAAATGTTTACATTCTTCAGAACCCAGATGAGCGTAAACAAATCAGGAAAAATCCCCCTAGTTATCCTAATCCTAAGTACAAAGCAGAATCTGTTAGTGTCCTTGTCAGCTTGTGTTGCCACACCAGGCTGAGTTTCTTTAACATCATTTGAAGAGAGAATTTCCAGATGTTTTTGTTTCCAGATGTTTTTGTTTCCATTTGGAATTTGCCTATTCTTGTACTATTTCTCCAACACTTGTAAAAACTTTGGTCCCTGAAGAACACCTGGAGTAGGGAGGGTATTTTGTAATTTGGATCTAGAGGATTGTAAATTGAATCATGATGTCAAAGCTATCTGTGAGTGACCATGCCTGTTCATGGTTTTTATATGGCATGAAATTATTAATTTATGATTGGAAAAAAATCGTGGTTTTCTGGCAGCATTTTCTTTAGTTACTGTCTAGATATCCCTTGTAAATAAACTGTGTTGAGATGCATATTTCTGATTAAATTCTAACCATGTTAGGGCAGGAAACATGGAATATTTTTCAGTAAAGGCTATGAATGTCCCCATCCTTTTCAACTGATGTAACTAGGCTGAAGAGACAGAAATAACAGATGCTCAGGGCTTCAGATTAGTCTTCATTCCCAGCATATGCTGGCATAAAGGGATAGATGGAGAGCTCTTTCCAGAATGTTTTGGGTGGGCAGATTTCCTCTTCTCTGATGTTTAGAACTTTTTCTTCAGGTAAAAAACCCTTGCTAATAGCATTCTTTGTGAGAGAGCATTTACGCTCTCTTTTTCTTTTTCACGTTTAGGTGAAAAATTTGTAGTTTTCTTCTGAGATTTTTCTAACCTAACAGTATCAGTCTATTTCTCTGCCACTCACTCATGCCAGATGATGCAGCTTTTCCTAAGAATTGACCCATCTGAGAGTTACAGAATAAGATGGTGATAAGCAGTTCTCTGTCCTTTGACAGACTGTCACTTCAATCTATGAACCATGGCAAATCTGGGGTTACATTTCAAACTATTTCCTTACTTAGGAGAGACTTGCCATCTTCATGTCATGATGCACAAAGCTCAGGCAATATAATATTTTTCCCCTCCTCAGGGCTGAGATTTTTCTGTTATTTGTCTCAGTTAGCAAGTCCCTTATCTTGCCAACCATATGCCTACCTTTTTATATGAAGCGTGTTTTAATTACCTGATTTCTCACAAAGTTTAATTTTTTATTCTCCAAATCAGACTTTTTAAGGTAGCTTTTTTTTTTAAGGACACATAACTGGATGAAGTTAAAACATTTATCTTCCTTTGTTCAGAGGACTCTTTCAGTGTCACTTTAGTTTCCTTCAGTCTGTAGGTTTTGTTCTGATTCAGTGCGCCACTATGGTGTGGATTATTCTGTGTAGCTCCTATGTGCTCCACACCTTATGATGTAGCCAAAGTGTTTGTAAAATTAAGGCATGAACATATGACTGTCCCAAGTTTTGTTCCTAGATGCGAGGGTTTGCAGCAAAGTGAAGGAGACCCCTACCTGGATGAGATCTTGGACATGCTGACTTGCCTTACAACCTGTGGAAAAACTGAACTGAAAGTTTCTGGCAATATTGTACACCCACAATTGCCACACTTTGATTTTGAGAGGACGCAGTCTTCTGGTACAGTATATGTTTGCACACGTGGCTGGGTAGGTGGGTCATAGGAAAATGAAACTCTATTCATTTTGTGTCTTAATATGGAGGAAAGGAGTATAATGTGGCATCTTCAGATCTATGTGTTAGTGCTGCAGGAGCCTGCATGCCACCTACATCAAACCGTTATGACCACGTCATCTCTAGGGTCTGCTCCAAGCTCAAGAATATGCCTCCCAACCACATCCCTCATGTCTGTTGCTCTTATTTCCACTTTCAGATGATCCAACATTATAGTTAGGGTGCTTGCAGACTTTAACACTTCTGTAAAAATGATCTCACTTGGGATTTTTTCCCCCACAGGAATGACAGTGAAAAACCTCCAGCCTTTTCAGGTGTTGCAATCCATTTTCCAGAGGAGTAATGATCAGCACCTGTGTGGAAGAATCTTGGCAGCAATTGGTACCATATGGGCTTGGGACAGAGTGAACTTCTTTCTTCTGGAATGGACACTGCAACCTATCAACCAATTCACTGACATAATTCACTTCAAACCACACCCAGTCCAAATCCAGTTCTTCAGACTGGTAGAGTCCATAGTCCTAGACCTGTCCTATGTCCCCCATGAGATTTTGAAGAAGGTTCAGTATTTGATAAAGGAAAATGTTGTGCCATTCTGCACCTTAACAGCTCTCCAGTGCCTTCTCAGCATGACCCAGAAAGACCTTTTATTTAGTGATATTTTCCGTGACTCTGGGCTCTTAGGCCTACTGCTGGCACTTTTGAGGAAGGAAGCCAAGATCCTGAGGAAATCAGGTACAACTTAATGCCACTCAAAATGACCGTTGAAGTAGGCAGATCATTTCTTTCCACAGTAATTTTTTTTTTTTTTTTTTTTTTTTTTTTTTTTTTTTTTTTTTTTTGTACTGAGTAGCTAGATTTTGTCTTCAAGCCAAGCCAACTGGCCTGAATTTGACACATAAGCTGGGTCTTCCCTGAAATCTTTGCTGTTTGTTGGTCTGATCACTAGCCTAAACAGCTCTGGGTTTTGCTAGTGTATGTTGAATTATTCTGAGTAGCACCCTTCAGCCCACACTTCTAAACATGTCTTAATTTGGAGTTCTCTCAAATTCAAGCTTGAGATTGGAGCAAGAAAAATTCTTCCTTCCATTTCTTGTAAATTATAACATATCTTTAATATACTGACAGCTGGAACTCATCTGCCTGGTCTGAAAGAAGGCACTGAGAAGGAATTAAATGTTGTGATGCTGAAGATGGTGGCTGCCCTTACAGTAAGGTCTGTGAGGAACACAGGTAAGGAATTACACATGACTGCATTACCATGATGTTTGGTGGTAAGTGGCCATGGTCTTAAGGAGCACCAGCAAATTTTCAGACTTTTGTGCTTCAGTCAAAAATGGAGGAAAAAAGCTAGAAGTGTAGGGATAACTGTGTTGCACTAGGAAAAAATGTGACAAAGGTATTCTCATTCTGCATAATGAGCTTTGTCCCAGCAGTCAGCTTGTTTGCTTCATCCATGTGCTTACTCCTGAAGTGTTTATATAGGATGCACAAACTTAGCTTGTGGGGAAAAAGTGTGTGTACTTGACTCTTGTGTGTTGTTTGTTCATCCAGACTTTTTTCCATTGTGTCTGTTTTTTGAAATCTTGATTGGATCAGGTGCATGCTGAGTAACATTCCTATATTTGTGTTGTACCAAAGAAGTCTGTTTGTAGGGAATCCTGTGGAACACAGTAGTACAGGACTGTGTGCTACTGAATACTGAAATCCACTCAATTAACTCCGGAATCCTAGAATCATTGTTTGCAGCATCTTGCAGAGTGCAATTATATTTTCAGAAACTATTAAAAAGGTCCCTTCGTAAATGAAAAAGATGTTCAAGCTCAAACTGAGGTGTCTTTTCCTTTTCCTTATTGTATTGGGAAGCTGTTCTCTCTGATGACTGGGAATCATGGCCATCCAGTCATTTTATCCCTAGCTTTTCTTTTGCCATTCAGTTTGTGTCATCTTTAGGTTAACCAGCTGCTCTTCTCACCTGTCCTGCTGTATTTGTAGAAATGTGGCACATCACACCAACACTGAAAATCTACCTGTAGAAACTACAAGCAAAGGATAGTTTAACTAACAAATTATAGTATATTTCTTTCTAGCTGTTCTGAAGGACTATGGAATGGTGCCATATATCAAGATATTTTTGGATCATGAGTGCTACAGGAGTGCAACTCTCAGCATCTTGGAGCAGTTATCAGTCATCAATTATGAAGAATATATGAGCATTATTATTGGGGCCCTCTGTTCTTCCACTCAATGGGAACTGCATCTGAAACTAGATCTTCTGAAGGTAATTAATGTGGCTCTCACTCGGGCATTGTTTTCTTGGGAACATTTTTTTTCAAGACAGTAAGAGTAGAAGAAGGAACCATAGGCTAACTCTAGATTATGATAACTTGGGCACTTAGATTTTTAGCAATGCATGTGTGGTCAGTACCTTCCCTCAGGATCAGACTATGAAGTATTTTGAAGATTTAAATAGTAATGCAAGAGGGACAAATGAAAACGCTAAAGGCACAATTGTATGAGCAGTTCTATGTAATGTGACAGAGAAAGGAGAAACAAATGTGAATGAAAGTGGGTATGTGGAGGGAGGATGTAAGATATGAAGCAGTAAAATTGGAAGAGCCAGGGTAGGCGTGAGATGAACAGCTTCATTTTGATAATTTACCAAGGTTGAAACTTTGGTGTCCTTAATTTTGTAATTTCTCACATATGCAAGTATCATATAAAAAGAGATGAGGCAATGTAAAGGAAGAATTTTATGAATGTTTGGAGGAAAAAACTAAAACTAGTCATAGCCTCTATTGATCACAGAGCATCTGATCCCTAAGCAATGAAACAGAGGAAAGAATCACTGTACTTTATTTTGGTTTAGGTCACTGTTGTAAGCATTGATTTTAAAATTTCTTTCTACTTACTCTATCAAGTGTGAATGGAATTCACTTTTCTGTATGATGTAACAACTGGTTCTATACTAAAAGAACCATATTCTTAAAAAAAAAAAACAGTTAAAAGGACAAAGTTTATAGCTTTGATTTGAAACAGTAAACTTTCTAACAATACCTGTGGAAAAGTTGAGTATGTTGTCCAAACTAATACAAAATTAAATGTAACTTCAGTGTCTAATTTTGACAAATGATAACTGTATTTAAGCATAATGTAAGCAAATGAATTTATTTTCTTTATCCATTGGGACTCTGATTGTGTTACACACAAATTCAGATTGATTTGCTAATGTATATTTAGCTGTTAAAGCCTGAGCCCAAATGCAATTAGTACTGCCGTATTCCAGTGTGGCACGTGGACAATTATGAGGAATAACAAATAATGGAATGTGCGAAATAAATTCTGTTAGCAGTAACTGAGTTAGGGGGTTTCCAACAGACATCAGTTTTATAGATTCAAGACAGAGGAATACTAACTCATAGGCGATTAAATTCTAACTGAGTTAAAGCTGGAGGAAATGTGTTTACTGTTGACCTACTCTGGAATGTGTTAAAGCCATCCTGATAACTTCAACTCTAAGTTATTAAATTTACTCCCTGTTCAGAAGTCTGCCTGGTTTGATACATTATCACAGAAAATTGAATGACAGTAGCAGTGCCCCCTCCCCCTTCAGTTCTGTAAACCCTTTCTCACAGTCCTAGATCCTGTTACAGGCAGATATATTTCTGTTTAAGACTGTTCCTCCTCAGGAGGTTGTGAAGTAAAGCTCTTTCATTGGCTATCTCTTGGGAAGGTCTATATGTAAAATTGACCCTTTCCATTGTGCAAAGGTTACAGCATCAAATTTGAAAAGTCCCTGTACAAAATGAATTGTGCAACATCCCAAAAACTTGGAATCACTTATATTCAAATGCAGTAGACTGTTTCCTTGCACACTTCTTTTTCTCACCAATTTTACTTCCACAGCTCTTAATAACTTTTCCAGTTTTTTTTAATGACACACACATAGCATTCAAAATTGTCAAATAATTTAAATTGTTTTTTACGTGTGTGTAATATCATCAAGCAGCATTCACTTATAAACTGCTTCAAGCCTATTGAAGTTAGCTAAAAATCCAATTACTTCATTGTCTTGAAATCATAGGGTTTTTTGGCTTTTTCCTCTAAAATGTTGTGCAAACTGTAAAAATATCTCAGCTGAGAAAAGGTATTCTTGTCTTTCTTATTGAGGAGAGCCTGCTGGTTGCAATATTCTTTGTGCCATCCCATGACACTAATTTTTTTTGGAAAGGGCATTCTCAGTCATATGAGCAGAAGTCTAGTGTTGGTCCTCATGAGCATTCAGGGTTGCAGGAAGACCTGTCTGTAGAGAGCTGTGCCTTCCTGCCAGTTTCCATATGAGGGTACTTCAAATTGAATCTTTCCATTTATCTAGGACAAAGGCAGGTTTCTTGAGAGAGTTTGAGAAGACTCATAAAGTAACAGCCAAAGATATGAAACTACCTTTGGCCAAACTGACTAGGATATGTAAAGCAAGAAATTTGATTTCTTTGCTTTCTCCTGTGAGCACTGTTCTGAACCTGTTAGGCTGACTGCTTTAGCAGTTGCTAAGGTGCATTCAAGTGTTGGTTGTATGATTCATTGGTTATATGGAGGAGGGGAGGAGGACAAGCTGTGCAATGATGAACTTTACTTTGACCACCTTCCTCTCCCCCCTCAAAGAGTGAAATTTCAGTGAAGAATTTTTGTGCAAACTTGGAATTTCAAAGTATTCTAAAACTTCTTTGTCCCTTGATTTAAGTGCTTCTTTTGTTTCCTTTCTTCCCAACATTTGTAGTCACTCTTGAGGATACTGGAGAGTCCCAAGAGCCATTCAGCTTTCAGAACCTGCAGTGGATTCAATGGGCTCCTGTCCCTCCTCTCAGACATGGAAGGTGCATTGCAGGACCCTCCATCTGAGCAATGGGCAGCAGTTGGACAGCCCTGTATAATGGAGCTGGTTTTCTGCACTCTTCAGGGGATAACTGCAGCCCTGCACCTAGACCCTGTCAACAGCAACTTCTTCCAGAGGAATGGTCTCTTTGAAAAGATGGCAGAGGATCTCGGATCACTTGGATGCTTCTGGACAGAAGGGAAACGGCAAATTCCTGTGAGCCTTGAGAAGAAAAGGACATTTGCAGAATTCTTGGATGCAGCATTCTGTACTTCAGAACCTTTCCCAGCGTGGCTAAAAAACTGCATTTGGATTCTGAATTTTCTTGATCATATGGTCAAAGGAACCCTCCATCAGGAAAGCTACTTTAAGGAGAGGAAGCCAGAGATGGGAGAAGAATCAAGAGATGATCAGGAGACACCCCAAGCTAAAGAAGAGCATTCTGTTGCTTTCAACAGACCAGGCAACAAGTTACCTGCCTCTGCCTATATGCTCTGGGAAAATCCTGAAGAAAAGTAAGCTCTTATTTACTACAGGAAATAGAGTACTAAGGGTGGTATGAGCTTTGTATATGGTAGTAAACTGAGGTAAGGTGTGATATAACCTGCCAAGGGTAAACAAATCAGTTCAGTCCCAACTCCCAGGCCTCCAGGCACCAGGAATCAACACTTTTGGAAAGGTGCATTGGGTTATAAGGATTTAGTGCAGCAATGGGACACACAGCCCCAAGACTTGCAGTTTATGTTGAAGATTCTGACACCTGCAAAGTGGGAGCAGGAATGGGGTCGTGGAATAAGGTTGCTGGGAATTAAAGCTTGTGCTTAGTCACTGCTTGAACCTGCCCTGATCAATTCTGACTTTTTCAATTATGTGGAAAGCTGCTTCCAGTCACTCGATACACCAAAAATAAAAGTTATGCTAATTTATTTTAAATGCTCTCTCATGCATGTGTGTCCAAGCACATGTGCAGACGCACTCATTTATTCATGCTGAAATAGAGAAAAAGAACAGTCAATGCTGCCTACCTCATCAAATGAAGGTTTATGTCAAAATAGATATCCTTGGTAGGAAGAGAAGACTATACCAGAAATCAGCATAGCTGTCAGCTGTGAATCAGTTCTGAATCACCTGCATTTTGTAACTCATGAGATTTTTTCTGTCCATTCATTTTCCTCTAGCTTTGTCTTGAATCTTAGTCCTTTTATCAAATTTGTGTTTCTGGCTGGAGTTATGCTTAAAAAGGCTAAATTGGTGAGTGTGAGATTTCTTCAGCCCTTACTGTAGATTATTGAAAAGTCATCTTCCAAGTTAAAGACCAAGACATGACATCTGCCACTCATATCAGCAGTCACTGAAGTCAGCAGAACTCTTTTTCCTGAGTACTGAGGCAGGCTGAATAAGCATTTCTGGTTATATTTATACTTGTTTGAAACAAGTAAAAAGAAGAGTGGTGGATTTCCTTGTTTCCTATGCCGCAGATTTTAAAGTAGTAATGGACATGTTTGCTCCATGTCACCACTCTTTAAATTACACTAGAAGTTTCTGGTTAGATACTCAGTGCTTGGGAGAGGACTTTGCAGCTCAGGAGGAATAAATGCTCTTTTCCAAGCAGATCTTCCTAGCCTGATTTGGGGGTACATGGGTCCATGTACAAAGAGTACATAGATGGTGGTCGCTGTGAGAAGTACACTGTCTGTTGTTTAAGTGTGTGAATAAGGGAGGCCCAGGGATGTTAAGGAACAAAGAGTAGGTTGGGGCAATGCTGGGAGGGCTGTGGCTCAGACTTCTGGTTGTCTTTAGGTCTGAAACAAGCAAGGCTTCCTACGCCCTTGTGTTGTTTTGCCTGCTGAGTTGTGATGCTGTACAGTAACTGAATAACCCTTGTGGAGATATGAATCCTGTAAACTGGGACCCTTTCCATTCACAGTGTCTGATTTGGGATTGTTTGTCTTGGTTCTGGGACATGAAGGCACAAAAGAAAGCCAGATTAGCTAGGGGTAGCTGGAGACTGTTCATGACAAGTGTATGCAAACACAAAAGAGGAACATATTCTGGAAAGCTGAAAATCTTCAAGCCATACAGCCTGTATCCTTTTACACCAGTAAATTTTATGAAAACAAAAATAAGAAATCCCATAGTTTCTGCAAGCCTGTTGTTCCCCTAATGCAGCTTCCTCTTAGCTGTACTCCACACTCACACTTCCCCCTGAAAAGGTTTCAGGCAGCAGCTCTGCAGCTTGAAAGGAGGAACTTGAATGCAGTCAGTGTAGGTGGCCTCTGATGCCCCATCTTGCAACATATATTTAATATTCCCAAGGAGCAGGGAAAGGAGGTAATCCTGCAGGAGCCTGTCTAATAACTAGGAAAGCCAGCCTTTTAATGCTGGATAATATTCTAGCCTCTTCACTTGTCCTGTGGTCAATGATGCTGCAAGCCTCTGGGACACAGGGGAATTGACCCTGTCATTCCTATCTCAAAACCAGCCCTCTGTGTTTCTGCTCCTGCAGTAATGTTTGAAGCACCTTTTGTGACAGATGGGGTCTCTGGTTTTCCTTTTGTTCCTGGTGATTAGACATAGCTTGCTGCAAGCTGTGTTAACTGAGGCTGATCTCCTTGGGAGGGAAGCCCTTCTTTGTGCCCACCCAAGCAGCATGTCTGCTGCAGCTGCTGTTATCACAGGCAGCTCACTGTGCTAATGGCTCTTCAGGTTCTTTGTGACACCTCATTTTGTCCCCAAACCCTCTTATTTGTCTTATTTTTAAGTAGCCCCAGTGCAGAGCAGATTTGCAATTCATACTGTGATACTGGTGAGATAGATGGAGTGGAGTCACTACTGGATAGTCCTGGGGAAGGAGTGTGAGAGATGGGGTATTTGCAGAGGTAGGAGTTGGAACAGGAACACAGCTTTTGTAGTAAGACAGGCCATGAAATCACGACCTCACAGAGGAAAACCACAGTGAAGGCTGGAGATAACACATAATATTCTTAAAAACCCTTCATGAGCCTTGTTGTCTTTCTCTGCACACACCCCAGCACCCAATGTCCTTGCAGTGAGAGGCCAAGAACTGAGCACAGCACTCGAGGTTTAGCCTCACCAGTGTCAGGTACAGGGGAAGAATTACTCCTCTGGTCCTGCTGCTATTCAGGCCAGGATGCCACTGGCCTTGTTGGCCACCTGGGCACACTCATGTTCACCTGGGCATGGGCTAGCACACCAAGTTTGTTTCCAGTCAGGCAGCTTTCCAGCCATGATTTCACCCCTATTGATTCTAGTGAGCTTGGATTTTTCCTCTTTTAAAATGGTGTGGGTTTTCTCTGGGAGATGGGGGAGGGTATTTTCAGTGTACGTTCTTTTTGACATTTAAAAACTTCTCCACATTCATGTCAAGTACAGGTATATGTTCCACACTGAAACCACAGCTGCAACAACTTTTTATACCAGACCTGATTTTGATTTATTGCACAGAAAAGATTGCAAATAAGCAATTCATTTGAAATTCTTTCTTGAGGGTGCAATAAAAATTATTTGTCACTGTGTGGCAGTGTGCTACACATTACTCCCTGTTCTGCTGTATCAGATGAGCCTTTTTGGGAGTGGCTAACAAATATGTTCAATGGCAGCCTTTTTACCCTCCTTTACTTCCCTTGTAAAACTTATTTTATTTTTTTCTTTAATGCTAACTTTTGAACATTGTGTTTTATACAGTCCATAAGGCATACTGTGGTTTATTTTGTCAGTCTAATTACAGCCATTAGATGTTGACTTTTCTTTTCTTGTGAGATCTGCTTGGGACAGTTATTTTTAACAGTGAACATCACAACTCCAGTTCAGAGGTGTGCCCAGGAATGCTGATGATAATCTGAACAGGATGAGTTTGTAGTGCCTAAACTAGAGGTTTTGCTATGATGTGGATTCATCTTTAAGATATATCTGACCTCTAGCCTATATAATGGCATTAGCAAAACTTCTCTGTGATGTCTCTGATTCCTCAGTTCTTTCCTGTGCCTAAACATAAAATATAAAAAGGTCATAAGTGGCAAAAATGAAAACTGGTGGGAAAGCAGATATTCAACTTTAGTTTACTACTTTAGGAAAATTCTAATGTTGTAAGGGGAGGGTGGCATACTGATTTCATCAAGACTGTCTCACCTTTGCTTATTTCCATTATGTTTTGAAGTACTAAAGTTGCTGTACAATCCAAGTTATTAACTCCTGGAAAATAAAAGGGTAACACTGGTTGTGGGTTGATGCATCAGCAATTCCTCTGATTGTCTGATTTCTGTTCTGCATATAGCTTCAAAGGCAAAATTTGTTTAAAGAGGCTGCTGCACATCTTTGAATGTGCAGGTCCTTGAAATGTCAGCTCATGAGAAGGTGATATCCTGTCTTTGTTACTCTAAGGAGGCATCCAGCTGTTCTGGGTCATTTGTATTGTTTGCTTAGTTTCCAATGCTGAGCGTAGTTGCTACTAGGAGGATTTAATGCTCTGCTCTGCTGGAACATTGTAAGAACCTCTTTGCTGTTGTTAATGATAATTATGATGTGTCTTATTACTGCAGGTTGGAAATGAGAGACTGCACCATCGTACATGCAGGTGCTGTCTGTGTCATGGTGAGGTTGTTGCCAAAGCTGTACAAAGAAGGGCATGCTCAGGTGAGTCTGAACATTTCAATATGCCATCTAAACAGTGTCTTCCATTTCTCTGTAGCTTCATTTCCAGGAATGGCTTAGTCTTTGCAAATGTATCAGTACTCCATTTACCTAAAACACTGTCAGGAGGAACAGCACAAATTTCACTGAGTCAACAGATATAAGAACAAAGAATTTTGGCTGTCAGTTCGCTGAAGCATTTCTGTACCTGCCTGATGCAGTACATGGATTTTGGTCCCAGAATACTTATTGCAAAGGCATAATGTTGAAGTGCCTTGAAAACTGTTTAAAGTATTGCCAACAGGCCTAGCAACCAGAACAGTCTGACTCTTCAGACCTAATGGTCCATAAAATTTTAATGCAGCTTAGAATGTGTTTTTCTTTGTCAAACCTTCAATAACTATACACACACCCATATATATATATAAACCCATTCTGAATAAAGATACTGCCAATATTCTATTGGCTGTTTGGTCTAAAATACTTGAATGCAGTCAAAATACACACGGAGGGACTGAAAGAAAACCAGGTTGTTCATCCAGAGCTCTGAAAGGGACAAATAACTGCTGGCACAGTCCAACTCTGTTTATTGGAATCAAGCCATCAGCTAGTGAAATTTTGTTAATTACAATAATTAATTTCTGAAACATAAGTAGAATGGTTAATTGGACGAGAGTGTCATCAAGACATTGGAATTGTTTCTAGGACTTGAGCACTGTAAGAGGGAGAGCCTCTCAGATCCTCAGTAGATGGCAGTGTTCTTAAAAGTATGAAGGACTAGAGCACAAATTCCAGCAATTTCAGTTATGTATTTAAGTATACTCATGTTTTCCTTTTTACACTGACTCCTTTTTTCTTAGTCAATAAGAAATTATTACTGGTAGTGTTTTAGTATTGTTGTTGTGAATATGATTGCCTCAGGTAAAATCGGACCACTATTATCTAAGGTCCTGAGACAGACTCTAGCTAGGAGTTAACAAATGTGTTGAAGAGTTCTCATGAAATAATCCACAAAAAAGGATAAAGGGAAAATAGAATTTTCCTGGCTATTTCTGTTCAAAAATCATTGAGAGAGAGAATGAATAGAGTATTTCAGAGCTTGAGAAGCTCACTGATGCTGCCAGGTAGATGCATAAAAGGCTGGACTTTAATACCTTTAATAATAACATCACTGCATAAATCCTTGTGCCAGGAGATTCTACTTGGAACACAGGAGTCAGGTAAGATCTGATGCAAAAGGTTTAATCTTAGTGGCTAGTGAAGTGGAGCTACTTGGTAAAAGGAAAATAACTGAAGGAATTATTCTTTGGGTAGATATATTCTGTCCCAAACAGGGTACTATTTTTTTCTAGTGCCACAGTATTTAACAGCTAGATGAGATGAAATAATGACTTTGTGGACATACTGCAGGCTTCCATAAGAAAGTCTTAAAGGGCTTCTTGCTCTGAATTTAAGACTAAATCAAGAAGTACATTTTTTAGGAGCAAATGTGAAGAAAAAGAGACAATCACTCATCTCTTTCTACTTGTTTTAGTGCCATGATAGATATTTCAGGTCCAAGTGTCAGGGAGTAATCTGAAAAAATCTTGGAATTGGTTCAGGTTGTGTGTGATTTCTTTGTTTTCACAAAATTGGGAATGAGAAAGCACTGTTTTTACAGAAGCATTAATGGAACTAAATAAAATTAATGTACTTTTGATTTTGACCCTCAGAAATAATATCAATTCCCTGCCAATTTTGCAACATCTCAGTGACCTTTTCAGACCCAAGAAATGATGGGCTGAAGCAATGTTGAGCCTGTCAGTGTAAAAAACCCAGTAGCAGACAGGTGATTTTGCACTTCAGCCATTTCTTATACTTTCTGAAATGGCAGTTAAAAGCTGAGGAGAACAGATTTGTGCATGTATATCCCTACCATTGCTAGGCATGATTAAAAAATCATTTGAGTGTCATGGGTACAGAAACTTGCTTAATACTTTAAAACTGACCAAGAGTTTTGAGTCAGTAAACAGTCTTTGAGTCAGTAAACTGTATTTACAGGACATTGCTCATGTTCATGCCTATGAATGGAACCAAGCCACTTTCCATCAGACTCCGTGTTGTTTGACCACATACAAGATAGATTTTCCCTTTATTAATATGTTGTCTATTTGGTGATGAAAGATAGCATTGCACATTTCAAACATTTAGTAAACTGAGACAGGTTTACATCTACTTTAGATATGTGGCCCAGGATATTCACAGTGTTATTTTGTGCCTTAAAAAGAAAGAAGTTTCCTCTCAGACACATCTCATCCTTGACTGAAATTTGAAGATTTCAGAGTGTCATGATAAATCTTTCTCATTTGTAATGTCAGATACAGAGATCATCTAGATCTGATGAGAGGGAGTAAGAGAAAGAACTTTTGAGAAGAGAATAAAAGCATGATTCAGTTCTGTCTCATCCTCCTGGCAGGTTTCCTCTGAACACAGACACAAAATAATTCTCACGCAATTCATCATGTAAATAATTTATGCATTTACTAAATAATACTATTGCTTCCACAGCTGGATTTTTCCTTTCTGTTTTCATCCATGTCTCTTGTATAATGAGCTGCTGTCATAGTCCTGTTGTGAAAGTAAAGCATTGTCCATCAATAAGGATTTTGCACCTTTTAAGAAGACCCTTAAACCTGTTTACACTAAATAATTTGTTCTCCCTGCAGATGTTAAAAAAGTAAAATTTTTCAAGTATTTCTGCACATATAATTATTGCTATATTGTTCTTCAATCTAAGGAAATTGCATCCTTTTGAAGTGAATGCACAGTGACAAAAGTTCATCATTTTTGCTTATCTTGAATATAGCATAAAATTCTTGAAGATGAATCACGGTGAATTTAATTCAGCTACCAAGTTTTGAAGCTATGGGCTTTTAGGAGAAAGAATCTGGGAACTACTTAAGCAGATTGGGCAAATTGCTAGGTGACATTTGCCCTTAAAACTCTAATCTGAGGCAGAGCTCAGCTGCATTTTAACTGCACCTTCAATATCCTGATTCACGGCGCATAAGTGTTAAAAAAATCGATCCATACATATAGAAATGCACAGCATGGTTTCCTGGCCACCTTTAGTATTTCCACTAAAATCTTATTTTACTGGAACAAAGATCCATGAAAACAGCTCATTTTATTCAAAACAAGGTGATATTGGTATTGACAGAGCTGCTTGACTAATGAAAACAATCAATCTTTTTGTACACCATTATGCTTTTATTGGATTTATTTTGGAATAAACCAGTTGCTTCACTTAGTCAAGACCTGTGTCATTCTCTGTTTAGTGGTATTTGCACATACTTTGCTGCCTATAGTCAGAAATGGACTAAAATGTTAATTAAAAGATTTAAAAAGTCGTAAGTGAGACTTTGAAGCACAGTAAGTGTAATTTAGTCTGGTGAATGCTTTCTATGTGTAATGTGATACACAGTGAAACATATGTCCCTGGCAATGAGTAGTCCTTCAAGGAGAAGAAAACATTATCCAAAAATCTCACCCTTCAGGTATAACAAGTGGTAGTTGAGTTTGCAAATACAATATGTATGTTGCAATGGATGTATTGTTTTCTAAGTGTTGTAGTTGGGGACACTTTGAAAACAAATTGCTTGTTGGCTTTGAAATTGTCCTGCATTGGCTTTGTCGGATTGAATGCAAAAAAGCTCGATTCCTCTTTATAATTAATAAGCTTATTATGAATCCCATTACTTCTCATTCAAGTTATAAAATCAAATCCCATTGCCTTCATTTGTGTATCTGTCACCATTGTTGTCCTTTTCCTTAAAAGTTTGCATATCTATTTCCTAGAAGAGCATGTGAGAAAGCTTGAAAGCTCTTGGAAACAGAGAATAATTCATCTTTGTAGTATTTATGTGTAAATATATGATCCAGTTACTTTTGCATGAAATCTAGTTAGGTCAATGGGGTACAATGCATTCTGAATTGGGAACAAATTGCTTTAAAGATCATTGATAAGAATTGAGAGACTTTAAGATCACTAAGTAGTAATAATGAAGCAAAGCTTCAATTCAGCAAAACATATAGAGAAATGTTTAAAATTGTTTCATGACATCGCTTGATATAGTTTTGCTTAAGAACAGTGGTTTTAGAATGAAGAGTAGATCATGTCAATTTGGCTTTCCACAGGCTTAATGTTATATAGGTTCTGATTTCCTATGTTGATCTTGGAGCTTATGCCTAATAACCTGCCCTTGGAGGTGCTCCCTTGTTTTTGAACGACAGCTGATTGTTTTCTTCCTTCACTGCCAGAGAGTTGACGCAGGAAAGCTGAGCTGTGGATGGCCAGGCAGCTGCTTGGATGAATTTATGCACACTGTTTTATGCAGAGCTTGATAGAACAGCCATGCAGTTCTGCTTGAGCCTCTTGCCTTAGGGGCTTCTTTTCTGGACCAGATGTTTAGACTCAGGGATTTGACAATTGAAAAACCAATTAAAGTAGAATAAACCAGTTGCCCTATACCGTTTAGTTCCAGCCCTCTGACTTTACTTCTGTGTCCATGTCAGCTTTCCCAGGAAATCCAATGTGCTCTGGTTGATCATATCCAGTCCTTGGTGAAGTCAGAGAAGAGTCGTCAGGTGATGTGTGAATCTGGCCTGCTGAGCACAATCATAACCTCCTGTCAAGATGCTTTCTGCAGTGACAGTCATCCCCTGCATCTGCCCCTCACCAGGGTGTTTGAGAAGCTCGCATCGCAGGCTGTTGAGCCACATGTGTTAAGGTATAAGATTGTATCTAATGGAAACAATTTGCTTCTGTGGTACCATTTTTTTTGCGAAGTTATAAAATGGTAGATGCTTCACATAGTGCTCTAGTTCAGCAGAACTCAGCCTTTTCTTTGAAATCCCAGTTAATCCTCCTTTCTCATTGATTCAGGATATACTTAAATGACTCCTGAAGATGGTATGAGTCTGTAGCATTCTGCTGCATCATCTCTGCAGGGGTTGTAAAGCCTGTTCATTTATTAGTTCATTTATGAATAAATTAATAAAGTCATTGCAAAACAACCAGGGTTATTCTCTCCTGGTATTTATATGGAAAAGCTGGTTTTTTTGCAGAGTAAAAATTACTTTCTCATGTTTCAGATCAATGTCAATGACAGATGCAAAAATAAAAAGTGCAGTCCTCTTCCTCAGTCACTGTTTCCAGTTTGAGGTGGCACTTTCTTCATTAATGCTAACAAGTACTAGACGTTACAGTACCTAACAGCTACCAGAGTGCACCTGAATTTAAATATTCAGTGGAAGACTCTATTTCTTTCACTCAAATATGGAGTAGGGTTTCTTAAAAAGAACTCTATGAAAATCCCAAGATATAGATTTATTTTTTTCCTGAAAAATTAGGGCTATTCAAAAATATTGATGAAAAAAAACCCTTTTATTTTTTTCAGCAGGAAAACCTTGAAAAAAAAATGTAAAGCAAGCAAAATATTTGTGCTGCTACAATCAAAGACATTTCTTCTGTTCTATTTGGGATGTCTTTAAAATTTGGTATTCAATAAAAAAAAATTGTTCTCCAGAAGTCTAAACTCTATTTGCATGGTTGCTGTGACTCCAAAAGTGTCTGTCTTGTCTTCCTTTTTTTAAATGGCCTTTTTTTCTTTTCATATTAGGCAATTTCTATGGTTGGGAGGTTCTCCATTACTACCTTCTAGGCCCAGCACAAACAAGACCAAGGTCCTTTCACGTCAGGGGAGTGATTCAGCTAATGCAGGTAAGCACACAGCAACAGCCTGTTGCTGATACAGCTGTGGCTGAGTTAGAGATGTCTCTGAAATGACAGCAAAGTTCTTTTGAGTTGGTTGCTCCAAGACAGTCACTGTGAAGGTGGAGTATGCCTAGAAGATTTTCACTGGGTATTCCCCAGATTGGATGGCACTTGATCAACACTGAGAGCTGGTCTAATGGCCAGCAGAGATCAAATTATAATGTCTTTGCTCAAGTTAGATGCTGAGTATAGACTCAGATTTTGCTGGATCAGACATGGTTTGGTTATGGATATGGTTTATAAAAATAACAATATTCTACAAACCAAGGGGAGTGTCTCCTTAGTTTGCAGCATATTTTCCCTTCAATTTATAGATAGAAATAGAATAAGGTTGGGAATAATGAGCTTTTTGTAGTCCCTAGGATATCCTAGTAATCTACCTTGCTTTTGCAAGTTCTTCTCCATCTGAGTTGTTTCTCTGCTTTAATGTATTTTATAGATGAGAGGCTACAGTATAGTAGTATTTGGTGCTTAAACTAGTCTCATGCCTGAGACACCTGATACAGTATGGTCTGTATTTGGGTCTTATGTTCTTTGCAGTCATTCTTTAAATCCTCCCCCCCCATGCTCCATTACAGCAGAGTTGAATGAATGATCTTTGTATAAGCAAAAGGAACCAGTGGGTTGGGGATATTTTTTAGTAGGGTGAGTTCTGGAGCTACTTGAAGATGTGGGAAGAAAATATGGCTAAAAATATGGCTATGGCTCTCCTGGCAGCCTCCCATTTTGAAATGCCTTCAGTGCATTTTGTATTGCTTTAGGACTTCTCTAGGCTGCTGAGGATGTGTTACCTCAAGAGCATGAAGTGCTGTTCTGAGCAGGGATGCATAGAATATGGGCAATACCTGTGACTAGACAAAGACTTGCAAACATTGACCTGGTTCAGCACTGTTCATCTTTCAGGTTCAGAAGAGGGTGTGGTGGATGGTAAATCTGATCCTCAGACCATTGTGCCTGTCAGGACCTCTCCTTGGCTGTCTAAGGGATCTGCACTGGCGCTCCAGACTGCCATGAGTCTCATCTCCATGACATCACCTCGGAACTTCCAGCTACGCAGCACTGCTTTAGCTCCGTCCTTTGTGGAGTTTGACATGGCCATGGAAGGCTATGGGTATTGCTGCTGTTGCTTTTATTTTAGCTATTCTGGGGTCTCCTAGCCCTTACACTGAACACAGTAACTGTTCACTTCTCTCTTCATCTTAATCTACATACTCTGTGGCTGCCTTCCATGCAGCAATGTTGCCAACGTATTTCATTGCTGTCTCATTGATGACAGCCTACTCTCTGCCTTGCTACCATGATTCTGCAATACCAGAAGTCACTGGTGACCCTCAGGGATTATTTTGTTTCTGATGATGGGTTCTTGCTTGCTTTTGTATAGGTGTTTATACCTCCCTACCTTGGCCACTGTCATGGGATCCAGTGCAGACCAATCTGTCTCGGGAGGGACTGGCACAGGTAAGCACTTTAACTCAGCTACAGCTTGCTGGGAGCACTGACTTCTCAGCCCCAAGGAAAGCATTCAGCATTTGTAAGAAAGGGCAGCACACAAGCTGTGCATTTCAAAACATTTCTGTCTCTGCGTCCCAGACCAGCTCTGAACTGTACAACTGGGACTGCTCAGCAAAATGAGGAATTGGGTGCAGCTTTGTAGGGTGATGAATTACTATTAGCAATACAAATTTAAAGCAGGCTTCTAAGAAAACAGTCTTAACATCTCCTATTAAAGAAATAGGAACTGTTACTTGGGTTTCTAATGGGATTCTAATGGGATTCTCCTATACAACAAAATCCTCCATTGGGTGGGCTGGGAAATGGCTGTACTTTTTTCTTCCCGAATTTCTGTGAAATTTGAGAACTTGTTTCTGGCTCGAAGGTTGCTAATTCATCTGCTCCATAGCATGGAAGTCTAGTGGTCATTTCTCATCTGTCAGCTTTAGGTCATTTATACATGTGCACAGACTCATAAGTGCAATCTCTGTGATGTTGAATACAGGCAATGAAGTCCAACAGAATAGAAATTAAACTCCATAATCTCATTTTGGTTCTTCCATGGCATGGAAGAATGAAACAAAAAGCAGTTTGCTAATGGCTGCACATTAATGTTTTTTTGTTCCTGTCTACAGGCAGCAGAACATTCCCTCCCTCAAGTGGCCTGACACTCTCCTGCTGGTTCCTGGTTAGCAAGTTTGGTTTGGTGCACAACAGCCACCCACTCCGCTTCCTTACAGTTGTGAGGCACATGTCAAGAACAGAGCAAGAATTCGTTTGCTTTTCTGTAAGCTTCTTCCCACAGGAACTTTCTTTGGTCATTTCTACAGAAGAAGTGGAATTCCTGCCACTTGGTATGGCTCTTTTCAGTCAAGCTGTGTCCTCTTGTTATCTGGAATTTTTCATTAATCAATTTCCTCTTCTTTGACATACCCAGGATATTAACGAGATTTCTCTTCAGTTTTCTTCTTGAAACCAGTTGTGATTGTAATTGTTGCCCGTGTTTAATTTTTAAGTTTGCTGTATGCATTGTGAATTACTGCAATATTCAATATTCAACCGCTTCTATTGTGGTGTGCAGTTGTGGAGACTGAGCTCGAACCAGTCTGTGGCGTGTGACACCAAGCAGGTTTGGAGAGTAGGACTGAGGATTTGGGGAGTTATCTAGTTTCCTAATGAAACAACTAATTTCCTCCCCTTGCTTTCAGAATGTTTTCTATTATTCCAGTCTGTTAATATTGTTCTCTGTTCATATTTATCCCCTTTTCCTTATTGAGTAGAGTAGGTATTTCAAATGTAAAAGTGATCGAATATTCCAGAGGAGGTTGGAAATGGAGTGGGCATAGTAGCTGGGAATTTTCATGCACAGCTGACATTGTATGAGTGCTCTGATTGCCTTAAATAATGACAAAAATTCCAGCTTGCCTTTTTCATATAAGCTACAAATTAATATAGATACTTTATCATCTCATGGATTTGCTAGGAATTTTTTCTCTGTGTCAGCTAACTCTGTAAATACACTGAGGGTTTCTCCTCTTGGTGAATATATTGAGTATGAGCTAGTTCAGGGTAGTTTTGCAGCATCAAGGCAGATAGCATCTGTTATTTGGGAGGGTGACATGTTGCTGTAGGGATCTTGAGAGCTATGCAAGTTGTAGGTCCTGATAACAGACCTTGGGCACTGTTTTGAAGACATTAGACATAATAGCATCAAATCACACTCTACCCACAGAGTGTCATGTTTTTTTTTCTGTCACATTTGAAAGGTGTATTCTAGAGGCAGGTGAAGATGAGAACTTTTCTCTTGACTTATCTCTGTTTTTGCTGTTACAGATATTATGGAACCTGAGGGTGAGGTCCTAAATCCCTCCCCATTTCCAGTGCAAGCCCAGTTTGGCTGTGGTAAACTTCTGGTCACTGGCCAGTGGCATCATCTCACAGTGACAGTTGCCAAGGAAGCAAAGAAGAGCTGCATTGTGTCGGCTTATATAAATGGTCAGATGCTTGGCTCTGCAAAGGTGAAGGCTCTCTGCAAAGATCTTGTGCCTGACTTTTGCCTTGCATTGCTTTTCATGTTCATCTTCCAATGTATCTGTCATGACTTTTCAGTATTAATCTGAGAAACTCAAAGCATGGTGATTTGCACATGTAAACTGTTCCACTGTGCTCTCTGTGTGTAGTAAGAAATCTCTACTAAACAGGGTGTACTTGTGCTGCTTTTCAGAAGTATGTTCCCAGCTTATACTGATGCTTTGAACTAGTTCTCCCCTCCCCCTTCAGCATATAGGTAACCAGGGCAATTTGTGTGGTGATGCTCCTCTAGAGTCAGAGATACCTAGGTTGCAAGTAGCTCAGGGTTATGTTGCCAAAATTCAGTTATATGCTTAGGTCAAAATTTACTCAGTTTACTAGTGATTCAGAGGATCTGTCAGTTTGAGCCCAAGATCTGCAAGAGTTGTCAGCTATAGAAAATACTTCACATCAAGATGTGACCAGAGAGCCCTAAATCAAGGATGACTTGGGTTTAGGCTAAAATCTGCAAAGGTGATGAGTTACACAGAGAGTCTCCACTCTTGCTTTTGAAGAAAGCTCTTGAAAAGTGGAAAGGTCACAGAGAAATAAGCTGCTGTGACTGGCCAGCTCTTTGCAAGAATCCAAAGCTAGGAGGGATTTCCTCAAGCATCTTATTTGGTCATGTTTCAAGCTGTCCTCTTTCTCTTACACTCTTTGAATAATCAGTCAGTGGTCTTTTTCCTCATTAGCACACTAAGCACTCAGGAGCAGATAGGTGTTCCTCTGGGTTAGTTGTTCAGGGTGTGAGATGATATCAATTAATGAGTTCATTGCTAATATTGGTGTACTGGCATTTCCCCTAATATGCAATTTCCTGAATTTTTTGTCACATGGCAGTCAGTTCTCAGGTTGCATGAAATATCAGGCAGAAGTAATCCAAATGCACCTGAAGGGTTCATAATCTACAGGATAAATGACTATAGCCCCTGGTTTCTATTATTAATATCATCATTTGAAGTTTTTGAAGGTTTTGAAGTTAATCTCATACTGTTTCAGAAATCTGATTTTTGGATTTTGAATACAGTGTAGAAAATGCAGCCTGTTCTTTCTATTATATCTCTGGTTGGTGTGGTGGATTTTTGGTTTTTGAGTAGAACCCTTTCATGAATTGAAACTTGTAACCTTGGTCTCTTCCATTTTGTTCCCATCATTCAATCTCAGCACATGCAAAGTTCACTTGCGTGTTTTATTCTTCCCTTGTAAACACAACCTGTTTAATTCCAAATATTCTCTTTCCCATACTTGAGAAAAATGTTCTGTCTCCTAAATGCCTTTTGGGACCTATATCCATTTCAAGAATGAAAATTTAATTTAATTTGACTTCCTTCAAATGAGACTGAAAGTCATCAATAAAACTAGGCCTAAATATTGCAATTGATGGAAGAATTCACAGCAAGTGAGCTTAACATTCAGTGAAGCGGCTCATATAAATAAAATAAACCTTTAGTAAACAAAAGGCTATCCCAGTGTTGGGTTCACTGACTGAAAGCAAGCCTTCATCTTGATATGTACAGTGAAGGAAAGATTGTCTAAGAAATTAGAAATGGGCAAAAGTTATTAACAATACCAAAGACAATTCCCAGCTGGATAGAGAAGATAAGATGGAAAATTACTCTTAAAATAAGGCAGTTTATTAAAGCAGAAATGAGTTTTCATGTGCACAAGAAAAGAGATAAAAAATAGGTTTATTCTCTACTTCCCATCAGTGAATGCTGTTGAGCCACTTCCTGGGAAGCAGGGCTTCAGCACAAGGAGCAGTTGCTATAGGAGGCAAGCATTGTAAATAATGAATTCCCTCCCTTCCTTCTCCTTTCCTTAGCTTTTATGTCTGGGTTGACATTATATGGTATGAAATATCTCTGTTGCTAATTTGGGTCCACTGGCCTAGCTGTGTCCCCTCCCAGGATCTTGCCACTTCCAGCCCCTTGATGGGGGGAATGTTGGGGAGCCAGTGCTGATGCTGCCAGCTCTGCTCAGTAACAGCCACAGCTCTGGTGTGTTGTCAACCCCTTTGCAGCTCCCAGTGCAAAGCCCAGCACTGTGAGGGCAGCTGTGGGAAAAGGAGCTCCAGCCCAGCCAGACCCTGTATATCTGCTGTGTTGCACAGGACTGAGACTTCAGTGAGCAAAGGGGTGACAGGCTGTACCTCACAGGGACAAGACCCCAGGGCAGCCCGAGTGTATTGGATCCCCTCAGTGAATTCCTTCTCTGTTGCAGATGCAGTATCTCCAGCCCTTACCAGGTAGCTGTATTTCCATGGAACCTTCTTCCTTTATTGATGTCTATGGGTACATAGCTACTCCTAGAATTTGGAAACAGAAGTCCTCCTTGACCTGGCGCCTTGGTCCTACGTACTTGTTTGAAGAAGCCATTTCTGTGGAAACCATAGAAGTTATTATTAAGCTTGGCCCTCAGTACTGTAGTAATTTCCAAGCAGTACAACTTCAAGGTATGTGATAATTCTCATATCTGCCACTATTTGTTTGTCTGGGCAGTGTTCTTTTGATTTTATAATCTTTTATTAGTGTTCCAACTGTGTCTAGAAATCATTATAAAAGTCTGGAAAACTGCATTACTGAATATTGTACAGGATTGCAGTAGGGTACTGTGATGATCTTGTAACATACTGTGAATTGGAAAGAATGGTAGGAATCCAGCAGCAGAGTGAGAGGAGGAATTAATAGGGATAACATTGTCCTGAGTTGAAAGATTGTGATTCCTGTTGGAAAAACATTAAAGCAGAAGCTTTAACTGAGACATTCTGCATTAACAGTGCTAGCAGGAGAAAAGAAAGTCAGAAAGAAAAGTATGGCGTTCAATGCAAATGCCTGCAGAATAGGAGAGAGCACAGGGGGGAGAGAGGGGTCAGGGAGTAAGTTACATTCCACTTAATGAAGAGGCTTTTTTAACTAAAGTATGTTGTTACCTTCAATTATTAAACAGACAAAACAGACAGACAAAACATTTTAGTTATTGATTATTGTTTGTTCAACAAGTAACGCATTTGCCTCAGTGCTAGAGCTTGGCATGAAATGGGATGGTCATTTCTCATTTGAAAAGAGCAAAATAGTCTTTCCTGGTGATGCTCCAGCCTAAAACAATGTAAAAAGACTGAGAGTAGTCCTTCAGACAGAATGTTGTCAATCTACACACAAAAAGCTGCAAGTCAATTGTGGGAAGGGGTTGTTGAGAGAGAAATGATGTCAAAGTACAACTCTGAAATAAAAACATTACCTGTAGAAGTCAGAAGGATTTGATTTTTTGAATCACTGAGTCTTTATGAAGTTTGGGGGGGGCTTGTTTTCTGCACAGTTCTTCCCACATGGACTTTAGTACTAATCATAGATTGTGGCCATCTGACTTTAGTCATGCCCTGTTTTAGGGAAATCACAGAGCAACACATAAGATGTGGTCTCCTAATTGTGAAATTCTCTCACTCTCTCTCCTTGCACTCTCCCTAGGAACTTAGGAATGGAAAGGAAGTTAGGAAAAAGGAAGTTATGCAAATGGAAATTTTGACATTAAAAAGTTTTACCACAATCCCCCCAAATACCACGAGGGGTCTTTTTTCCTTAGAATGGATTTATGACCTTGTTGCAAACAGCAGTGGGAATTCTTGGCAGTGTTGTGTCCTGTCTCCCCAGTCTCTCATTGCTTCGTGCTAATCAGCTGCAGTTGTGCAGAGGCTTAGTCTGCAGACCACGTCCTGTTGGAAGGGAAATGGTGAAATAGTCTTGAGGCATTTTATTTATAGTTAATTTTTATGTGATGTGTGAACTAATTTTTTGCCCAAAAGGGCTGTCACCAGCACTTTTGTTGTTTACTTACACAGTTTTATAAATCAGCTGCTTTCCCAGTCTATAAACTGTCAAAAATATTACTTGACTTTTTTTTTTGATAACAGTACATATAGTTTTCCCAAGTAAATAAAAAGTTCTTTAAAGAAATGCATATGAGAATTTCATGTTAGACTACTGAACCTGGTACTTTTTAGAAGCTTCCCAAATGTTGTGAGTTGGCAGCTCTGAACTTTTGCCTCTGCTCTCTTCCACACAAATCTTTGCTTTGGGTATGCTGATAAAATTCCCAGAAACACAGAAGGCCTCTGAAATGTTTTCTATGTCCAGAAAGTTTGTTTATATTGTGTGGACAGAGAGAGAGTTTAATTCAGGACATTTCTGAGCTTTGTGAGATGTTACGAGAGCATAAAAAATCAAGTCAAAGCAGTTACCAGAGGACAAAACTGCTGGTGATGCACGCTGCCATGGACTGTGTTGCAAAGAGTGAATACTTTTTTCTGGTTATTGTTAAGACAAAGTAAAATTATTTCCTAAACAGCAGTTTCCTCCAGTTATTTTTCATCTGCCTCTCTCCTGTCTTGCATACTGAACAAACAAAGTTCCTTCAGATATTTACAGTCTTTCTTGTTTTAGGTGAAGACCAGTACAGTGGTCAAAATATAGCACCTCTGGTGGCAGAAGATAAGATTTCTTTTGGAATCAATGCCGTGTGCTCATCTCTCACTACAGTCCAAGATATAAAGAGCTCTTACAATGAAGTGGATGGTCGGCTGATTGCCAAAGAGGTCACAAATTCCCCTAGTCTTAAACAAGTTTTCTCTGGCTTCTAATCAGTTTCCTAGAGCCAAGTTTCTGACTTTGTCTTGCCTGTGTATCTTCAGTGATTTATTTATTTATTTATTTTTAACTTCTTTTTCCATTTCTTAACTTTGTTCTACTCGTAGTTTAATTTTCACCTATGGAGAGGAATAGATTGGACAGTGTGACCACCATGTTAAAAGCATTTTTTGAAACAGGAAAAGAAGCCATAATTTTCAGGTTTTATGATAATTTGTTTCAGTCTGTGTTTTCTAAATGCCTTCACGAGGAGTTTTCACAGGCTATTCTATCATTCTTACTAATACCAAATCTATTGATATGTGAAAGTAGTGGCGTTGTGGGATGTTGTTAGTGGGTAAATATTTATCCTTGCAGTCAACTTTTTATGAAAACAAAAAGATGGCTTTCATAGTCTAAAATTAATAAAATAATCTAAAGTATTACAGCATGCATTTGTTACTTTTGGTGTCCCTGATACTACCGAAGTTTTTCTTAAAATGCCTTTTATTTGTTTTAGATTGGGATTAATTCTCGGGACAGTTCAACTCCAATATTCCTAGCTAAGAATATTGCTGGACACCTCTCAGGTTCTCTGAGGACTATTGGGTCAGTTGCTGTGGGCCAATATGGTAAATGCACTTGTCTTAATGTTTAATATTCTTCTAAGATTGGAGCTTTTTTCTGTCCAATAATAGATTTAGTCTGTGTAACTGCCTGGTGGAGTAACACTGCAATTTCCTAGGGGTAAGAGTGTTCCAGTCCTCTCCAGCAGCTACCAGCCTGAACTTTATTGGAGGCCCTGCCATTCTCCTGGGTCTCATTGCTATGGCCCGTGACGACCATACCATGTATGCAACTGTCAAAGTCCTGAACTCCATCCTCAACAGTAGCCCCTTGAGTGAAAAACTGATGAGGCACATCCATGGATACCAGGTAGACAGACTTTTGTACATTCACTCTGGTTATACTCTTTCCCTTGTAATATTTATCCCCAAATCTATCAGTGTAAATGAACCAAACATATCCTGGCTATAGCCACTTGTGCCTGGAACTTTCTAAGTTAGGAAAGGGATATAGGATAGGGCTGTATATCCTGTGTTTACAGTCCCTGGGAACCTCTGTAACAGTTTATCTACTGAAGGAAATGTGAGGACAGAGCCTCTTGGTCAGACATGATTTTAAAAGCTAAATAGGCCAGTGCAGCAGATTTATGACTGACCCACTCCTCACCTTTTACCTACACACTTGATCCCACACTTCTCAGGTAGCTTTTCTTCTTCCCCCAGGCTCATAGAGCCTAAGATTCCTCTTTACAGATTGCCCAGTGTAGGGAATTCCTGTGGCTCAATCTTCACTGTGTATGAGGAATTGTGCTGATATAAATAAGCTCTACCTGAATTTCATTTATTAGGTCTGTCCCAAATTAATCTTTAAACCTGAAAGCTATGCAGATTGAAGATTTTGGTTGTATATAAATTCTGTATATGTAATATTGGATGGATTGAGGCTCAAGTATGAAGTTTCAGTTTAGTATTGTTTACTTTGTGCTGTGTAGAAGAAACAGGGGACTCTGAAGGAACAGAGAAGACTCTTTAATATAGAAGGTTTCAAACAAGACTCTTAACATTAGGATTTCATGAATGATTTATTATAAACTTTCCGTTTTCCCAACATGCAAATTGTTCATAAATTGATCACAATTTATATGAATATATTTATCCTACTTAGACATTACTTGCCCAGTCCTTTCTTGTAGGTCAAAGCCTGTTTTTATATTGTAATGAGCTGTTCCTTTTGATTTTTTGGTAAATAGTGTTCTCTCCATGTGACTGATCATCATATTGCAATGGAGTGAGGCTTTTTTTTTTTTACAGCCAAGTAATAAATGTGTCTTAATATGTATTTTCAAATTAATTTATATTCTTCCCAACCTGTTCAAAATGTTCAGCTTTCTGAACACTCTTCTCACAGTATGGGGAAATTGTTGCATAATCAAAGGTAGGCTCAGTTGAGAAACTGGCAGTGTTTCACAGATGTTTTTCATTTGGTGGTAAAAATTAATATTTTTAAAATTAACACCATTTGTAAGCAATTAAGAAGAAGATTACATCCATGAAGAGCAGCATAGAGCACCTACTGTGGTTATTTACACTTATATTTGTATGTTGCTTTCTTAAAATTACATTCAACATAATATGGCACATATTTTCCTCCTGTTCAATGCCACAGAGTTGCCAAGCTCATTCAAAAAAATCATACTTACACTTCCTGCATGAAATTTTATGTCTGGACTGAAATCTTCATTTTCTTCATGATGCTTATTCAAAATGCGTGCATGCATGACTGCTACATCTGAAAAAACTATATGTTGGCCTTGAATTAAAGAGAAGTTTATATGTTATTTATATGTTTTATTTAAAAAGAAGTTATATGTTAAATTATCAATACAGATTTATACTTGGCAGATACTTATTCTGTCTTATTTTTTCAGTTGCTGAGCTATTTATTGAAGAGGAAAACTCAGCTACTAAACAACAGGATTTTACAGTTAATGTTCTCCCTAGTGGGCACAGCTGAACTGGGCTTTGAGTCTTCTGTCATCAAGAATTATAGTGCATTCCAGTATATTCTCTGCAACTTTGAGGTAAAACTGTTCTTGTTACAGTGGGTTTGGCTGTATTAAAGATGGCTGTATAATACAAGGGGTTTTTTTAATAGCATCTTCTAGATCCAGTATTTAGGATGGGGTTGTGTGTTGTGCATTACCACACTGTGAGCCCCCCAGGTCTGCGGGAACACTCCCAGAACTGTTTCTCTGATGCAGCTACTGTTCTCACAGTTCAGCAAAGCAGTAAAACCTCTGATTTCCTTTGTCTTTCAGCTTTGGATGAAAGCACCAGAAAATCTTGACCTTGTTCTTCTTTCCCATCTTGTGGAAATCTTACAGTCCTCCAGGTATAAGCATGTGTTTGAATCACAAACCTTTGGGACAAACTCATCCGTAACCTGAAGCTGGAACTCTGAGGTGGATATGGAGGATCTAACCCCAGTAGGAATCAGTGGATTCTGGGAGTGAATCCTGTATTCCTGTATTGCTCTTTCAAGCCTGGAGTTAGTGATTTGATCAGATGACTTTGGGGCCAGACTGGGTAAAGATACCTGGTCACCTGGTTCATATGGAACCACTGCTGTACAAGGAAAGTTTAAATATCTACTGGTGAGGGGAAAACTGAATGTTTGAATTGACTATGAAATATTATTGAAGTGTTTAAAAACAAAACACAACCCTTCTATCAATATTCTTAATTGTCTGGACTGGAGTTAAACGTATCTAAAGAGACAAAGCATGGCAGAGGGGCTGAGTAAAACTAGATTCCTGCTTATTGGTAGCAGAAAGCTCTGTGAAGAGCTGTCTGGTGCCCCTTGCTAAGTTTTACAGGAATAGCATTTTTTGCTACCAACTCACTGCTTGAAAATGCAATCATGTTTTCTTTGAACTTTTTGGAATGCAGCAGTTTCTGGGGGAGAGGGAAGAGAAGAATAGAACACACAAAGTAGTCTTTAGCTCTCCATCACTGACACATGTTCAGTTTGACAGTGTTTGAAATGTTATGAAGACAGTATTAGAAGCCAAAAGCACAAAGTATCAGTGCAACCTGAGAATTCTTTTAGCTAAAACTCAGCAAATTTGGTCATTTCCAGTAGAAGATCTTAATAGTCCCTGTGCTTTTTTTACAGAGATGCACGTCAGAATGTCGCAATTGCCTACCAGGTGCAAATGGTCCCCAAGCTTCTTTTCCTTTTCAATGATCCTGAAATCAGCAGCCCCAAAATCACTGTGATCTGCACTATTCTGTCCCATCTCTTGCAAGGATACTTTAATACAAGGGATGTTCTCAGGTAACCATCAAGGTCTATTGCTTTTCCTCAGATTGTAAATGAGCTGTACTTCTGCTAGAGTTGAGGAGAGCTCAACAGTAGAGCTTCCATTATTTTGTCTTGGGTACAGCATGAGATCTTTGGCAACTTCAGCATCCCCTGGTGAAAAACTGATGAAAAACTTTTTTTGTTCACTCTAATGTTGTATTTGTGTGAAAGTGAATTGGGTGATGACCCTTATCATGGTGGCACAGACAATTCGATAGGCATGGCAGCAATTACTCAAATATGTGCTTAATATTTGGTTTCATTAAAGCCTTGTCCCTCAAGTATCACTACAGTTTTACAATTTGGCCTCAAAGAACTGCGTACCTAATCCTGTTGGTTTGGCTTATATCCCAGTAACCATTGTTTTTGTTCCTGATTTTCAATCAGTTTTGTTAGTCAGGATTTCATGAAGCATGGCATTTAAATCCTTGCTTGCTCTTTACAGAATGTAAGCACTGCTTCATTTTATATTCCCAGCCTAATTGTATCAGCCTGTAACCTATCGACTGAGGAAGGTCCACATAGTGCTGTCTACAGCCACTTAATTCCCAGGGAAATGCACTGCACAGATGGCAGCACTGTTTCTAAAGCTCTGTTTTTAAGAAAATGTAGAAATAGAGTTGCATGTCAAATCTGTGGGCTCTGCCTTTTGCTCTGTTGGAGAGTATGAGCACCTCTAATAGTTAACTGTGGAATGTGCTAATACATGAATTTGGTGTTTGCCAGCTCTTTTGTGAATATATGCTCCTGGATATATGTTACCTGTATGTGTATTCCTACCTGGGCCTGTAGGAATTTGTTCCTTTTTTCATACAGGTAGTGAGAGAGGTGAGAGTTGTGGATTTGGTGTATCAAATTTGTCATGTTGTAAGGAGTGTGAATGAGCATTTTTTTCTTAATCATGATTTGTTATTCCATGGTAATATGATTAGTTGCCAGGCCCACAAGTGCTGAGAGAGTGGACAGAGACAGTCCCTGTCCTTCTAGCTCCAGGACAGCAGAGACTTTAACAGACTCTCAGCAGCACTGAGAGGTGCTGGAGTTTCTGCTGCTCCCAAATTTGGACTTCTAGAGGGAATTGCTGTGTAGGCCATTCCTGCAGAACAACTGGTCTTCTGTCCCTAAAGAAATATCCTTCTTGTGGGCAGGAGGAGATTGTGCACTTTCACTAAATGTGTATATATCACGTTAATCTTTCTACCCTTAGAACCAGGTAATATGTAAAAGCAAATTCAAGGTGAGAAAAGGGTGCCAGACCTCCTCACAGTGGACCTGCTAAGGTTTCTCTGTTCTCCTCTATATGCTTGGAAACCAAGTGGTGATAACAGAGGCATTGGAATGCCACAGGCTGCTCAGAATCTTTCATATAAGCTGAGTGCTTTACTCAGTATTCCTTTCCTCTTGGTGAAAGACCTTTAAAGCAAATAGAAAAAATGTTTCCATAGCAGAATATATTTTACATTGATTTGTAAATAGTTTCAGTCATCACAATATAAGAAAGATACTAAGCTATTAGAGAGCATCCAAAGAAGGGCTAGGAAGATGAAGAGCCTTGAGGGGAAGCCAGATGAGGAGTATCTGAGTTCACTTTTCTTTTTAGCCTGGAGAAGAGGAGAAGATTCATTGCAGTTACAGCTTCCTTCTGAGGGGGGGAGGAGGAGGGGATACACACTGATCTCTCCTCTGTGGTGACCAGGGACAGGAACTGAGGGAATGGCCTGAAGTTGTCAGGGGAGATTTAGGCTGCATATTAGAAAAATATTCTTCCCCCAGAGGGTGGTTGGGCACTGGAGCAGGCTCCCCAGGGAAGTGGTGACATCACCAAGGCTGAGAGAGATCAAGAAGTGTTTAGACAATACTCTTGCACAGGTGTGACTTTAGGGGAGTCCTGCTGAGGGCCAGGACTTGGACTTTGATGATGTTTGTGGATGCCTTCCAACACGGCACAGTCTGTGACCTTTCAATTTACTTCCTAGTTTAAGAAGTTTTCATCCTATTTCTGAAGTAACTAGAATTTCTAATGGTGGTTGTTAAGTCATTGTTAACCAGCATCCAGCTTTGCAAATAATCTCCAAGAAATTAAATTAATATCTTTATGTTGACCACAACTTCTTCAACTCTTTCTCTGCAAGGATTGGATTGTTCCTTGTTTACACCTTGAAACCTTCTTCTGTTGATGAAAATCAGATTTACCTGGATAGTGTGGCTGAGAGGCCCACTGAAGGTGAGGGGCTGCCTTTGGGGTATGTGTTGTGATAGGTAACTACGATATTTCCCTCCTTCCCCAGGACCTGATGAACCCTAATTGCAACATTAGCGCTTCTTCCCCCAGTGGCAAGAAGAGGCAAAATTCAAATTTCTTCATATGGAAAGGGACAGGCTACACTGAGGTGACCCTTTTGTTCTGTCTCTGCTAATATACCAGCAGTACTTTGGCTGGCTTGTTCAGAGCTGACACAATGCTGGATTTCAGATATACACAGAGAGGAAGGACATTACATTGAAATTGCCCCCAAACTAACCTACTGTTATGGGGAATAAAATTTCAATGGGCATCCTGGATTTTCTGTGAAGACATTACTACACTTAGAGTTGTAACAAATAATAATGCAAAGCTCTGCACCTCCTAAAGTGTCTGTGTATTTGTCAGGTTCCCGTGGAAGAACACCCAGTCATTTGGCCCTTTCCCTGTGATCCTTCAGTTGAGGCTTTATTGCTATTGCACTTCTAAGCAACAGATCATATTAAGGAGACAGTGGTAACTGCAGTTTGTATATAGACATCTCAGCTAGGCAATACAAGTCAGATTACCTGTTTATATTTCTCTCCCTAGTTAACCTGAGATTGCATCCTGTGAGATAATGCTCAACATGCAGTCTGAATGAGTTTTAAATAATTCTGAAGAGAGGATTTTGGCAATGTAAGCACAGGTTGTTATGTTAGCAGGAATCCTTATGTCTAAAGTTTTATGTCCACATCTTTTTACTCTGCAAAAAACCCTGATATAAGTACTTCTACAGGGCTAATTTGGTGCAAACAAAATTGTTCATCAAAGCAATGGAACGTGTTTTGTCTCTTCATTAGTGTTTATTACTTTCTGATATTTGTAGCCTTAAACCAAACATCTGGAAAGACAATCTGTCTTCGAAACCAGCTACTGAAGATGTTGTTAGATGTAATGCGCTCAGACAAACTTCACCTGTCCTCTGAGTAAGTAGAAACATTTAGGAAGTGTCTCTGTCTTCCTGATTTTTCATCTTCCTGGTGTTTAACAAGGGCTAAACACACTGATCATATTTGAATTTGAACAAATACTAAGTAAGAACAGACTGGATTTAGAGAGTCTTTTTTGTTAGTGATTTACTTGGCATTCACACAGCTGTGTGGTGTGATCACACATCTGATATCCATTTTGGAAAAATTCTCATGTTTTCAGAAAATACAATGAAGGTGGAACTTGGATATTGATATTTCTTCTGCATAGCAGGGGCTGAAGAAATCCCATCTGTCTCTGAAAATCAAGTCACTCTAATGTAGGATTATTTGCACCCCTCTATTGTAACCATGAGAATACCATTATTAAAATTCTACCTTTCATAACTGAAAGGCAGATTTCACAGTGCTGGGAGCTGTAACTGTGCATTTTCATTAGGTAGGACATCTTGGACTTGAAAATTTAAACCAGAATTTTGAATTTCATAGCTTGAAAAATATAGTCTGTGATGTGGTTTGCCTCAGTTATTGATACACACTCTTAGAAGGGGCGTCATATTAATGAACTGCTTTCCCTGACAATAATATAAAGTTAGATGTAGCAGGAATTGAATGACTTTAGCTGTGTGAATGAGTCTGTTGTTAAATCTTTGTGATTCTCTGTTGTACTACACCTTTAATGAGATTTTTTTTTCTAGAGAAACATGAGCTTCTAAATCACTTCAAGATAATTTTAAATAATATCTCCTTTCTGTCTTCCATAGTTCTTCCTTCCATGTGTTTTCATTTACCTGTTTGTCCTAGGGAAAAAGAAAAGACATTTTTGGCACTGGGGCCAGACTGGTTTCTGCTGTTCACACAAAGCTACCTGCACTTCAGCACGGTTGTCCTGGGAATCAAACTGCTTCTGTGCTTCCTCCACAACCATTCACTGCTGAAGAAATTCAAGGAGGGGATAGTGGCTGGGCGTTGGCTGGAAAACAGCTCTGCAGGGTTGAATATTCTAATGGGTATGTGTGAGTTTAATGTTCCCAAAATACTGCCTTGATCCAGCGCAGTGATAGAAGATCACTGTGTGAATGATAGGAGAATTCCCACTGATCTGAGTAGATCAAGAGTTTACTTTCTAGGACAAACTTGTCCTGGTACTTCAGCATTTCTGTGCTGAAAAGTGGAAAGTATTACTTCTCCCTTGCAGGTAGTTAGCAATTCTGATTAGCAGCTGCAGGGAGATGGGCCTTTTTGTGTTGCACAACATCAGGCTACTTGATAAGCCTGTAAGGTGTTCAGATGTCAAGTTGTGCTCTGAAACCTTTTGTTTCTTGAAGATTTGTTCAGCATGCTTTTTAAGAATTAGACCTGGGGTTCTGAGAAAAGGTGGAGAAAGGAAGAAGAATAATTCAGGGAGAAAGCTGTTTAACAAAAGTAATAGTGGGGAAAAATTGTTATGTTAGTCTGGAAGTGTTTTTTAAACTGCTGATACTGCAGCCTAGCAAAATACTGAGTGTTCTGGGACAGAGACAAATGAGGATAAAGTTGTGTCAGTAAGCCTTCTGCTGATATGACATGTATTTTTAGATACTTTCCTTTTCTTTTCCTTCAAAGATAATTTAAAAAGTCATCCTCCAGTGCCTGACAATGGCTACTTCTTGGTTTTTGGATTTTCTGTATTGCAAAGATGTCTGACTGATCATGTTCACATCCCTGAGGTCTATTTGGTTGTGGCAGAGCTCTTCCTGGCAACTCCACAGTCTGAACCACCTGAAGCAGTCAAGGTATGAAAAAAAACAGCAGACAAGCATCTGAAGCTGCTATTGCATTACTATTTTGACATTTTATGCCCTTTTCCATGAGATGATTCTCAGGCAAGTTAACCCTATTTGGATTTTGTGATAATAAAAACTATTCATATTTTTTAAATTAAGTTAGTTAACTTTGATTTAAGAAAATTTATGTTCAGAACAACCTTATTCATGCAGGTGTTCCATGTTACAAATTTAATAGGAGAGGAAGGAGCCACTGGAGGTAGACACATGTTGGTTTTGTTCTGATGTGGAGAGAGCAGGCATTGTTCTTCATGTATCATATATAATTCCCATCTCTTAATGAAATATATTTCCTCCTGTTTAGAAAGATCTTGAGTCTATGTTGCAGTGGCTCTTGCAGCACCACCTTACAGACAATGTCCTCAAATTTGGGTTGTGTGCAGAGGCAGCTGTGTTACTGCTGGAAATGGTTAGATTCACCGTGGACAAGGTAACTGTTTTGTTGGAAGGACAGTGCAGTGTGAATGGCTGAATAAAGAGCCCAGGTGTGACAGAGGCTGGTGGCAGCATTTACATGTAATCTCTAGTCCTGCCCTGCCCTCAGAGGGCAATACTGAAACATGTCAGTGAGCAGGGACTTCCAAGGGGCACAACAACTACTGCCCTGGTTATGCAACACAGAATGGGATGGGCTCTTGATTAAGAGAGACCAGAGACAGATCTTGCCCACTACAGTACTCAGTTTTTTATTCTTGATGATGATATGTCACCTTTCTGGTTGGGTGTATTTTCAGTCTGCAAGGTGGGGGTTGGCTACTTGTGCCTTGTCTGACCTTTGTGGCTATGTCATGGCTTTGGACCAAAGCTAACCAACAAAATACCTAACGAGGAACAAAGATAAGTTCTTACAAATTAAAGGAATGCTGCCTTGACCAGATGCACATTTGTCTGTTCAGCCTGTTGCAGATGCAGAAGCCTCCTGGGCGATTGCCTATCCAGGGAATGTTATCGAGTTTCTGTGCTTGATCTATCACAGTTACACACAGGACCCTGTGTGGCACTGTCCTGACTTCTTGAAAACTTTGGCTACGCTTGCTTTTCATTCAGGACCACCCAAGGTATGTGTATAGGAGCCAGCATAAGCCCTTCAGACCAGAGATGGGTCACTAGGAGAAAAAAATCAATCTATAGTAGACTGAGTAAAAATGTATTGCTATCTGCTTTCACAGGGTGGGTCTGAAGGCCTTTTGGCTCCTGATGGTCCAGCCATTGCCGAAGGGAAAGGCTGTGCTGATCCCTCCTCCCTCCCACTCCTACCACACCCTGCCAAGAAACAAGTGTGGGATTTTGTGCGCGTCCTCCTGATGGACAGTCTTCGCAACATCCCAGCAAACAAACAAGGACATCCCCTTGAGCTGCTTCTTGAGGTTTCTCTTATCAGCAGGCTTTGCTGTTCTACCTTGCACTGGGGGTGGAAGACAGGACATATCCTGCTGTTGACCTAGTAGAAAAAGTGCTAACAGTGACAAAAGGAAAAAGGACTTCTCTAATTCCTCAGCAATAAAGTGAACTAAGAAAATGTTGTCCCTGGAAAAGACTTTTTTCAGGCAATGTTTAATATTGAAGTTAGGTGTGAAAAAAAATCCCTTTTCCTTAATAATACCTGCTTGTCATTAGGGCACCCCTTGAATTTGTTGAGAACAGAAAATTTCACATGGATCATCCTGTGTACTGATTTTTGAGATAATGAAAATCTCAGTTCTCAAGTAAATAAAAATAACTTATCTCCACTTTAAGTACAGATTAATGCAAGCTGTAGCAGCTGAGTCTGGATAATAGATTTCAACCACTCAAAGCACTCCAGAGAATCAGAGTAGTCTGAAAAAGGGGGAAAATGAAAAATTAAGGCTTCAGCTCCAAATTGTCAGTAGTCCGGATGTCCCAGATGTGAGTTCTGGTGCAGACTTAGCTTAGTAATATGAATATTATGAACATAAGCTTGATTACAATCATAATGAGTTAAATCCTCTTGTGGTGCAACAGATACCTAAAGGTTTATATATACTATCCCAAGGTTTAGTACAGTTAAAATAGAGTTTGGATTTCTGACTGTCTGAACTACCAGCTTACTAATGGAGTTCAATGTTCCTGAGCACAAGACCTCTTGTGAGCCAAATTCTGGCCCTTTGCAAAACCTTGTTTCCGTTCAATGTACAGAGGGTTTCTGTGCTGGCTATCAGATGTGGAAGATTTCAGGTTTTCCAGGTGGGAATGAAGTTCAGCCATCTCATCTGTTGTCCAGTAGCTGTCAACATATACAGTCTTGCTGAAAGTGAAGTTGAGTCAGAGTTCCTGTTTTCCTGCTGTACTAATATGTATGCCATCACTGTATAGGCTTCTCCAGAAGATGCCACCAGTGAACAGAAAAGACTTTTTCAGACAAAAGTTCTGCTGTCTGCTATGGATGTCTTTCAGGTTACCAGCCAAGGCGAGGGGAAAACAAGACCAAGAGGTGAGTGGTGAGGATCTGATCGTTTAACTATTGTTTAAATATCATTCTAACTGATATTTAGCATGTGAGTGTAATTGTTGGAAAGGTTTGGAAACAATAGCTAAAAGAACAGGCCAGCTAAGCAGGCTCCACTGTCCATTCTATCGTGCTGTAAGCCAGTTTGCATAAATTATTGTAATTTTATAATTTTTCTGAAGAGCTTCTTCCTTTCTTACTTTTTGAGTAGAGATTCTGAATATTACAAAGGGAGTATGTAGAAAGAAACCTAGGTTTATCCTTGAATACTTCTGGAAACAGCCCCATTAACTTAGTTCTTGTTACTCTCCTTTCTGAGTAGTTAGTTAAACCAGCTCTTCATTACAGCATTTTAGTGAGATTGGTTCCATCCTTAAGATGAAGCTGTCATTTCCAGTCTGAGTAAGGTGTTTCTGCTATACCTAGAGTCATCTTAGTCATATCCCAGCTCTGAGATATTATGGCATGAGACTGTTCCTTAGCTCTGGTAATCTCATGTTTTACTTTTTCTTCATTTTTTCTTGTTACGGGATAATCAACCCTTTTATATCCTCTCCAGGGAGCAGTGATCCTCATGGTGCTTCAGAATCAGCTGCACCCCTACCCCTGATGAATATCTCTTATTTTGCTCAGAAGCTGGTTGAGAAGCTGAACAGCAGAATGTTTGCTGCTGACCCCAAGCAAATCCTGATCTTCATTGCCAAACAGATTATGTGGGTGAGTCACTTCTTTTCTCCCCAGCTTTTATCAACATGCTGTAACATGATGGTTTTTTACACTGAGGTTGTGGTACTGCAATTCTAAAGAAGATGGCTGTAATCCATTTGGTGATTGTTGTTATTCCTGTTTTTTTGCATGAGAACAAAACAGCTGTAAATTATAATTAGTGATAGATGGTGCAGCATAAAGAAAGGATAGTTAATGCCTTTGTGACACTGTCTATTGGCTATGTACACATTGCTGAACTGGGATAAATTAATCTCTTCCACAGTTATGAGTTATGGGGACTTCAGCAGAAATACAGAAAAATGGAATTTTTATGTAACAGGTAGTTAAGGGGAATTTTGCTGAAATCAACAGCCTAAATGAAGTGGGAGGAGTAGATCCTTGGGGAGAGAGTTCTCTGAGCGAGCCAAGTATTCTGCTGTTTTGTGTTTTCACAGGTCTTAGAAAGCTTTGTTTCTCAAAAGGAAGTTTTCGTCAGTGCCTTGTACAGCTGCTTAAACAGAGCCATCCTGTACTGCCTATCCAGACCACAACAATCACTGCCGGAACAGTTTAATGTCCTGAATACTCTCATTGTTCTGCAAGACCAGTGGGACATTTTTTTTGCAACTTACAACTCAAATAGTAATTTTGTCATCTGCCTGATGTACTGCCTTTGCCAGCTGAACTCGGGCAGGTACAAATGGGCATCTTATTATGTTTCTTTGTATCTCTGTGCTGTATCTATGGACGTGGGTGCAGAGGGGGAGATTAGCATAACATAGGCAATATCCAGTCTGGGGAATCACTAGAAGCTGAGATTGAGCTGGATACAGCATTTCCAGCAGCCTACTCACTTCAGAGTAGTAACTGCAGTTAACAAGCTTGAACTGATGTCAGTGGAGCTGGCTCACAAACCCATCATGAAAATGAGCATCTGGAAATCTTCCTAGGATGTGGGCTAGGATCACTCCTCAATCATGTAGGTGGCCATTCTCTGAGACATTTGTGTGGGGTAATTCAGTGAGACATTTTTTCTGATCCAGCAGTCATTTGTGTGTGCGTACATTTAAAACACAAGTAGAAGAGCAAATGGATCTTGTGATCTTTGTGTTGCTGTTACTTAGATTTGAGCTGCAACATTTTAGTTGTTCTGACATTGGGAGTTTTGTCTTTTGCCATTGGGTAGGGCTAGAACATCCACACACTGTTTGCTGTTCTTACAGATGTTGATATAACAGATGTACTCTTGCTAGTGTAAGCTGGGGAGCTACCTTGGAAGCTTGGTTTTGTGAAAAAAAGCAAATACTGGCAACTGCATTTTTCACTTTAAGGTTTCTTGTTTCAACGATAACCTTCTGTACTGCTTTGATGGTCTGAATTGAATCCATTAATACAGTATCCCACCAGAAATGAGCTGCATTTCCTGCAACCTTTTCTGGATGTTCTTATTCCAGTCAGATAAAAATTTCCAGTCCAAACCCGTTGATATAGGGTAAGGATTGCTTTTATGGAGGAAGAGCAAAACCTTTTTTTAAAAACTAAAATACAGAGGGGTTTATGTTATCCAAAAGCTAAACATAGCAAATCCAGAGAATCAGAACTCTGGTATTTTAAAGAAAATCAGAAATAAAAATGGCAGCTTTGCATACCCTAGGATTTGATTCTCCCAGACCCCCAGTAGGGCCTGTTCAGAATTGAAAGAACTTGGTGTGTTACTAGTGGCTATATATGCTATTATTGAGAGCTGTTCTGTGACAAATCCAGATTGTCTCGATACCTTAAGCAAGCCTGTTTCTTTTTTTTCTTTTTTGAAGTATTACTGCTGTACTGAAGTTCCTCATGCCTTTTACCTCCTGACTGGTAGATTGTGGCACAGCCCCCAGTCCCAAAGCAGAAGTCCTCTTGGCCATGGTGTTGTTCTGAGTAATCACATTTATATGCTAGTAGTATCCGTGGTGCTAAGTTTATGTGGTTTTTGTGCTGAGCACTTTAGAAACAGAACGAAGCATCATTGATACAAAAAACCCAGACTAACCAGTTCAAGTGTAGGGTACAGCAAGGCACTACTTTCCACATAGTGGCAGACAGATCTGGCAAAGGAATTCAGAGTAAAGAGACAAAATGCAAGATGCCCAGGGGAGGTGCAAGAAGGCCGGATGCAGACTGGCTACATCAGGACAGCCCTGTGTTCTATCTGATTGGGGTGGATGGTGGATACAAGTGCAGTAAAGTGCAGGGATAAGGCAAGATATCACAAGAGAGTGATCTATAGGGTCATGATGACTGCTCCTTCACTTTGAAAACTAGACTGGCAGTTGTTAAGTTCCCACTTGCTGAAAATTCTATGGTATTACATGACTGGTATAAGCTCTCAAACCTGAAAATACTCATCTACTAAATAAATCAGGTAGGACTGGATGTGCAGACATCTGTAGCTCTTTCACTGTCCTCAGTTTGTTTTAAGTCTGGTTTTCTCACCTGCCCTCTTTTTTTTTTTTTTTTTTTTTTTTTTTTTTTTTTTTTTTTTTTTTTTTTTTTTTTTTTTCCTTTTCTCACAGCTGTTCAGAAGGTTTTGGGGTGGATGCAAAACCAAAGCTGGCTTCTTATCACCAAATTTTCCTTGCACCCAGTGAAGAGGAAAAGAGTAGCCTGCCTACTCCAGATGATGGTAATTTATGGCACATGTTGCCTGTGGCTTAGAGAGAAGGAAAATACCTGTCTTAAGCACACATCAGAGCAGCTTGTGCAAGTTCCACTTATTCCCTCTTTGGTGTACAGGCAGTGCAGGCACAGCACAGAGAAAGGAAAGTTGTGCTAAAAAAATAACTTGTGTTTGCATCAAGCATTTTTATTCAAAAGTCACACCCAGCGTCTCAGGGGTAGTGGGTATCAGTTTGGAGATTTCTCCTTCATGTTATGGCCAGTATAATGGGCCAGATACATATTCTGTTTGTAACTCTGTTTCTTTTTCAAAGGCCCATACAGGGTTTGTCTGTTTTATGTAGAAAGAAGTATTTAAACATTTCAGAGAAACACAGAAAAAAAAATTGAGTTGGATTCAGTGTGGTCAGCTGAATGCTGCAGCAGCGGTTTTCTTTTAATTTTTATTTTTTAATATATATTGGCTTGGTTAAGATGCAACCAAATCAGTCTGGTTTTAAGGGAAATAGGGCAAGAGAACTCAGCACTTCCTTGTAGGTATCTTCCTGCTGTTAGGTGTCAAATTGTTTCTCAGCTTGGTTACCTTTGCCCCTCCATCTCCAGTGATGCTTGGCAACATAAAGGAATATCCTTTATGTGCTTTAGCATTCTGTGCATGATAATAAGATCATCAAAATTGTGATTAAATGGTTTTGCAAAGGAGAAACCAGTTAAAACCTTGTGTCACTCCTACTTGTTTCTTTTGAGGAATTGAAATATCATAAAAAAAATGTCCTGCTGTTTTCTGTATTAGATTATCTAGCCTAGCTGAGAACCTGTGGAGGCAGTGGGCAAAAAAGGAACAACTCCACTGACTCTGGCAGTTACTCTGGACCAGTGCTTTTCCAAACAAGATGTTTTTGCTTTACCTGTTGCTTGACTTGAAAACATAAATGAAGAATTATTTACTGATGTTACTTTTTTTTCCTAGTCCGCCAGGAGACTCTGAGAACAGTAGAAATCATCTGGAAGCAGCTCATTTCTCAGAGGCGGCAGGCTCTGGAGGATGCCTACAAGATGGATCTTTCTGTAAAAGGAAATGACAAGGAAAAGGACATGAAGATAACAGAGATCACTCCTTTATGGGAAGAAATTATGACAAAAGCTTGGCAGCATTTTCTAGGTCTCTGCTCTTTTATGGAACACTTGTAATAAGCAAAAACGTTGTGGTAAATGGGGTGCCTGATGGAAAGCTGTTGTTCCTTGGTTACATCTTTCCTCACCTGCTGAGAAAGCAGATTCTCAGTTTCTCTCATTTAGAGCAGTGATTGCTCTCTGTGTCATAACCCAGCCTTTCTGTAATCACCTGATGGTGTCACAGGGCTCATGTTGTACTGGAAGAAAGAGAAATCTCCTTAGATGATTGTAACCCCTAGGAAGATTTAAAAGGGAAGATAGATGGTTGAAAGGGCATTGCAATGTGTGTAGTGCTGCAGTGATTCAAAGTTCATGTCTGTGTAATGAAACTGATCTATGGCAGACCTCTGTAAGGCTTTTAGATAAAAGCTGGAGAAGTAAGTGTTAATTCAATTCTTATAAAAATACAAAATTATTCATCTGGAGTGATGCGCTGCCATGTTTTTTTTTGTCCTGTTTAATGGGAATAGAACCCCTCTATTTTCTGACAGGCTCAACTTCAAGTCTTAAAGCTTTTTTTGTCTGTTTTCTCTTGCAGTATCTGAAAAGAAGCTTCTCCAGAGTAAAGCAGTGCCAAGCCTGTCCCAGAGCAAGCACAATTCCTGGAGTGAAAGCCTCTCATCAGCTATTAGGTTCATACCTGGCCGAAACACAAAGGAAATGTCATGCAAATCAGAGGTAAATTTTGCTCATTTTCTTTTCTGGGTCTGTCACTGATCTGCTTTTTATATAGCTCTGGAGAGTTTTTCTGGATTTGGGAGGCTTCTGAGCGTGTCTGTTGGTCGACATGTTCCATTGTAAACTAGGCAGCTATTGCAGTTGAGGTTCCTTTTCTAGGCTGCTAGAAATAATCACAAAGAAACAGTGACCTGAAGAACTTCTCTTGGCAGCCTGTTCATATAGTCTAATAATGCATAGTTTCTGCACAGGGCCCAATTATGGTACTTGATAAACCTAAGCAGCCCAGATATGTTTGTGTTTTCAGGCCTCTGCTTGGGGTGGGGCAAGGTGAGGAGATGCCAGCTTTGCTGCTGCTGTTGGCTTGTATCACCAAAGTAAGCCTTGTCCTTCAGGCACTGAATTGGTGGAAAGGCTCAGCTGTTATCACAGTACTGTCCTTACATTTTCTTCTGTACATGAAGTATTAAAGGTCCAAATTTTAATTTAGCCCCTAGAGATAGGGAAATCCAGGGGATGGGTTTAGAGGGTGTACATAATTCCATAAGCTCCTCCTTTGCTGAAAGAGAGGGCCACTTCCATGGTTTTGCTTAGCATTGTCAACACTAGACATAAAAAGCACCAGACAGATGTTACTTTTCAAGCATACTAGGGGTAGAGTAACTAGCTATAGGGTAGGGCAGAAATGCGTTGACAGAATATTCAGAGCTTTAAACCAAGCTTCTGTTACTGTGGTGCTCAACATAATAAAGTCTCTTTTTGTGTCCTGAGGAGACAATGAGTCTGTTTTTAGCCTCACTTTAGGAAGCCTTGACCCTCTAGCTTAAGCTATAGGAGATTGCAGCTTTATACCCGGTGATGCCTGGTTCACTTCCAGGTGTGTTGACCAGGAAGACTGTGGCACCCAGGTAATGTGTCTGATAGTGCCTTACTGAGCTGCAAGGTTTTTTTCAGCGTGCCACAGAATCCTTCTCATTCCCTTAAAACCACTTTGCTGCTTAGAGAGTGAGCAAGCTCTTCCCAGGTACATATGTATACTGTGATGTCATACTACAAGAGAGTTGACTATTTGCCCTGGGGTCTGTTTAATTATTTTTTAAAATTAATTTTGATTATTACAGCTGATTACACCTCAGTGAGCAATGTAATTGATATTTGTAAATGTATCCCAAGGAACATTTTGTACAACATGCTTTTTGCTGTTGAAGGTTAAAGACTCTGTTATTGGTTTTTCCCTAAATATACCCACATCATTAGTTCCTCCAGTGGAAAGGTTGCCATCTGGAAAAGGCAGCACGGAGACATTATTCAGGCACAAGTGCATGAAATTGGTGTTTCTACATCTTCTGTCTCTCTTCTGCAAGGAAGCTGCTTGTAATTAAAGGAGCTGGGTTTGGAAGAAACATTATTCACTTGATGTTATTCCTTATCATGTCACGTACTGACAGCTCCATAGCTCTGATAAATTGTTCTTCTCAATGAGATATGAAGCTACAGTTCCAAACATTCTTCTCCTTTCTCCCTCTCCCCCTTTCTCCCTCCAGCCCGTCTTTCAGAGTTTGATGCACTTTTTAGAGAGGTGAAATCTAAGAGGAAGAAAATGTTGCGCTGCCTCTGAACAACCCTCTTCCTTCATACACTTACTTACATTTAATAAGTTACATTAAAAGTAAATGGTATTTCTATTTTTAACTTGTATTTTTGATGACTTTGGTAATCACTTTAGAAAGTCCTGTAATGTAATTTTGTATCATTTTCTGTCAGGTGACTTCTGTGTTTACTACTGGCCTCTCTCTTCACTTCTGCCAGTGACAGACTTATGTCCCTCAGCAATAGGCACCTGGTTGAAATGTGGAGGTTAAAGGGAAAATAAGAGTATGAACTACATGGTGAGGAACAAAGAATTTAAATCCCATAATAAAATAAAAATATTTGCTCCTAGCTAAGAAAAGTGTACTGAGAGAAGTGCAGAAATTCACCCAGGATTTCAGAGGTGGGCCCAGTGGAAAGAAGAAATGAGTTGTTTACTGGGTTATTAACTTGATTCCTTCATTAACTGAAAAATAAACAAAGAAGGTTGAAGCAGTAGTAGAATTTGCTGCAGATTAAAACAAACAAAAAGCAAGCAGCAAAATACTCCTCTTAATATTTCCCTGTGATAATTTACAAGGTAGAAAGAGTGCTTTTGAGACACAATACTCAATCCAGAAAAAACAGCAAAATTCAAACTATTCACTCCAGCAGTAGATCAGGCCCCATGTTTCCGTTGTACTTTTGCTCATGTTCTCCTTCATCAGCAAAGCCAATTTCCTGCTATTTGGTGGCAAGTATGAGAATTAGCCATCAAATGCAGCTGTGTTTTCTGTATATTTCCGAATACACTGTACTAGCTCTTGCTTTGCTTGTGGCTTTGTCTGGGGGGTGTGATCATTTAGAAAAGAGAATGTAATTACATTTCTGGTAGTAGAATGGCAATGATCTGCTCTGGCAGTTGTATTTCCTTGGAAGTCTTAGTAGTCGTGTAGGAGCATGAGAACTACAAAGTTGGATTTTTTTGATGCTTACAGGTGACAGACTTGGGTAAATTTGCTGTCAGGAAGGTCTTTAAGACTGAATACAGTGCCAAAGGTTTCAAATCAATGACTTTCCTGTTTCAAAGTGAGCCTTTGATCTTTTGCTCTTTCTCCGCCTTTCTCCCTCCCTTCCAGTTTTGCTGTCAAAATCTAGTATAGGTATTTAATTTTTAGGTTAACAATGATTATACCTGGTTTTGATATAATAAAAAAGCTACAAAAGCAGCAAAGGACTGCTGTAGCAACTGTATTTCAGTCAACTCTAAATCAGTCAAAGGTTCTCTATTCCCTGTCCTGAGGTTCTTTAGGATGGGTACCTGAGCAAGGTTACAAGCACCATACCTCGAACTCCTGTAATACACATTGCTTCAGAACTGTAGATACAGCTGTTATTCTTTACAAGAAATGCAGAGCCTTCTCAGTTTTACAGGAGCCTGATCTTGTCTGTCCTCTACTGTTTTTGTTGATTAATTGCATTCCTCTATACCAAAGGCCTGTATAACTTGAAATGGAAAAGGTCTTTTTAATCCCCGTTTTTAATCCCATTCTTCAGAATGGAGAGGTTGAGATCTCCTAGCTTGTAATTGCAAAGCCAGAAATGTTACTTAAATCTTTTCCTTACCAATCACTCCGTTGGTCTTTTATCAGCTTTTCAAGTTAACTGAGTTAAAACAAGCAAACATTTAATGATATTTCTTTGAAAAGAACATCATTTGTGTAACATGTTTATCTTCATAATAGAAGGATAATTAACATCACTAATTATCTAATTAAGTTCATTAACTATCCACCAACAGTGCACCGTGAAGTTGACATTATGTTCTTCTGTCAACAAATGCTTTGATTTCTTAGGAAGTAATTAAAATGTAAATTAGCATGTCATTAAATGCACAAGGGAACTTTGGAATCAAATATTCATTTCAAAACTGCTCGTAGCAGACATTTTTTTACTTCAATGAAAGCAGGCACTTTACTATTAATGATGTATATTAAACAATTTCCATTATAATATTATTGTCTTGTTTAATAACTGGCTCAAAGCTAAATTACAGCATGCTGTAGCAAGCTGAAAAAAGTTTCTTTAACTTTGAACAAAGAAATTTTCATGTCCTCTTACATGCATATCTGACACACTGCTCATTTATCATTTTCAGGTTTACAAAATCATAAAGAAATAATTCAACAGGTCAGTGTTAGATAAGAATTGAACGAAAACATAAAATATAGAGCTATTTCACATTATGTGATACAAATCACTGAAATTTCTGAAACATATGGGAATCGTTTCCCCATTCATTGAAGACAAGCATTTAGCTGAGAATTGGAATATAAATGTTGTATGATGAATACAAGTCCTTAGGCTGACTCAGATTCACAGGCCCCTCTGTCTGTCCTCTAAAAATTCATTAGAGGCTGCTGCAGGAGATGGTGTGGGATAGTACAGTGCACAGTAAAAAACCTATCCTAAGAAAATTGTTTCTTTCTTGATTGATACCAGTTTCATCTTGAAACTTGAAACACAAGATATCACAAATTTTTTGTGGGTACCTCTTCAGAGGGAGTTCTCCTGTGTTTTTAACCTCAGTGGTCTTCTGTGGGAATGAAGTCCCTTCATTGAATTACACATTGTATGAAAATGTTAGCTGTTATTTCTCCTGCATATTGTTTTAGAATATACTTTTGCCTTTCAAGCTAGAGATTGTGTCTGGGTCAGGCTTAAGCTTGGATATAGGATTTCAGCAAGTGGAATTTAATGTTTAAAGCTGTTGGCATCAAAATCTCATCTTTCAAGAGCTGCCAGTTGCAGAGTTTTATTTTCACATAACAGAGCTGATGCCAAATTAGTTGAATGGTGTTAACATGGATGAAAGAGGAGTCTTATTTAGTTGCAGGAAAACCCTAGAAATGTGTGCTAGCCACTGAAACAGATTATTCTTTTCTTTGCTGAATACATAGACAAATAATTTTTCATATTTCTTAGTTCAAATATGCCTGTTTTCTTCCAGCTTTTTGATTCAACATTTTATTTATAACAATTTCAGAAAGAAATTTGAGGTTTGAATTCAAAAGACTGAAGTGTCAGTTTAAAATGAAAAGTAAAAAGGACAGAAAATCAAGGGAGGTCCTAGAAATCTCTGCAAGATTGACTTAAATGTTTTTTCTAAGTGAGGGTATAGGTTGCTAACTGCTGAAGTCTGTGGCCATTCATTGCTTGTGCTCTCATCTTTGCTAGTCAAATTAAAGTTTGCTTGTGTGTATCTGTGTTTTATTTATGCTTTCTGCTGCAGAGCAGCTTGAACTACATGCACTAAAAAACTGCAGAAGTAGTCTTGTCACCTTAAATTTAAGTCATTTTTGGAAAACTGTTGTTTTTTATGGGTCAGGAGAGAGATGTTTATTTTTTTCTGTATTCTGACCTCTAAGCATATACTGATGTTTACAGAATTCTTTCATCAGCTAAAGGATTAGAAGGGCAAATATTTCTTAAATAAAAGCCATGATTCAAATGTAATCAGAAAATGCCAGTGCAGGAGGCTGTTGGACAAATGCAACTATTACACTAGATAATAATGTGTAATAAAGCCCTAAGTTACATACACCTGTAGGACTTCCACATTTTAAATGGAAATAGGAAAACAGTGAGTAAGAGCAAGTGAAGGCAAGAAGAGATTCCCCTGCTATTCCCTGTAATGCCAAAGTCTGACATTCACCTTTCCTTTCAGAGGTAAAACCTAATGCTTCTGCTGTAACGAGATGGAAACTGAGTCCTCAAGAGGTTGAAAGAATTATCCCAGTGTCACAGAAGCCGTTCTCAGAGATAGGATTAAAGAACAAACATGCCTTGGCTCTCATTGTGCTTTTTTACTATTAGGAGGCAAGTTATCTTTCTCCCAGGAAATAATCTGTTCAGTAGTATCATCTGTTGAAGGGCTGTGTATGCATGCACACATACAGACATATGGTTTCTGTAGAAGTAGACTGGCTTCTGTACTGCCTGGGCTTAGCTGATAAATACAGTGTGGAAGTCTCATCACGTGTACACACCACACTTTAGGTTTACCCTTTGAAACCCACCCTTGTGTGTGGGTACATTTATGATGCATTGAAATATGGAGGATTTTCTCATTAGCTCTGCTATTCCCCAACCAACTGGCAATGCCAGGAATCCATCCATGATCCTTAGGAGCAGTTGGCACACTGCATTAGCCTCCTAGCGGGCTGAGGCACGAAGCTTCCATGCAGCACTTAACTGCTGGAACTCAGTCTGTTGAAAAGCTAAATGAATTTTGGCAAAGCAACAATAAAATCCACATGGCAATAACAATTTTGTGATTCAAAAGAGCCTGCAAACAACCCTCAGTGTGGAGAGTGTATGTGAAGGACTAGGATAAACCACTCTTTACACTGCTAAGGAAAACATCATCTGTCTTGGCTCAATGATTGTTACCTGGGGAGTAATGGAACAATTTGTCCTCCTATAAAATGAACCAACTTGCTGCTTAGTGCATAGTCACTTACTTGAAAAGTAATCTAGTCTCAAGATGGCTGGCTTATTGTTTGCACAGGGTAGCAGTGTACCTGGTCACTGAGTCAGATTTAGTAGCAGGAGCAGATTTGGAGATGTTATGCATTTTGTCTCTATCTGAATAGAACAGGGCTGGTGCATTAGAGACTTCAACCAGCTCTAGTAGTTTACTGTAGCATTCAGATGCTTTTCTGTAAAGCTGCCATGGTAGCTGTAATCCTGTCCTCTGTAGCAACCCTGATGAGGAGGGGATTGATTGATTTAGCAAGAAAGGACCGGAACTACTGAGCTTAAATTGCACATTCTGTGTAGATGTGTGGAAACAGAAGGAGTATGAGAACTGCCACGAAAAAAAAAAATAAGGTAGTTTTCATATCTCCAAAGACTTTAGGCTCAAAACTTTACTGGCAATCTGGCCCTGTGCCTGTGTAAGTCATAGCAGTTCAGGAATGTGCTATGAAAAAAATATCAGCACTAGATGATGCCTGCAAAAATCATTTGCTTCTGTAAGAAACTCTCTCCTTCCTGACTCGGTTACATCCTCATCCACACTGGTTAGGGCATACAGTCCAGCAGACAGAGGTGGCATGGAGGGCTGCTGAGAAGAGCCATGCTGCACCACAAGTGGATGCCATTTATTATTGAGCTGCTGGGAAATATATACTAAAGAAAAATGGAACAATTTACTCTTTATAAAATGGCATTTTGTTAGTGTTCTATTTAATCTCTTTTTCTGTTTAACTCAAGATGTGAAGTTTTTCACATTGGTATAATGTAATTTTTCTCATTCTAATGATGCTAATTTACTATTTTCTTCTTTCAGAGTTACAATCCATAGAGATTTTAAGTATTTTTAATTGTCACTATTGAAGTTCAAGTGCTGCATACATATTATCTGGGAGTTGATATCTTTAATGCTTGGTTTAAAGACAAGGCTGCCCCCCTTCACTAGCAGACAACCTGTACATAAAAGCTGTGAAATGCATGCCTAAGCACATCCCTGAACAGTGATTTCTTGACTCAGAGTCATCAGTTCTGTTTCTGCCATGCACAAGCTATTTGCTACTGTCACATAGACTATTCACATGCAGTTTCTGGCATCCCTAAGAGTGCCCTACCTGCTGTTCTGTTTTTCTATGCTCATGAAATACTTTCTAAAAATCTAGTGATTGCTTGAATAGTCATAATTAGATTAAAAAAATCTTCCTTGTAGAATTGTGAAAGCCCAAGTTAGAGAAATTAAGTACATGAACTCATCCTGGGATATCAGATCTAAGATCTGATACATCAGCCATGTTAGTGAACATAAGAGTAGAAGGGACTTCCAAACTGGTTCATCAAAAGGGTTCCCTCTCCCACTACTGCATTTTCTCATCATATGCATCATCTTCTTTTTGGGATTATCAGGCTGTTTCAAATTAATTCAGGTCGGGTTTGCCCCATCATATCCTCTTTCCCTGCAACCATGTCCTAATGATGGGAGGTTGTGAACTCTCCATTCCTGGAGTTGTTCAAGACAGTCTGGATGGGGGTCTGAGTATCCTTGTCTAGTGGAAGATGTTCCTGCCCATGGCAGGGGAGTTGGAAATGGGTGATCTTTAAGGTCCTGTCCAGCCCAAACCATTCTCTTATGTTCCAGAAAATCAGCTCTTGGATTCTGTGATGTTCCAGAAACTAATTTCTTAGTTTCTCTGTCTGTAAACTAAAGGCTTTGCCTTCTTTCATCTTTCTCTAGGATATAGTGGTCAAAAGTAGTGCACAAGGGTTATAGCTGTGATGCTACATTAATGCACTTACTATGTATGTTTATATACTTATAATATTTATTTTGCTCAGAAGAGCTAAAGTAGTAGACCAATATCACTAGTTTGAGCTCTTACCAACAGATGACTTAAAATACATGCTTCAGAACAAGTATGTGAGTATTTTCACTGTCATCCATGGGATAATTCTCCTGGCACAGTGAGGGACTTGAACATTTGGGCTTTCCTTGTGTCTCTTACAAGTCCAAAATTATTTTGTCTTGATGTCTACTTTCATTTATTAAGAGTTTTAGCACATATTTTTGTGTGCATTTGTATCCTGTAACACAACCCACATAAATAAAGCCTCCAAGTGCAGAGCCTCAATGACATAATGTTTCTTTAGGAAAGAACTGTGGTATGTATGGTGTCTGTATCATGCAATATGAATGTATTATGGCAAGTCTGAATATTTATAAGGTGCAGGAGGGTTAAGTGATCTATATATTTTTTTAAAAAAAGTCAGATATAAAGCATTCCAAAGCTCAGTAGAGTTCTGCCATCTTACAAGTCACACTTCAATCTTTTTTTCTTTTCAACTGTTTCTCATTACAAACTCTCAATTGCTTTACTTGAAAGAAATTATAGAAAATTCACACCTTGGGTTTCCTCAGTGCTAATCATTTTCTCTCGTATTTAAGGGCTCCATGCAGCAAGAGGAGAAACAGTTTTCCAGTCTGTGATTTGTTTTGGTTTTTTAATAGGAAAATAAGTTGTGAATTCTATCACCTTTTCAAGCTCTAAATATTGGCTGGGGAATAGGTGGCAGCAAAATGATCTGATTCTACTTACAATGTGATTGCCTAAGGCTGCAAAGTAGAGAAATCTGTATAAAAAAGACTTAAAGCATGGTTTCCTACTCAGATTTTTAGGGAAGGATTGATCAATAAAGTCTTTTTGTATGCCCTTCCCAAAAACGTGTATTACAGCTCCTACACTTACACCTGCTTTTCTGTATATGAAACACAAACCTTTTGTTACACTACATTAATAATTATCAAAGATGGCATGTTCTTGTTTAAAATAGATTTTACTGTGTCACTGCTGTATTTAATCTACTCCTTAAAGAGTTGCTCTTTTAAAGGATAAGCACCTACAATTTTTAATGGATTCTGTTTGTTTGTTAAAAAAATTGTTTGCACTAGTTATTCATTAGGCATTACAGTATAACTATTTTGACTGAATACTTAGTAAATAATAGCCTGGTCTATATTCTCCATGTTTATTGGTTATCTTTTTCAGGGTTTGTTTTTTGTGTGTTGGTCTGGTTTGTGTGGCTTTTTTTTTATTCCAGTCATAGTCATCTCCAATTTTGTTAACTGTTCATTTCACTTTACAACTGGATGGTTTTCCTGTGAGACCAATAGGGACATGTTTATCTGGCTGAAGCTAGCTAGCTATATCTCATTTGGAAGCCTAAGTGGTTAGTCTTTAGTTGAACAGATGTGGCTAGCAGAAGTTTTCCTTCTTAGGACCCTTCATATGTTTCAAGGTCCAGGAGCTGTGTCAGTAGGAATCTGCAATGTGGACTTTGACCTTAGGGGTCTCACTGATGGCCATGAGTGAAATACAGTCTATAAGCAACTTTGAAACAGCTGCCAGTAGAACACTGACCTAGCTGAGTAGCCTGTGAATATGTAAAATGGAAGAATTGATTTTCTACTCTGAATGCTCTGCCCCAAGTCCACATAGAGCCAGGATCTCAGCTCTTCTCCTATACCAGGACTGGTTTAAGAGCTCAGTGTTGCTGTTACTTTCTAGGTCAGCCTTTATGGGAGTTTTATATGAATTATGGAATAGTTTTGTGAGGCCACAACTGTGATTACAGGTTTAATGATGCTTTAAACAAACAAAAATATAATGACTTTCATCAGTGTAAAACAGGAGCTTCCTGCAGGGAAACACCAATAAATGTGACTTCGCGGCAGGGTTACAGACCTGGCTGGCAGCCAGCAGTCATGGCACAACACCCAGACCTTGTGTGTTAACTTAATTAGAGCCCAGTGCAAGCAGCAGCCAGACAGTTATGCCATGAGGGATCACTGCCAGCGTGGCACAGTCCCTGCATTTAGAAGTTACCTACCTGATCCACAGCTTTAGGTAATACAAGGCTGAGACTTCGGTAGCACGTTTGTCCTCATGCTGTGGCTCACAACAATCTCACGTTTGTCAGGGAAGTTCAGCTGGGTGTGACAGCCTTCATATGACACTGGGGGCACTCACCTCTCCTGTATAATCTCACTACAGAGCCTTATCTCAGTTGGGCTCTCTACAACAAATGATTGTCATTTCGGCTATTTGCAGTGCTAATTCAGCTGCAAAAAGAGGAGACTTAAATTGTATTTGGTGTTTTCTTTCTCCTTCTGAGAAAGTTCTGAGTAGTCCAACTAATGATCCTTATCAAGATGATGTCTATGTTTATATTCCTGGTATAAGTGTGCAACTTGATCTCAGGTGATTAATTCATCTCTACACTTCCTGCAGAGCCATCAAACTTGCAGACACAGGCCATATTCCTTAATTGTTCTTGTAAAATTCAGAGCAACTAATACCTGCTTCTGCCCCTCACAGGATTTACACCTGCAGCACCTTGGCATAACGTGTTCTGATGTTTCTTCTAGGGATTTGTGTCTTGTATGGAACGGTACCGAAGAGCTGGGCAGGAGCTGTATGCTTCTCTGTACAAGGACCATGTACAGGTAAAGGACAGGAATATTGGGCAACAGCTTTCTGTTGTTGAGAGGTTACTCCTGGACTACCCTGAGAAACTGAGCATTTTAGAAGCGAGGTGAATATTGTGCCTAAAGAATTGCTGAAAGTTGATGAGTCAACGCTCCTCACCTTACATTACTGCTGAAGTGTGATTCAGCATCACCCAGCTGTCAGGCTCCCCATATTATTTTCAGTACCCTTTTTTCCTTTGTTTAAATGAATTATTCCACTCTTCCAATGGCAGAAATAAAACTGAGTATATTGACCTTTCTTTTATTTTTTTCTTTAGTTTCTAGTAGTAGAAAGAATTAAATTTATGCCTTGCCCAGAGGGAGCATAGTACCTTTAAAACTGAATCATTCAGACTGTTTTCAGTGAACCCAGTTGTTGCTATTTGTCACACACGTTTGCCAGAAAAAAAATGCAGTGAATAAAAACCTCTGTGATGTAGTTCTTCTGGCTCACTGCTTTTGAGTTGGAAATTTAATGAAAGCAGCCATTTTCAAGTTTGTGACATACTTTTATTTGTCACTGTATCATCTAGTCAGACTATTGCTATTTTATCACTGGTAACATCTGCAGCACACTTCCAGTGGTGACTCGTTCTTGTTTGATCTGTAGCATTCCCTCTGCAGTGGTCCCATCTGGTGGGTTGGGTAGATCCCTCTGAATCACTGGGGCGATGCCACTGGTGGCTGAGAGGAGGGAAGTGTCCAAAAGCCAGCACCAAGTGGTTCTGTCCCACAGATGCAGCAGTGTGCTTACAGCAAAGCAGCCAAGGACTGGATGATACTCAAGGAGCAACTTTTCTACAGAGGGGGCCCATGGAGAGATGCTTCACAATCATTACAGCCACAATGGATTCTTGATTGTTACGAGGGGCCCTCACGAATGAGGAGGAGGATTCACCACGTGAACACCCAAGTGGCAACAATGCGAACAAAGAGTGAGGTAGAAAGCTTTAGAAAGCTCTTGCAGGAGGTGCATAATTGCTGTCTTTTACTGTACTGATTGCTGATGGCTTTACAGAATTAGAGAAATGTTAAGGTTGGAAAAAATCTTCAAAAGCATGGAGTCCAACCTTTGACAAATATGTGCATCTCTTTCCTCTGGTTCTCATCACCTGAGTCCTGAATATGCTGCTCCATGTATAGAGAACCCACTGAAGGGATCTGATTTGGGGGGGTAAGAAAGACTGCAATGCATTTAACAGCAAGAGAATGATTTTTTCCTCTTTTCTTGTATAAAATCTCCCCAGACAGGTGTCAGTATAAGCTGTCCATACTTTTCTGCTAATAGTATCTCAGTGCTTCCCAAAGTATGCAGCAGAGTCCAGTTAGAAGGTTGCACTGTCCTGTTTGTTTTATGCTTACTGGTGCTGCTAAAAGTGGTGAATAGCCAAAAGGGGAAATAGGGTGGTTTAAGCTGAGATTGAACAGTAAATGTAAGTTGTTTACTACTGACAGTTTCTCTAATGCCAAAATGCCAAATCCTATCAATGAATGGCAGAAGCACTTTAATAAAAGGTTCCCATATCTAAGGCACTTTTTGTGCTGCTTGGATTCTGGCAGTTTTCTGTATACTGAGTAGTATGATTTTTATGCTATAACTGGCCTCATGCATATTCTTCTTCGGAAAGATAATAGTTCTTTTGCTTAATTGTTGACATTTGTTCCTTTGGGTTCCTTTCCAGTGATGTTTATTAGTTCCTTTCCAATGAGTTTATTTGAATTTCCAAGGCATTCATTCACAGAATAATTCTAAATCTGTGTTTTTCTCTGCCAACAAGGTTCTGAGTTATGTTTACATATCTGCATGTTCCACTCCAGTCACATCTAGTCTCTTTTCAGCTTCTCCCTGCAAACAGAAAGGAAATAACTTCTCCCACTGAAGTGAATCCAGGTAACTTTTTAGGGCTACATTGCATCAAGACGCTGAACATAAACAGTCAAAGATAATTGGAATTATGATATGGATTTCTAGGTCACAATTTAATTCAGCAAAAACCCCTGGGTTTGGTTTTTTGGTTTTTGGGTTTTTTGTTTTTTTTTTTTTGTTTTTCTTTTTTTTTTTTTTGCTCTGGGTTAAATGTCACTGTAACATCTGTGACAAAACTGATGCAAATTTCGTAGGTGATATTTCAACTGTCTTCAGAATTTGCTGCTCTCTTGTTGCCACCTGAAAGGTCTAAAGCAAAAAACTATTTTGAAGTGTAAGCTTTGGCCACTTTTGGGCACCAGGAAAGCTCCCAATTGCTTAAACTTGGAAGAAGTGCTTTTGGAAATATGCAGTATTGCATACTTTTTACTGTGATAGGGCCTAGCAAACACATGAGTGGAGCTCATTGTTTTAGACTCCAAACAAGATGGAAGCACTCTGTAGTTTCTGCATGAAGCAGTTACAGTCAGGCTTAATACAAAGGCTGATTGTGCTTTTTCTCTCTGCATGCATTGCATGAGTTTGCAAAACCTGGGAAACAGCTTGGGCAAGATTTAAGTGGGTTGTGTCTCTTTGGGTTTTCTTAAGATCCTGCTCAGTCCGTGTCCCTAAAAGACTACCATTAAAATTTTCCACATTTCCTAATCTTCTGTAATTATAGGGATTTTGTTTGAATTATGACTGACTGCATGTATCTGTCTTTGGTTCCTTGAAATAAGCATCCTTCTTCAGCAGCCACAGATTTTAATTCTCTTCCCTGTTTTTTTTCTGATAAATAATGCTGTTTCCCAAGGTAGAATAGATTGAGTGAAAGACTAAATTGCAAATGCTTTTGGTGTCATCCAGCTGCCACTAAAACCACAATCTCTTTTATACTGATATAGGAGAGCTGATGTTAAATGGAGCAGAGAGGGAGATGGATCAGAAGGGATTGGATTGTAACCAGCTAACATTCTTCCCAGCTCTACATGAAAGTTTCCATTCAGAAGACTTCTTGGAACTGTGTGTGGAGAGACAAATTATATTGCAGGAGTTTGCAGAGAGAGAAAAGGTAGGAAAGATGAACTAGAAAATTTTCTCAGGGGACATGGCAATTTAGAGGGTGAATTGGATACGAAGGCCTATCTGTTCCTTTCAGTTCGGGGGTCAGGTGGATTCTGGCTACAGTAGACATCCTTACTCTGTTTCCTTAGAGCAAATACAGTTTTTCAGCCTCTGTATGAAGTCCTGTACTGAGTTTTCTTGAAGAGCAATTAACATTAATTCCTTGAAGTAAGAGAAAAAAATTTGGGCATGGCAAGCAAGATAGTCTCTTGTGAGACACTGTTGTCTGAATTTGCCTAAGACAGGGCAGATTCTGAGACTCAGAGAATTCCTGTGCTGCTCTACAACCTTTACTGATGCTCAGAGCAGCGCCTACATCAAATTTATTTATAACCTCTGAAGGAGTATGCCAGTTTTGTATAGGCTGCTAGTTCAGTGGTGTTTACATGTCTTCCTGAAGAATACCTGAAAATGTTTACTTCCTCCTTTCACATGCCTTTCTTTCGTCTCCCCATGAGTACTGGACAGATTCTTCCCTCTAAGGCCATAGAAAATTTCCGTGCTTCCTCTTTGATGCTTCCATCAAGTGTTATCTATTCAAAACATTTCTATTCTTTCTTTGCTCTTGTACTGGACTCACAAGGGGTTCCTCCCAATATAAGGAAGAGGCTTAAGGTTCAGGAACACTGTGGAAGGAGATGAGTTGTGGAGTAAATAAGGGTGACTATTAGGAAGATGGTAACTTTGATGTTGTCAATTTAATTGAGAAACACCAATTAAATTGACAACCTAGCCTCATTCCCTGATCTTTTGCAGTGTATCTGGGTTTTTTTCAGCGGCATCATTCCCTCGGTGGCCCAGGAGTTAGCATCCCATAGTAGAAGCCAAATACTTGTAGTGTTTAAACTCAGACATCACAGTGCTGTGATAGTTGTACATAGATATAGAAATACCTGCTTTATAAAAATATTGCAGTAGCATCACCAGATTTTCTTGATGCTTTGCCAGTGGCTAAGGGGTCACACTTGTGCTCTCTAATAGGACTTTCTCCGAGTTCTTGGTGCAGTCTGTTCTGTAACAGAATTCATTTCTCTGCCCCTCCTCCTTTGGCCCTTCCTCCCCGTACCTCTCTCCAGCAGAAGGAGACAGGCATGAAAATGCGAAGCATGATTTCCATGCACTGATCTCATTTTGAGCCTTCAGGCTGTCTGTCTCTTCTCCATGTAACTCTGCAGGAAGCCATCAGAAATGCCAGGCATGTTTTTTTCCAGCAGCAGTCACTGCCTGAGCTGACAGAAGTATTAACCAAAGCAACGGGGGGTGACATTAGCTGTCCTGTGCACACTTAGTGCACTGTGGTCCTGCCTTGTCAGTGGCTGCCTCCTGAGCTGTTTGCACTTTAAGCAGGCAACTGGAGCCATTTTATTTCCTGCACTGCTCAGAAAAGTCACTGAGTGGGTTTGAGTGTGTCAGTGTGTGTGAGCTTGAGTGAATGTGTTCCCTTGTACATCTGAATGAACAGAGCAATCAAGAGATGCAGGGCTTTGGGCAATAACTTAGAAGGTAATTATTCAATTATTTTATGTCATGTTTGCTTCATTGATTAATGATTCTAGTAGCTTGTGAACTGAGTTTTGATCTGTTTTGACAGAAAATGAAAGTTTTTGTTTAATTTACAATAATTTAAAGCTGCTTGGTGTTTCAATGCAAGGTACAAGACTTGCAGGTAAAGCACTGTCCTGGTGGAGATTGTGCAGCACAACTCAGTCAGATCATATAATATAAGTCACATTCCCCAAATAAAAAAAATTACTCAGCTCAAGGGCTCTTGCATTTCAAATAATGCAGATCTATTTAATGATCATACAAATTTGAAGAATTAGTATAAAACTAAAGGAAGGGATTGACACTATTGACAGTTTCTGGTTGGATAGTACAGAATACTTGGACTTAGAGTTTAAGGTTTGTGAAAGAGAGGTACATGCTCTTCCCCCTCAACAAGATCTACTACTGTGCCCTGGTTCTTCCTTAGGCAGAATAGCAAAGTGTTTATTTGTGCCGGACCATATTAGGGATCATGAGCCTCCTTCATGACCCACAAGCCTCCTATACCCACACACATGATCTCTGGGTTTGATGAGGTGGATTTCTTAGAAGTCTGGACTTCAACTTTGTGTCTGTGGACCTGCTTTGCGCAACTGCCTTATGTTTCAATATTCAGTTACCTTCCTTTTGGGAAGAAGCAATCTTTTTCCTATTTAATTACTTCAGGAAACCATGTGGTTTGCTAATGTGAGCAGAATTACCCAGTATTCTCAGTGCAAGCATATGTCTCTAAGCACGTAATGGCAGGCACTCTAGTTCAGAGTTCTGTGGTTGGCATATCCCTGCAGAGGCAGGCATTCCTGTGGGAGAGGTGATGGAAAAATGTTACCTTCCTGTTAGAAATCATTTAGAGGGGAAAGAGATTAAAGAGATTTTCATGAAAAATTACCCACAGAAATCTCCCAGGGCTGGGGTTTTTTTCCTTAAACCCAGAATGAAGAAAACGACCTTCTGTGCCCACTAAGTGATTTCAAAATGAAGCACCCCATTTGTTGGTAAAATAATTGCTTTTCAGTAAAGTATTTAAGTGTGGAAACAAGATTTTATTTCATTTACTTATGAATTTAATATTTATGATATCCTAACATCAATGACTAAAAGCTTGTGAAGCAGTGTGGGTCTGTTTTAGCTGACCTTAGCTAGACCATGTGTAGTTTGGGACGGCAAGGAAGGTTGTAGATTTGACTCCAGAAATAGTGAGGTCAGGAACAAAGGCAAAGAGAAAAGGAGAACCATAATCTACATATTATCATGTAGGTTTTACATGACCAGTAAAACCAATTTCTAGGTCAATTTTGCATGCCCCATAAAATGATAAAGCCCTCTAGTTCTGATAGTGATAACTGAGATGTTAAAAGAAAAACAGATTTTGTGATACTTCTTATACTCTTAAGAATGTTGCATTACATTTCTGGATCAGGAAGGTTGTCCTGATATGTAAATTCCTCTCTAATCCCTTTGTTTGTAGCCCTCTGGTCCTTGCAGCTTCAGATGGACTCAGCTGGCAAAATTTTACACTAATTTCTGGATTCTGTGCAATTCGGGGGTGTGCTAATTTACTTGAGGAGCTCAGCAGTGAGCAGTTTTCTTAGTATGTAAGGTAGTATTAGTGTTTTAAGATTTTGGGAGCAATGTTTTTGAGGCTGGGATAATAGATGATTAGTTACTGCCCCCTTCCTGGGAACAGAGGAGGTACTGGTTGAAAGTTCTGGTTGAAACTGGGAACATCACTGAATTGACCTTGATCATCCCAGTTGACTGTACTTACCCGTGAACTTGGCTTTTGGAGCTGAGTACATATGGAATATTTTATGAGCAGACAAAAGTAAGGAACTCTATGCTTCTAAATGTAAGGGAAGTTCTTTGAATGAACTACTGCTTGATTTAAAATCAGAACTTTTAAATTTTCTGCCGGCCACACAATTTTCTGACCACTAAATTGGTTTGTTTACTTTCTGCACCATCTCTCAACCATATAAAATGTTCCAGAAAAAAAGGCTTTCTTCTCTTTATCAAAACTGGTCAATTCCCAAGAACACATTCTATGAACTGTCATATATGATAAACAGAATACTTTGTTGAAAAATCCCCCATGTTTTTAAACTGTGTTTTAGAAATTCCTCTATTTTAAGGGCCAAGTTAGTTGACTTGGGAGTAAAATCAAGAATTGGAGTCTTAGGATGTCAAGGGAAATATTGAAAAATATTCTAGAATTTTTATCTAAACATTTTAGGATAATTAGATTGATAGATTCATATATTCTGATTGGACTTCTGTTGTAGGGTGATTTTGTGACTTTGTCCCTGTGCATATCTATCAACATGGCAGGATTTTGGTACAAACATCTGTTCTTCTGTGTCACTGGCTCTGGCTCCCTGCTGCCTCTGTCTCCTGTGTGGCCAGGTCCTGGCCTTATTATGGCTGCCTCCCTTCTAGGTGACATTCAAATGCTCCGTGGCAGTCGTGCAGGGTCATACAGCACTGGAAGGGGTGCTGCTCTTCGGCAAAGAGCACTTTTACATCTGTGAGTGCTTTGTGTTATCCCCTCAGGAGGAAGTCTACTGCACTCGTCACTGCTTGTCCAGGTGAGTCATTCTTTCCTTCCTTCCTTCCAGAGATCTGCTTGGTCAACTTCAGTATTGGCACATGGATACCTTGAATTTGCACGGATTTTGTGGGGATTTCAAGCAGAATAATAGCACAGCAAGAAGTTTGCCATCCTTTCCATTTGTTAAAAAAACCTGTTTACTATAACTAACAGATGCTTGTTCATAGGTTTTGGAGGTGCCATGAGTGCACTCATCTTCAAAAGATGGAGATGGTGGACAGCCTCACGCATACATTGGTGGTTTTTAGTTACATTACAGTGTTGTTAAAGTTTCTTTTTGAGCAACTCACATCTTTTATTCATATGGAACAGTTAGTACAAGAGCCTTTAGCTTCATTGTATCATGAGTTTTTTAGTTTTTTCTCCAAGACAGAATCGTAATTAATATCTGGCACACTGCTATCATCTCTTGGCTCATGATTTATTGAAAGTGATCAATATTGAAAATGAGTCTGCTCATTTTTGCATACTGTGTGCTCATGTGCAAAGCCCAGTGGGACAGTGAGTAGCTCAGCATTTTTACTCCCTGACTACCTGCTCTGCATCCCAATCTTACTAAGTCCAATATCAGTCAATCTGATCAGGTGATTTAAAGATTGATTGGACTGGATCTGATAAAAACTTAGGTTGTTTTTCTAAAGGATTTTCTGTGAGCTAGGCTGTTGATTGCAATTCTAATACATATACACAACTAAAATGATAATTAATTAATTGCTTAATTATTAATTCTAAGTAATTGTTGTTTACAATAGCATGTGTGTCCATATGATGCTTACCCTTGAATTTAGCTTTCAGGTGCTCCCAACAAGTTTCTTCCCTTGCTGATTCTCAGACTTCAATGTGTGCAAAACATTGCTGTCTGCCTATTTGCATGTATTAAAATAACTCCAAACCTACCCCTAGCCTCCACAAGCTTTTTATTTGGGCAACTAGTATGAAATCTACCCTTTGTATTTAACTTTATTTATTTAGCTTGTTTTCAGTTTATGTATGACCCAGTTGAACCTGATATCTCTTCATATTGTTATTTTTCTTAGGGGAGGCCATGGATGTTCAAGAGGGCTCTCCAGTTCTTTTTTGTTTCAAATTAATTTTTTTGTTGTTGTTGTTTTTCTCCTCCAGAATCAGTGATCAATTTATTTTCAACTTATGTCACAAAGATCATGCTGTGGGAGACCAGCTGTGTTCCCGTTATTCGTATCATGATATCAAAGAGATTCATCTGATGCGCTTTCTCTTGCAGGTAGGAATTAACATGCTCAGTCATTATTCAGTTAATGAACTGAAAACTCATGTATATCTATCAGGCTTGTTCTGGGACTCTGTGCCACAAACTTATTTGAAAAAATATTGAAGAAAATAAAGAAAGCTGATTCCTTGTGCTTTTCCTGTAGGACAGGTAGATCAGCTGTTTAGGCAGAGGCTGTGGCTCAGCTGTTCTCCTCTTGTCCATGCACATAGCCCAGCCCAGAGCAAAGCACTGGCTCAATTCTGCAATGGCAACACTTGAGCAGATCTCGTTTAGAAAGCTGAGCTTCAGAACAAATGCTGGGAGCTGTTTATTGTCATAGCTGCTCTCATATTACCTTTCTGCTTTATATTTTATTTGTGAATCATGTATGGGCCACCTGCCATCAGAGCGTTTCTCTAGGTTTGTGTTGCACCTGCCACATTGGGATTGAAACTCATGTCTGGGTTCCCAGACACTACATGTTATTTATAGTTTCACTTGAATAACTTGGGGGTGAAAAAGGACCTCTCACTAAGTGAATAGTAGAGTTATATTTTAATGCCCAGCAAAACAATGTTGAGCTCTGTCTTAATTTAGAAAGCAGTATGGTTGCTTTCTAGAAGAAATTCTTATTTAGAATCACTTCTTTGTGTTATCTTTACCACCTAGTTGGAACTTAATGCTACTATTTTCTTACTAATCACACTGAGATTTCATGATAAAAATGTTTCAGAAGCAGTAGGAAAAGGTGAACAATGGAACCAATATCTGGAGTTTGGTTTTGCTTCAAAGAAGTGTTTGAACTCCTAGTCACCTAGTAGGATCATCCCTACAGTTGAAAAAATTTAGAATTTACAATTGAATGTTAGACATGTATAGCTTTAGTTCTGCACATTTGTCAAAAAAGTCAAGGTCTTTTTGTTAAAGCCCTGAAGAATTGGACAGACCATGATGGACCCTTTGCAGCACTAGGCTTTGCTCTGCAGCTCCTCATACTGTAAATGTTTACCTTTCCAGGAGATCGCTTTGGAAATATTCTTCAAAAATGGTTACTCCAGATTTCTTGTCTTCCATGACAGTGACCGAAACAAGATATTTAAAAGGTAATGACTAGCTCACAATAATGTGGGAATGCTCTTGGTGATGCTCCTGGTACACCACCCAGATTTATCCTGGTGTCAGGTGTCTGTGTTGTGTTGCCGCAGGAGCTTTATTTTTTGCTTTTTCCTTGAGCTTTAATGGGTTACACTTTAGCTGTGAAATTTTCCTTTTGCTGACCTGTGAACTCTTTGGAGCATTATACAGCCATAGACTTATCTAAGGGACTTCTCTAAAACCCAGTGGTGTGTTGTGTGTCCCTGCATCCCATGAAATTTTGACTGTTGCTGTTTTCCTTCCTCCCACTGAGATGGGAGCCACCTCACCTCACAGTACTAGGTGAAAGAAGGTTTCTTCCTGCTTTCTTCCAACCCTCATAGTCTTACTAGATTCTTTAGGAATAACATTTGTTTTGTCTCTCTGACTTTATCTTTGTAGACTTAACTTTTAATAATGGCATTTTTAAAAGGTTCTCCTTATGTGCTTGTCTTGTTTAATGGAACTTGAATGTAAGACTATGAAGTGAGTAATTTGCACTTTGTTTTCTTGCATGTTACTGTCTACTGCAGTTCTGGCCATTATATCAGGATTGCATTCACTGGCCTTTACACAGGAAAATCCACTTCAGTACTAGTGCTTCCTGTACTAAATTCTGCAGCCTGAACTGAGCATCGGTACTGTTAATTTCTAAAGAATCACAGGAATTCCTTCTGCTCCTGAAATCTCTGAGCAATCCCTATTGTCGCATTGCATTAAAAAGTGCAGATTTATCTGTTCTTCCTTTCCAAACAGGCTGCATAGTGTGGCTACTTAGAATCACCAGGATCTGCCCCAGAGCCAGCCCTTATTTTTGCTGTCTTTGAGTTCTGACAAGTATCTCTTGGGGGAATCTTTCAAAGGCAGTTCAAGAAAAGGTTCTGATCCTCAGCTGAAGCTCACCAAAACTATATATTTCAAGGATATAGTTTGTCTGATATCATAAACCCACAGCAAATGTAAATATGAATGGCTGAGATGAAGGTTGGTGCTCTCGTCACCATTTTTACTAAATAAATGTCTGAGTGGGTTCTTATTCTTTGACTTTAATAGCACCTTAAACCAAAAAGTCCGTAACCCTGTGTGTAAATTCAAAGTTCTGTTGGGGAAAGAAACTGCTTTTATCCAGCCCATAGCAACTCCTTAATATTAGATGTATGCTTTTGCCTGTTGTATGAGCTCAGATTTGTCCTAGGTTAGTCAGCTTTGTCCTAGGTTAGAGCCTCAGGGCAATGCTGTGGCTTCCTGAAGAAAGTTGTGAGGACATAGCATTATATAGATATGTAATGTGTCCTAATAACCATTTGACCTTTCATATCTCCTACAGATTTTGCTCTTTCCAACCTGCTTTGAAGTCAAAGGGGATAACAGAAGAATCCCTAAATATAAGGTAAAACATAGGAAATATTGGATAACTGTAATAAGTGCAATTATGTGAATTAAGTTGCACCTTAAAAAAATATATAGAAACCTACCTATTTGTAGCCTTCCTTTTAAAGATTCAAAGGTGTTCCCAGAACTTCAAAAAGCATTCTAGCATACTTCATCACAGTATGAAGATGAGTGTCAAAATACTGACTGTGCATAGATTATTAATAATTATTACCTCCTTAATATCACTTTATTGGTAAACTCTACACAGATGGTTACTGTGGGAACAGACAGTGAGGTGAGGACAGAGCTAATCCATAATGCTTTTGCTAGTCCATAGGAAATACACAGGATTTCTGACTCCCAGGCTCTACTGTAGTCATTTAAAAAATAAAATGCTCCTGGCTGGCACTTTATTCTTTATTCAAATATACTTAAATGTTTGCTGTCACCATAGGTTATTGCAGCCACTGGCAGCCCTTCTCATGTTATGCTTGAGTGCTTTTATAATCTGCTCTTTGCTTGTCCATGTATATTGCTGCTTCCAGGATGTCAGAACTCTCTGCCCTAAGGATGTGTTTTCAGAAGCGAATGTGTGTGCTCAGGTGCACATGTGCATATATACATGTCAACAGAAAGCTAAAAGTGCTGTGGGGATACCAGACCTGACTTCATCAATTCAGAAGCTGACTCTTGGATCATGGATCTTGTGACTCTTCTCTTAATCACTTTAGTCATTGCTTAAGTGATAAACCTGGGACCCTTAAAAAGAGAAATATTTTTCCTACCCTTTCTACATCTTCCTTGGAGAGAGACTCAGAGGCTGACAAAACACTATGAGTATGGGCACTCATGGTGTTTGTGTTGTGCAACTTGGAGATTGCTGCACCTAGGTGTAGCACTCAAAATCCCAAAATCCCAACTTGCAGAATCTGGCTCCTTGATGGCAACCAAGATCTATCTCTAAGCATTGTGTTTGTACTGCTTAGTTACTCCTGAGCATAACACTTGCTGAATTGGAAAAGGCTTGCAGTTCCTACACTGGCAGTGCCTTTTTGAGACACTGAGAGCTTGGTGGCAGCCACCAGCAGCAGAAGGTTCCCAGCTCTTTACCTTTTCCTCCAAATGGCATTTACTGAGACTAGTTCAACTCTGTCTCACCTTATGAAAATGAACAGAAATAATATTTGGGGTTTAGTGGTGGGAATGGATTTGCTAGAAAAACCTATTTTTTAAAAGATCCTTTTATTGGATACTGCACATACAAAAGACTTCAAAAAGCCTAAACATGGAGAACATGTTGCAGGGACAGGCCCACATGTAAATAGCCTTTTCTAAATGCACATCTCACTTAGTAGTTTTGGTTTTCATTTTAGAGACCGCAGAGATCTGCTTCTAAAGTGAAGCTGATCTTTAAATATACAGAACTGCAGGAAAATGGAGGAGGAGGGAGGACAACTTTTTATTTCCTTGGGGTGGCCTTCATGGAACATGGTCTGTAGAGTGCCTTGTTATATTTCAAGGATTGTCATCTTTTACTCTCCATTCTTCTTGGTTATCCATTGCAGTGGAATTGGGTGTAGTGAGTGAAGGGAAACTTGGCTTATTTGAGGGGCCAGGTGTCACGTCCTCTAACTTGTGCAACTCGTCCCTCTCACCCTGACACATCTCCAGGCAGGAACTGCACAGGTCTTTCTTTTCTACTAAGTAAAGCGATTCTATGCGTTTAACGGTGTCAATTGGCTCCTCTTCCTTTGCAAATTCTGGTAAAGGGTTTCTTTTTACATTCATTCTTTCAAGCTTGGGGAGCTTTTTCACGCTCTTTGGGATGAGGGTCAAGGAGTTGTCAAAGAGACCTAGCTCAATAAGTTCCCTCAGGGTCCCAAGAGTGGTGGGAATAGTCTCAAGACAATTCAAGCCAAGGTTGAGAGTACGCAGGTTCTTGAGAAGGGTCAGCTCTTCTGGTAGGCCTTTCGTGGTCAACTTGTTGTTGCATAAATTCAGGTACGTAAGGTTCTTAAGTGTGCCTATTTCTGCAGGCAGCTCATCAAGCTGATTACTATGCAGGTCCAGCCACATTAGATTCTGGAACTTCTCAATGATGTTTGGAATCTTTCTTAACAAGTTTCTGCTCAGATCAAGTTCCTCCACATCAGCCAGCTCCAGAATGCACTTGGGAAAGGTGGCAATGCCCATTTTGCTTAAGTCAAGACGACGCCTTCCATTAAAGGCTACCCGGACTGAATTTTTGGCCACTTTCAAGGTGATCCTTTTCCCTTGTGGACCTTTTCCCTTGGGCATCTCTCTGCTGACAGACAGACACACCAGACTCTGTGGATAAAATGTGAGAACTCCAATAAAGCCTTTGAAAGCCATGGCTGTTAATCACACAGTTATAAGTTAATATTACTGCTAGACTTTCCAGAAGTTTGTTGTTGTTTTTTTTCTTTTGAGAGCAGAACTTTTCAACTGCAAATCTGCAACTCTGAAAATTCTTCCTGAAAGTATTTTTAGTACATGCAATTCTAATAATTTACAGTATTATTTCATTGCCATGTACATTACAAGGTGAAATTACAAATGGGAGACATTTGCTGTCTTTCATTCCTAAATACTGATTTGAGCTTAGGATATAATGAAACTGAATGAAATATGTTATTATCCATCAGCCAGTTGAGGACTGGAGAAAAATATATTGTGGGTCTCAACCCAGCCCTTGGAGACTGCATTAAAAGAAGCTATCCTTAATTGTCTTATTCTACCAGATCAACAGTTGCCATCTTTACAGGCCTGGCATTTGCTAACAGGATGGTTAAATTTCCTGTGTAAGGGACTTGAGATTTGAGCTCTGGATGTTATTGAAAGATTAAATGTTTAAATGAATTTTGTTTTGACCAGGACTCAGGAATAAGGTAGGCTCCCAGACTTGACAGAAATGAATTGGCAATTCATACATCACCTACAGGGCAAACAGGGTTTGGTGTCAGTGCTGCTTAATGCTGTGTTAAACCAGGCCTTGCTAAGTGTCCCCTCCTCTGGATACTCTAACCTTGTTATTTTGTTCATGCTGTGGGATAGAGGATCTCCCACTGCAGAGGTGCCCTGCCCTCAGCAAAATGCATATAGGTGTAGCAGTCAGATTTTTGACTCATACTGATTCTCAGCATGTGTTACATGCTTCCTGGAAGTGAGGACTGTAAGGGTATAGTCCACTTATTCTCAGGCTTGGTGAACTCTTTCTAATCAAAGGTCATTAAATACTGCTGCTAATTATGGCTAGTGGCAAAGGAAATAGGCTTGTTTTCTGGAAATGGATGACAGTGTCCCTCCCAGTGAGAGTTTAGAGAGGAGCACAGGTTACAGCTGAGTAATCTCAGGTCTGGGTGCTCTGGCATTTCATTTTGAAAAGTCAAATTGCAGCTTTGATGAATGATTGTTTAGGACGAAATATGGATTTGTCAACAATGCATGTCCCTATTAGGAAGACTTCACTACAAACCCTTCAGGCTTTTTGGCTACTCATTAATCATGTGTGAATACATGAAGGGGAAGCTCAAGCTACAACTAAGGCATTTCAGCTTCTTTTCAATTACATGCCATAGCCCAAAATAATGCAAAAGCATTAACCCAGCTACCACCCACTCTCCCAAGAGCTCTGTAACGAGGCAGATGCTTCAGAAAATACTGGAAGCAGCACAACGGATTCAGTCTTGCCCTGAGGGTGTGCTCTGAAATAGGTCTTTTGTTATTTTATATGAAAATATTTAAACACAGTCAAATGTTTCTGTGTGTCACTCCCATGTTTGTCTCTCATGAGTATTTACAGAACCATATTACCAAGGAGCAATGTCAATGCTATTCTATCTATATGTTGTCTGGTAACTGAAGCAAAGTACTCTACAGTATAAATAAGTACTCTTTTCACCTTTGTTGATGTTAGTGTAAATATTTTCCCCAGGAGTGAGTAGAAAGTTCTGGCAATCAAAACAGCAGGGTTTTCTAATCACACCTCACTCATGTTAAGGATTTTATGCAATATTCTTGTTGGCGATTCTGTGAAGATAAAGTGGAGCAGTATGGGGAATGCCAGGGCCCTACTGCTGGTACAGGACACCCTGAGTCCTTTCTGGTACACAGAGGTGGAGTGACAGCCATGCTTCAGAAAAAGATCTGTAGGGGAGTTTTCTTATGTGTTAGCAGAATGGAGAGACACTTTCTGCTTCCTGTAATTGACATGAACCAGGTGACCTTTGGGTCCAACTTTTTCTTTGTTTGAATTTTGTGTTGGATAAGTTGACCAAGATATTCAGTGCTTTTTGATAAGTGAAGCTTCTCAACCAAGTACACCTTTAAAAAATGAATGGGAGCCTCAAGGAAAAACATTTTTTTTTTTCTAATTTCAAAATTATAATTTCTTTTTAAACACTTTTAAAACTCAGAAAACATTGTATTCAGTTTTCCTATAATTTCTTTTTTATTACTTTTCATTTAAAATCCAAGAGGGAAACGTTGAGCCCTAATAGTTTCCTTTCTTGTTTTAAAAAGCACCACCTGGGCAAAGAATCGTTCAGTTGTGCCACTGTAACTGGTTCCCAGTGCCGGGGTCCCTCTGCGCTGTGTGTGCCTGGCAGCACTAGAGGGAGCCTGGCGTACAAGGTTGGGTGCTGGAGGCTTGACGGGACGAATGCTGCAGTTCTGCCCGCTGGGTTTGAGTATTCTCTGTCAGTAACCCTTTCCAAGCTGCTACAAAGTTTGAACCTGGACTTTTCAGGTTTCTAAGAAGTCCAAACAAACATATCAGTGTGATTTTTCTCAAGACAGATCTCTTTGTATGATGCACTGCAATTATGTCCAGGTTGCAAGGAGTTTCTTCACACAGCCTTCTTTAGTCAGATTTTTTAAAATCCAGCTGTGAACCTCTCAGATACTGATCCAGTCCCTAGGGAGTGCTCACTCTAAGTGCTATTTAGTTTGGGTTAAAAGTTGGAGCCACATTTCAAATTTAGAAAAATATGATTTGCAATTCTAAAAGTAGGGATTAATACTAGAGGACTGCAAAAACATTTTCGTGTGCTTGACAGCTTGAAGGGATGAATAGCTCTCCTGCCTCTGCATGCTTGTAAACTAATTATCAGTGTTTTACAGGGCTGTAGCTGGAGATAATGGAGCTTACTTAGCCACGTCTTACTGGCTTTGGCTCTGTGTAAGAGGGCCCCAGTTCTGTAGCCACTGATATTAAAAATTCAGGAATCACAGGAGTGCTCCTTGCTTAAATGTTAATTATGCCTGTTCAATCTTATGCTCACAGTAATCTCCTGGAATGGCAGAGGGAGAGGTACATGTGCTGCCCTACCACCTAAGAAACAATGATGAGACTTTCTACCTATTTTCTCTAAACCTGCACCCCACTGCCAAGTTCACCCTTTAAATTGTTAGCAAGATTTTTTCCTGGGGTGGAGGGTGCTTTATTTGTGTGATAAGGGCTGACTAAAATGGATCTTGACTAGAAAACCCTTTCCCTTTCTATCCACACTTGTTAGACTCTTTGGCCTGGAAGGGCTTTTGAAAACCCAGAGCCTTAGGAGTGCTTAACAGGCCCAGCATTTAGAGGTTGATCTGATACAGAAATTAATAGAACTTGTGTGCCAATGACCTATTGAATCTTAAGCCTGCCTTAAGAAGATCTGATCCTAAAAGACCAGATATATTTGGACCCTGAAGATTTTTTTCCTTTCCTGGCCCAGGTGGGAGCAGAACTGGCCTTCTGCCTGTAGCACTGCTTGGTGCTTCAGGCCCTCCTTCTCTGTGGTTCTGCCTGTTATTTTCTTCTAGGGTTGGTGCTTCCTACTACACTGCACCCAAAGCTGCACAGAACCATCTTGAGCCCATCTCGAACTACTCTGTGAGAAATTTCCTCTGTCTTTCCTCTTGGAATTCTGCACGCTGCAGAGCAGGCCAGGCAAGCCCAGCAGAGCTCCTCATTCCCTGCACCTCTCTGGTGGCAGAAAGGCTGGGAGGTGACGTGTGCTAATTCACCCATGCAATAGGTGATACTGTCATCTATAGTGAAATACTTGCATGCAGAGCTTAAAACCAGCATTTGTACAGCAAATGATTTTGCATGAAGCCAAGCAGTTCCACTTCCCCACTTACAAGCCTGTTGCCATTTCTTGTTGTTGGATATGATCTGTTGTGGAAGAGATTAATTCATTGACTGTCCTAAATGCAGTCTCTTGCTAACAGGCAGGTTTAGACTAAATACCACCATGAGTAAATAGTTTGAGAGAAGTTTCCTTTCTTAATATTCTTACTTTTCCAGATGACTTCAGGGCCGCTGTACTATCACAGAGTGCAAAGTCACTTGCGAAACCAAGGCCCACCAGAAATAAGCAAAAACATTGTTTCATCTTAACAATTCTGCCAGGCTTCCCCCACTGCATGTAATCTTACCTGCTAAGTAGCTCAAAAGGCCTAGAGGGCAAGGTGCAGGTGTCACAAGCTGCTCGTTTTTTCTCAGTAGTGTGGGCTGAGCATTCACAGTCTGTTACACTGCAGTTGTCCTCTGTCTCTCTTCTTTGAATAATGAATTAACCTTTCAGTCTGTAAATCAGCCCATGAGCACAAAACGCAGGACAGTTTCCCTTCCACAGTCCTGTGAATTCTGAATCGTACTTCCTTGATGGAAAATGGCAGCTCTTCAAGAAGCTTGGTGCCAGTGAGGAGTTGCAAAAGGGCTTCCCCAACTCCAGGGTCCTGCTATTCAGCGCTCCTTCTGCAGCTTATAGAATTTACTAAGTTACTGTTACTAAGCAACAGAGTGCTACACCCTTGGAGATCATTAGCATAATGGTTGGTTCCAGAATGCAAGATCGAGCTGGAAGGGAAAGAACTGAATGAACGGCATGCAGTGCCTGCAAATGTTGTATTTCAAATTATGCCGAAAGAAAAAGGATCTGAAGCTTGTTAGATGCTGTTAGTTAGATGCTGTTAGATGCTTCTAACCTGCCTTAGCTGTCCATTTTAGTCACTTGACTGTTTCATTTTACTTGGCTGTAGTGGAGTGAGAGATACTTGTCTGTGTGTGTTAAAACTCACAATGTTTGTGATACCATCCTTAGCACATGCCAGATGGGATAGATGTGGACACAGGAGGGAAAGCTCATTCAGTGGTGCAGCAGAGAGTATAGGAGCTGCAATTTATCTATCTGTGCATATGTATATATCTGCCACATCTATCTATTAGTGACCCTTCAAAAGTGCACTTGCTATAACGATTTCCCTCTGGAACATGTGAATTTATTGAAATTTGTCTCTATGACTGAGGTTGCCAAGCTCAAGCTTTTAGTAACTGATTGCCATAATTTCAAAATTATATCTGAAAGAAATCCTACTATGGAAGAGAAGAAGCTGAGTAGTTTATTTAGGTATTATTCACAGGAGATGCAACATTGAGGCCTTTCCTGCAGATAATAGGTCCAAGATATTATTGGCATAAAAAAGCTGATGATGTTAATGTACTTGCCTGATTCTAGGGTTGGAGACTGCATTCTGCTCATTTAAACAAATTGGCTGGATTTACTTGATGTGTTTCTTCACAGCCTGAACTATGCTTGTGTGCAGCATCTCCACAGTGGAAATGTTATCTCTTTGGTTTAAGCACTGTGAATGCACATGGTGCAAGCAGTGTTCCATAAATGAGGGAGATTCCTGTCTCCACCCCTAGCCCCTTCAAGACACCCTACTTCAAGGAGACCTACTGGAATATGGCGTTTATTTTTTGTTTTGAATTACATCTCAATTCTTTAGCACAGATTAGGCATAACTGGAAGGTGGACTGGTACAGTCAAACAAGGAAGACACTATACCTTTAGAGTAACGTAATCTAACCTAAAACTTTTCTAAGTTTGAGAAAGACTTGATTGTTTCACAAGGGAAAGCTGGTATTTCTTTTGAAGTCTTCTTTCCTCTGTTAATAGTATGACCTGGAGCATAAGTTTTGGCTTAGTAAAGTTTTGGCTTAGTAAAAAGGAGATTTTCTTTACAAAATCTTTGGTAATTGCAAAGATTCTTGAAGAAGAGTTGGTTTAGGAGAGTCTTGGCACACTCTTTTAGACTGTAGTCTGGAGGATGGAAGGAAAAAAAAAGATAATTAAAGCAGTTTTGTGAAATCTAAGAATACATTAAGTTTATTGGAATTTTAGTATTCATTTTGGTGAGGGCAAAATCTTATGCATTGAGATTATCTCATCTGCAATGAATCTCCAAATGGGTTGAGATCCACCTGTCTCTAGCAAATGGCACCCTGGCTATCACAAGGGTGAGATCATAGTCTGATGTTAATGGAAGAGGGATTAATAAATCACTTACGTATAGAGTACTCAAAGGTGGATCATCATTAGTGCACATGGTGTTTACATTCTGCCATGGAAGGTGCCCTACAAATACCTTATAAATTAAGATATAGATAGATCTGTAGGTTCTTCTCTTGAGTTCATATAATTTCACTCCCTCTGGAACTTTAGTTATTTATATTTATAAAGCACTTCAGTTTCTTTTACAAACCAGCCTTTGATTATTTATTTATTTTTAAATGCACTTACTGTAGTTGGATAGCTGACCTTCATCTACACTGAGTTTTTGCCCTGATGTCTAGAGAGGTGTTGGCTGGAAAAATGCTAATTGATTATCAAGCAGAAGGTAGGAATAGGTTTGAGCTGCCTGTAATGCAATTCTTGTTTGAAGACCTTGAGTCAACAGAGGAGAATGGAGAATTTCAGATCTCTGGGGAATTAGAGGGAGCATCCTCTGAGACCCTGAAGAATGGCTTTTACAGGGGAGAGACTACATTTAGCCTTGCTTATTTTCATGACATGGTGAACTTGTCAGCCTCTTTGAGTTATGTAGTGGCTCCCAAAGTCAGCAGAGAGAATTATTTTGACCCTTGTATGATCTTATTAGCTGTTTAGGGCTTGTGACAAGCAGACCAAGTGTTTCACTGGGGTGTCATGGCACCCACAAGTCAACATATATATATTTGCATAACATCCACACAAGACTGGCCAGTTTAGTGCTGTCTGAAGCATTTTATAATGCTCTCCTCTCTCTCCTTCTAACTCAGCCAGAAATCCAAAATAAACCTGGATGGTTTTAGTGAGTGAGTATGCCCCTGTGGAAAGGGAAGATCCTAACTTGATCTCTCTGTAACAGACAGCCTAATCCAACCACAGTTCAAACAATGCCAAGAATCCTGATCCTGTTACATCCCTTTAAGATACCCTCTCTGCCTTCCAAATGTGTCTTGGAGACCTTACAAAGGCTACTGGGGCAAAGCTCTGTGAAATGTACATAGAGTAGGAGAGGACTTAATTTTAAAGGGCAAGTGTTCATGATACCTCTTTTATACTTTGGGGTTCCCACATTCATGAGCCATTGTGTTGCTCAAACTGAGTGTGCAACACAACTACTCTAGTCAATAGAATTTCTTCTGATTTACACTGTTTAAATTGTATAATGTTTTTTTTTTGTTTGTTTGTTTTTTTTTTTTTTTTTTTTTCCAAAGTGTGATCATATTTTTCTGTACTGGACATGAACTCTACACCTTTGTGTGTATTGGTTTCCAGAAACATAGCCTGTCATTATTAGGTTTCATATGCTTAGCAGGAGACCTAAGCAAAGCTTAGGAATTGCAGACTGTGTGCTAGAATTCATCCTGGTTTTCATGCTTATGCATTCAAAATCCTCTCAGACACACACTTTTCTCTGAAGAGAGTCCTAAGCAAGGAATAAAATAATGTGCAAACTGTAGTGTTTTTCCTTTATGTACACTATTAACTGGTCCTGGATTGAATAGGCACTAAAACAATTATTCATAAGCATGAGAGGTGGTTGACAAGAATTTACTACTGCAAATTCAATAAAATGGTAATGATCACAGACTTTTCTGGTGTTTTATTTAGATCTTTGAAGCTACTTTAAGCCTTACTTTGTGGATTTCTAGTGTAATCCAATACAAAGCACAGGAGTGAAAAATAACAGCCAGTTATTCCTGCAGTAGTTTTATAATCTATGCTGAACTGACTTCCTCATATTTCATGAACTGAAATGTCCTGACTCTGAGCTGGAACATTAGGACTTGTTTTACTCTTAAAGGAAAGAGCCTTACCACTAGTATTGTATCATGTCAATAAGCCTGTTTACTTTGGCAGATGAAAAGTTTCTTCAATCTGTACTGGTTTTGCTGGGATAGAGTAAATTTTCCTCATTGTAGAAAAAAAATGCTTTGGATTTGTTCTGGAAGCACAAATTCAGAGATCTTTTAGTTATTGCTGAGCAGTGCTTACACAGGGTCAAGGCCGTTTTTACCCCTCAAACTGTCCCACCAGGACTATGAGGAGGCTTGGGTTGCATAAGCTGAGAGAGAACTCAGCCAGGACAGCTGATCCCCACTGGCCAAAGGCATATACCACAGCAAATTATACCATACATGGCTTGTAAACCTGGGGGAATAAGAGGCAGGGACATTCCAAGTCATGATGTTTGTTTTTGTAAGTCATGGCTACTTGTGATGGAGCCATGGAGATGCCTCAATACTGGCCTGCCAACGGGAAGCAGTGAGTGAATTCCTTGTTTTGTTTTGCTTGCATGCACATCCATGCTTTTTTTGTTAAACTATCTTACCACACAAGTTTTCTCACTTTTCCTCCTGCTATTCTTTCATCCTTGTGTAGGGAGAGTGCATAAGTGACTGCGTTGGGCTTCTTTACCAGCTGGGGTTAAACCATGGTAATCCAGTTGTCACTTGTCTCAGTTTGGTCTCTAGATATTGACAAGAGCAAGTCCATGGTCATCAAATACTGGCATACATTCAGGTTCAGTGCAGCTGAAATGCAATTTTCATTTCCTCAGAACCTTTGACTCTTTCATATTTTCAAGTGATTTCCCTTGCTTTTAGTTGATCTGGGTTTTTATTTAAAGTTTTAATAGCAGGTTGCATTTTGAGAAAAAAAAAATTGGAAAAGATGTATTTATTACTTAAAAATATTAAAATTACAATCAACTCTTTAAGAACTATGTTTGTTTCAATGTGCTTTATGCAACAACAGTCTTTGATATGGAGACTAAGAGACTTCTGGTTTTAAGTCATCATTTTCTGAATTCTTCAGAAAAGCATGAGCTTTTGAGAATAAGGCTTGAGAATGGAAGCAGACAGGCTTAATGGTATCTGTCATTACCACTCTATAGCTCTACAATGGCATGAGGCTGGGAGTACAGACTGAGTGGTGTGGCTTAACTCAGGAAGCACTAACCTAGTCAATGACACTCTGATTTTGGAATTATTTGGTCAGTGGTGGAACTTCAGCCTTCTAGTGTTGGTGTTCTCTCATTTCTGTGCGATGAGAGCAGGGGGCACAGGGAGCACAGATTTTAGTGTGTTGACTTTCTCTTATTGTTCTGAAGTAGCCTGTTTCAATCAAATGTTTGTTCCATGCAGGAAACACCCAGGAGGGGAAAAGACAATGCTCCAGAAGTGGCAGGTAAGCTAAATTTTGGCTGCACATGATGAAGCAAAGAATTTCACCACACAGCTATGTCTGCACACAGATGTGTGTATGTGTACAAATGTACTCAAGGCCTAAGCTGTTCTCTCACTGCTGGAGGTGAGGTTGTTGGCAAGAGGAGCACAGTATTTACATCTGGTTATTGCAGAGTTTTTTCTCCTCCTGCTATGAAACATATGGTCCTACTGTCCAGCAGATTAAGTGTGATTTTGTGCACATTTTTAAATTGAGACCAAAGAGAGCCACCTAGCTGAATGCCTGTTCACAGATCATCTATACATCTAAATCAATGCACAGATGTTTTGCTGAGCTGGGAGATGTGTTTACTTTTCTGTAGCTGTGATCATGGTGACTCAAGACAAATGAAGAAATCCATACCTTCTTGCTTATATGTAGCACTTTGTGAAGCCTTTTCTGTATAGGCGGTTGTCCAGGGTTTTCCAATATCCAGACTGCATCCATTTGGCTGACTTTTAAATCAAGAAAAAGTGCTCTGTTATGCAAATACAGCATAAAAGCACTACGTGATTATAGACAAATGTAAATGGCCTGTCTGAAGAAGAGATGCTATGATGATAGGTTCTGTTGAATGGATTGTTGTATAAGAGGTATTGTGTTGATCTGAATGGCAAAGGATGATTGATTTCACTATTTACATAGTTCTTGTCCTGGTGGACCTGGGAACCACAGGTCTGTGAGGGTGCCTTTGCATGCATTTTAGGGGCAGAGTCTGGAGATTTTGATGCCTGTTTCCTTTCCCTGCAGAAGAGGGAGATCAGCAACTTTGATTACCTCATGTACCTGAACACTCTGGCTGGCCGCAGCTACAATGATTACATGCAGTATCCTGTGTTTCCATGGGTCCTCGCTGACTACCACTCCGAGGTCAGTGCTGACTGCAGAATTCCATACTTTCTGTGGTAGCAACTGCACGAAGGATTGCTGAATGATGCCATTGAAGCAGAGGGGTCTAGACCAAGGGTTTAAAATTTGAAGTAGTTAGTTTGAACTGTACTGATTTCATATAGATTATCTTCAGGTCAGCATGCTGAGGATTCTGTTCTGTGGATGAACATCTGTTTAATACAGACTTAGTTAAGGACATGCTGCATCAGCTCAGCAGATAGGCATGGACAGGTTTCCATAAACACAGAGAAGGAGTTTTGGACAGAAAAGCTTTGAGAGCAATTTGCAACCTGCCAGGTCCTTTATTTGTGAAGTTCCAGAGGAGGGTAAACTTGTGACCTTCTTGTATGAGTGAAATTTCCAACACAGCCTTACCACCTCCCAGTGTCACTTAAAATCTTAAAATCTCTATCTCTGCTGGGTTTCTTTTCAGACTCTAAACCTCACTAATCCTCAAACATTTCGAGACCTGTCAAAGCCCATGGGAGCACAGACTGTGGAGAGGAAACAAAAGTTCATCCAGCGCTTCAATGAAGTGGAAAAAAGTGAGGGTGAGTATTTTAGGAGGTTAATAGACAACAGAGGCTTGAGTCCCCTCAGAACAACCAAAAACTTTGCTGAGCTGTGGCTAAGGGAAACACGATGCCAAGGAGAGCCTCTCTTACTGCTGTATGCAAACTGACTGACAATTCAAAGAGAAATGTCGCCTGCAAGTACTGCCTTATGTGCCTTGTACTGCTCCATTCTGTTCCCTTCCCTTGGACAGGAAAAAAAGCTACAGCAAAAAGCAACGTTCCCTGGAAAATACTGTGCCGTTAACAAAGCTGCACACATTAGTTCTTTTTGTTAGTTAAGCTACATGTAGAAGACTGCTGCATGCAGGCTAACTAACAGCTACCTTAAGAAACGGAAACAGAAGGTTGAGGCTGTTGACCTCTTAAGACTAAAAAGATTTTTTGGCATTACTAGAGAAAGGGATGGTCTGGAAAGTTAAAGGCTTTATTCTTCAGAAAATGAATTGTGGAAGGCAAAAAAATGAACATAGTTCAGTAGTAACTGTGCACATTCAGTGCACAATATTCAGTTCAAGGTATGCTGTAGCTAACAGGTCTTTGAACACATCTGTTCAAAATACCTGTTCCCTATTTAGCTGTATTGTGGTAACTGGATGCTATGGGTTTGAAATGGTGTTATTTTGTACTGGAATGTGACTTGTGTGCAATTTCCAGGAGACCTGTCAGCCCAGTGCCATTACTGTACTCACTACTCATCAGCAATTATAGTAGCATCTTACCTGGTCCGAATGGAGCCATTTACTCAGACCTTCTGTTCTCTGCAGGTAAGAAGGCAAGATAGCTTCCCTCCTACACCTTGTTATGAACCATGTAGTGTGTTACTGTGGCTGTGTAATGGAAGGGGATTCATTTTTCTGACATTTGATGTGCTCTATATGTGGACTTGGGGCTTTCTTGGGACAACATTTATGCCATAAATGTTGAATTCAGTGAAAACATCATAAGGGAATCATGACTGATGTGAGGGAGAAGGATTATTTAGCTTTGTGAGAGCTGAGGCATGTAAACAAATAGATAATGTTTTATTGCCTGTCTGACCATAAGCTTCTGACTTTGGGGCAAATGAGTCTTAGTTTGATGTTCTTTAAGATGTCAGGTCTTCTAAGCTCAAGTACAGTCATGGGACTACTGGCAAGTACTTGGAGCTTCCTGTGGTGGATTAAAGAGCATTCCTGGGCCAAGAGAGGACATATAGGTTCTGGTAGGTGTGAAATGATAGGGATCATGGGATCAACTTCCTGAAGAAGTGAGATGAGATTGCATCCAATGTTCCAGAAGGAATATTTTGTGTAATCTTGTTCTGACCTTGTTACTGTTTGTACAGTGCCAAGCTGGCTCTCACCATGGAATTGAATTTATGGAAATTGAATGTTGTACATACCTTTCCCATCTGCCCAGCATACAGGGCCACCAAATTTCCTGATTGCCCTTTTCAGCAGGCATTTGGTAATGCTAAAACAAATACACTTGGGCTGTAGCAGAGAGTTGTTACCCTCTTTTCTGTACTGTGTTGTGTTATAATGGGGTCTACCAGGAGGACCAATACTCCAAGAGTGTGTTTTTTTAAGGAGTATCTTGCTGAAATCTACCTATCCTTGTGGAGAAATGCAGGAAGACAGCTTGGCCAGATTATTTCACACTTGGAGACTGTTGTATGCATAATGAGGGATGGCCATGTCTCCTGCAGTTTTCCAAGTGCTTTGCTGTTGTGATTTGGGTTTTTTTCAGTGAAGTAATACAAATAAAGTGCTGTGTTAATTAAGTAATAAGCCCTATGATATCGGCTGTTACCAGCAGTAGCTGATGGGTTAGTGAACCACCTGAGGCAATGGTTGCCATCGCGTTCTGTGAGCCATATGTTAGCTGCAGTCATGAATGACTGTGGAGCAGTTATTTCTTGTTGTAAACAACAAAGGCTGCTGGTTCTCCCTGGCACACTTTTCATGCATAATGAGTTTGCAGTCTGAGTCAATGTTTTGTGGTTGTGTTTGTGTGAGTAGCAGGTAACCAGCAGTTTTGTGAGGATAGTTATCTTCAAAGGCTACTGAGATCTGAAGCACACGAAAGTTTTTCTGGGTGGGGATCCAGTAAAAGAAACTGTTGAACTCCTTCTGTTCTTATTCTTTTGCTTTTGTGTTGGTGCATGTTCGTCTGAGCTGATTGTTGTCATTTCCCCCAGGTGACTGGTCCTGTGGTAGCTTAGGAATTGCTGACTATGAGATGCAGTTAGGAAAACAGCAGATCTAAGAACCGTATGATCAAGTCATTTTCAGGTTGCAAAAAGAGAACTCCCACACTTAAGCTCTTGTAAGGGTGTTGCTGTCTTTGGGAGCTGTGAAAGATTCTTAGCGTCTTAAAAAGTGAAAAAGCTACATTATATCTGCAAATGGAAAGTCTGAATACATGACAAGGACAGGCAACACTTGGGTGCACTCTCTTAGAAAAACTGATGTTGGCATAACATCTTGTCTCTCAAGTCAAAGAGCTGATTTGCACCTGACCACAGAAGGTTGGCAGTGAGGAGTCACTGCCTTCGGTATTGGGACTGTACAGGAGAAACCTTACTACAGTTTTTTTAAAGTGTATTGAAATCTGACTCTGGATAAAAGTTTGTTGGCGCTGTGCATATTGTATTGGAATGGAGGGAAAACTGGCTTATCAAACAGGTATTGGTTTGTACCTTCCACTTTGCCTTAGTCAAGTACCTCCTGGGATTCTTTTCAAGAATCGGTCTCAGCACCACAAAAAAGCAGCAAAGATTTCCATGTTTAGTGTCTTTATTGGAAAGGCATTCTAGGACTTCCTGCCCTCAATATTGAGATTTGCTTCTGATCAACTCAGCTTTTTTATCTGCTTTTATTCTTATCCCACTCTTGCATTTCAGCTATCAGGTTGACTTTTCTGGACATTTCCCTCTCAAAAGTACTTATAGAGAGCAGGGTCTTTACTCTTCATGGTGTTAGTGACTCTTGAGCAGTCATTTAAGCACTACGAGCAGGTAACAACTTCTCAGCATCTCTGGGCATGTAGTAAGTCTTTGCATCTTCATAAGCAACTCTTAAAAACACTGAGGTCTTTGGGTCTAGAGCAGCACCATGGTGATGCTTAGCGTTACAAATTTGTGAAGTTCTGAATTCTCTGTGGAGATCATTTTGCCTACTTGCTTTGTATATACCCTGCTGAACTGTAGTTTTAAAAAGCATATTTTCTAGCATTTTTGATGACAGTAAGGCCTCTACTGAAAGGAAAGAAAACAGAGACCTACTGTGTCTAGCTGTAAAAAAGTCATAAGAGTTCATTGTCTTGCAATCTAAAAGCATAAAGCAATACTTGATTCTCTTTTTCCCTTTCAGTGCAGTTTTTGCATTCATAGAGAGGGAAAACTCATTAATTCTGATATAAATATATGCAAATAAATTTATTAATATAGGAAATGGGAAAATCAGTTATTGCTTCCTTTATAAATAATACAGGCTTAAGTTTTAAAGATATTACTTTTCCCTAAAATGAATTAGACAGCCAGGGAAAAAATCACATTTTTTCGTGGTGGTAATATCTTTAACCAGATTTGTCGCGCTAACAGCATTTCCTATGTATATATTATTTTTATTTAATACAGGTAATCTTTTTATTACAAATCATATTGTTTCTCAGGAGATTACCACCAGCTCTCATAAAAGCTGCAAAAAAAGATGAAAAAGCATCAATCACCACCAGACACAGCACACTGTGTGCAGATTAAATATACAAAGCCCTTTAATATGCTTCAATGAGATACTTGTTAGCTGTTGATTTATTTATAGTCCTCCTTCTACTCTGTTTTAATTTCAATTTGAATTTGACTCCAAGGGTCCCTGCCTAATAATGATCAAGAGCAAGATGACCTTGTGCATCAGATTAACTCCTGATAGGCTTGCTCATGTGATTAGCCACTTTTTCACTCTGTCCCTTGAATGGGTGTGGGAAGGCTTCACAATTGTCATTGGTATAAGGAAGAGGGACAAGGACTAGAGCAGAAGTATGCTGTCATTTAGACATGAGGCTGGACCAGAAGCCCCAGCAGAATTCACCTTAGGGGAAAGAGGGGTGGGATCTTTCCATCTGGAATATGTATTAAGTTTTGGTGTGAGTGTATCTCAAAAGACAAGCAAGGAATGGGGCTTCAGCACTTGAGGCTTATTGACTACTCTCTTATGATAGCTAATCCATGAAGGTATTTTCTCCCTAAAAAAGATATGGCAAAAATTACTTCTTGACTTGCAGTTACCAGACTGAGCAGAGCAGATCTAAAGGAGTTGCAACCTAAGTGAGCAAGGACTCAGGGGAGGCAAAAGGGCAGTGGTAGCATCAGAAACCCATGTGGGAACGACTGCTGGGGTTCATCTGATCCGTGGGAGTGGGATCCCATCCTCACAGTATGAGTGCTTAAATGTTGTTTGCCTAAGTAATAGATTGCAAGTGAGAACTTCAGCTGGTTTTTACTCTGCAGAAGTCCAACATCCTCCTCATCTGGCACATGCAACAGTATACAGGCAGAGAATAAACTAACTAAAGGTTTTGTTTTTCCAAAAGGTCAGCCATAGACAGAACCTAGCTGCATCTCATATCTTTAACAGACTGACTCTAGCATCTCATCTGTGCTTTAGTGTCTTCATTATACAGTCCCACAGGTTTATTCTTCTTGCCCAGGGAAGCAGATATTGGATTGAGGTTGAGGATGAGCAATCATTCATACATGTTCAATGTACTGCAGAACTATTTAATGATACTCATTCTATCTCTCTTGAGCCCTGGAAGTGGGCTGTAGAGTTATGTCCCATGACATATAATCCAAATTAATTAACCCCCATGAGAAATATCTATATTAGCCTGGGAACACCGCTGTCAGCACCTGAACTAGGTGTTGAGAAACAATTAAGTTCTGTCACTTTAATACAGTTAAAAAGTCAGCTTTCCTCTAAAATAGTTTGGTGCTTCTGACAAACTCATTCAAATCATCTCCAAAAACTGATTTTTATTTGGTTATTTCCATTATTATAGAAATTTTATGTTACATTAAATTCTTCCTTACTCCATGTAGGATTCCATATGTAAAGGTAAGCCTGGATTTTCATAAATGCATACAGTATCTGAAATCCCATTAGGAAATTCTGTAGGAAAAATGGTTTCATCAGAAGGCATATATCCTTCATTCAGTAAATGACTTTTAATTTCCCCTTGAGGCCTTAGTTCAGAATGATGTCCAGGGATACTAAGCCTACTTTTGTCTAGTGTTTGACTCTCATTAATCTAAACTTGTTCAAATATTCTCAAGATGTAAGGCAGTTTTTTATCTCCTTCATTACTTACCAGTTCAGCTCAGGTTCTGGAAATTCTTTTTTCTCCCCTCTTTATGCTGTCCATCCTTCCCATACAGAATGACCAGTCCCTGCACACTCCTGCACACTGGGCCTTTCCTGTTTCCTGGATCTAATTAATGTTACTTCAGTGGTAACCTCCCCTTCTCTGAGGATTTTTTCACAGAATTGCACATAATATTATTCACAACTGTTTGGGTCACAAGTGAAGTGGTCCATTGCTTGCAAATCACTCTGGGATGAAATAAATTAATTGCTTTCAGAAGCATTAAAAATGGGCATGGGTATATTCTCAAGCTGCCCATGACGGCTCCTGCTTGCCTCTGCTGTTGCAGGCTGTGCTAGAACTCCAAGCTTTATGGCCTCTCAACATACATATCTACAAATCAGGACTAAGAGAGCTCCTAACAAGGCCACAGTATATGGAGCTGGGACAGGTCTTGAGACATCCCCTTATCAATCATATGATAAGAGGCATTGCAAAGCTGGCTAAGATGCTTTTAATTTAGCAGAATACTCACACTGAAGTCGTTTTATCTGTCTCCACTCCACAGGGTGGGAGTTTTGATGTTGCTGACCGGATGTTTCACAGTGTCAAGAGCACATGGGAATCAGCATCAAGGGACAACATGAGTGATGTCAGGGAGCTCACCCCTGAGTTCTTTTACTTGCCAGAGTTCCTAACCAATGCCAATCACTTTGAACTTGGTAAGTTATAGAAGGGACATAAATGTTCCTTCCAGCATCCTACTGAAAGGAAAGATCTAGATCATATGTTGAGAGTTGGTCTCTGGACTACGTGGATGACAATGAGATCAATTTTTATTCAATTAACACTACAAGATACAAGCTTCTGAAAACTGAATTATGTCAGAAGAACTAAGTTTCCAGCCCATGAAGAAACAAGTAGTTCCTATTAATTTCTGAGCAAAAGAATTGCATGTTTTGTTACATGAAAGTGGAGTTTTATATACTCAATCCAGTTGACTGCTTTTGAAAGTTTGGCCTGTATTATCATATCTGTGTAACTGTTGAAAATGTATTATTCTTTTGGAGATGTGTCAGTTGTTAAATGTTATTGGTGAAAGGTGGTTTTGTTTTTGTCTTTTTTTTTTAATCTGCATGAAATCACAAGGTGATTAGTTTCCAAATGTCCTCACTCATCTTCAAAGATTCTGCACAACTCACATGAAGTTGATGTATTTTCCTTGTCCTCAAACAGCATCACAATCCCCTCTGAATGTACACTGTCTCTAGACCTTTCTGCATCTATGATGAAGGCTCAGAGAGAATCCAGAAAAAACATTATTCAGAGATAAGCATGGCAGTTCTGATTCGCTTCACTTTACAGGACTTTCACACCATTTGCAGTGCAAAGCTGCTTTCTTAAATAGACACTGCTTGGTTAACAATTAAGGCAGAGGAAAAATACCTGAAGAATCCACTTAACCCAATGAAATCCAGCTATAATTGCATTTAGGATATCAGTGAAATGAGGAATGCTATAAGATAGTAATGTTTATATTTATAAATTTATATATAAGAATAAGGGAAAAAAATCTGTTACAAGTTTGTTAAAAGATAAGAAAGAATTAAGGTAGTTTCCTCCTTAGAGGAGGCCAAGAAACAAAGCCTGGCTGAAATCAAGATACAGAGACTGACCTGAGTGGAATTGAGTGGGGGGACCCAAAGGGCACCAGAATCTTGCCAGTAGAGAATAAATACACAGGAAGATTTTAAAACAGGCAAAGCCAAGAACCTGAATCTGTTCGCCGCTAAATTGTAGGGAAAGTTGTGGTCCCAGACCTGAACCTCAATTTAGATTTGAATTCATCCAGTTGCACAACACTGTGCTCTGAATTAAGAACATATTCTCGCCTTCTGAAAGGAATCAGGTTGCAAAGGACTTGAAAACAAAATCCCTCTCAGTGGCTGCTCTGGTAGGAGTATTTGGCAGTTAGACCTGCAGGATTATTTATAAAAAGAAAGTTGTGCAAACACCTTTGTCTTGTCTATGTTTGCATTCTGTACTAAAATGGTTTGTGCTGAGGACATGCATATTTTTACTGTGTTAGTGACAATTACTAGCACATCTTCTCACTGCTTTATTACTGGATCAGAAATCCCAGAATACTGGTTTTTCAGTCTTAAGTGGCACTAAATTTGATGAACGTGAAACTGCATGTGGGAAAATCACCTCAATTTCCTTTGACTTCATTAATAAAGTTGTTCCTATTTTCAACATGTCTGATTCTTGTCCTGATTCTCCCTTTGTAATTCTTGCAGGCTGCATGCAGGATGGAACAGTGCTAGGAGATGTGCAGCTTCCTCCTTGGGCAGATGGGGACCCCCATAAATTCATTCTCCTGCACAGACAGGTCAGTGAATATAAAGATTTGTGACAAAATGCTACCTGAATCCCACTGAAAATGAAGCTCTGAAGGCCAGAGTCACAAGTGACAATGTTGGATCCAAATGCATTCTGCCTTGGTGAAGTTTGTGTTGGTTCTCAGCTTTGCATGTCTGTTTCTCTGCCTAACAATTCACCTTAAATCAAGGCAAACTGTCCAGACGAGATGAGGATTACACATAGGTTTGTGGCGTGAACATATCTCAGCCCACAAGTATAAGAGAACATAATATAATGCACAGGAATTTAGATGCCATGGAATGCCATGTTGTTGCTAACAATCTGTGTGTTTATTTAAATTATTTATTTCTATCTCTGAGTCATGCCAAAACTATTTTTTTTTGGTGGGGGGGTTGGGATGGGGGAAACCTAATGTAATTCTCTGCCCTTAATGGAGTCAGCCTTGGCTATTTGAAAGCAAATAGCTCTAAGATCCTGAGACTTACTGCAATTAGTACTACCTATTAATAGTTAGAAAGTCTTCCATGTGATGTCATCTGCTACATAAAAGTGAATGCAAGTGCAATTCTGTATGATGATTGTTGCACTGAAGTCAGACTTTGCAGCATAATATCTTGGTGCAGGTCTCTCTAGTGCTCCTGCATTATCCCTTCAGATTTCTTCATGTGAGCTGCATGTGTGAGTGCAGACACACTCACTGCTGCTGTGTACAGCTGTGATGAATATGTGTAACCATTGGTGGGGCTAAACAAGCAGCCCATGATTTTCAAGGCATTACATTATCCTGGTTTGTCATGTTGTTTCAGTTTTTGCCTCAGTAGGTTCTTCTCACCTCTGCTCTGCAGGTCCTGCCCTTGGGATTTCTGCTTTCTCTCTCCATAATCACTTTGTAGGTGTTTATATTCAAACCTGTTGATACAACCATCTTTTCTATTTTGGTATCTCCAAATAAGCTTCTCCCCAGTTGACTTCTCCAAATGCTGGTTTAAATCCTCTGACCTCCTTACTACCCTAACTCCTTCTACTTTTGAACAAAACCAGGGTCATACTCTTATTTTGTAATTACTTTTCTTTACTATTCTCAGAACAGCAACCACAAAGTTCCCACTAAGTTATCATTACTTTCATAGAATCATAAAATGGTTTGGGTTGGAAAGGACCTTAAAGTTCTCCCAGTTCCAACCCCTCTGTCGTGTGCAAGGACAACTTTCACTAGACCAGGATTTCAAAGCCCCATCCAATCTGACCTTGAATATTTTCAGGAGTGAGGCATCCACAATTTTCTCTGGGCAACCTGTTCTAAATTCTAAGCACTCTCACAGTGGGTAATCACTTCCTAATATCTAATGTGAATCTACCCTCTTTGTTTAAAGCCATTCCCTTGTAAAAAGTTCCTCTCTGTCTTTCTTGTGGGCCTCCCCTTAGGATCTGGAAGGTTCCTGATGCCACAAACTCTTTGGCTTGTGAATGACTGAGTATGAGAGAGAGCCAATTTAATTCTGGTTTCATTCACACACGTTTAGGTTACTCCTGTGAGGGAGCATGGATGTGATCTGAGCCTGCCTACTTTTTTTTGTGCAGTACTCCTCCCTTTCTTTGTTTTTTGGAGTTTTGTATGACTGTTTCTTATATAGTGTGACTGTTGATTGTATAGTGAGATATTTCATCTTTTCATTTAAGAGGTTAAGAGCCTCTCTTTAGTTTCTATTTTGAATTTATGATCTGAAAACTTCACTTTACATCTGTTTCAGAACAACAATGCTAAAAAATATTTAAAGGAAGTTAAATTTCTATCTTGCTGCTTTACCTATTTTGAAATGGATAACTCTTGTTATGAATAACCTACTAAAAAAATTATTTTCAATCATTTTAAAAATGCAGTCATCTACCAGATTTTTTTGCCAAAGAACTGAAATGGAGATTAAAAGCCATGTTCAGAATGCTTAACTTCCTGTGCATACACAATAATAGGTATTACAGAGATAGACATCTCTGGAGTGGTGTAGAGAGTGACTTAGAGGCTCAGAGCTCTGTTCACACCGAAAGGTGATGGAAGACTGTAGACATGCTTCTGGAAGTACAGTCCTTGCTAAAATGAAGAGTTGAGTCCAGTGAATTCCTTATCTCCTACCTATTGCAAATTAGTTTTGGCCGTTGAGGTCAAATATGCAACAATTCCCTCATATTCCTTAGTGGCTCCATGGAAGGCATGGAGGTTTTGGGGCTGTCTGGTTCCTTTTACTGCTCTGTTTTGTGTTTTTCCAAAGTGCTCAATCTCTGTTTTCCAGTTCCCCAAATATGGGAAAGGCAGCACTGTCTGCCCTACCAGCTGTGCTGCAGACAAAAAGCCACGTGTGACTGAAAGATGCTGCAATTTTACACTGATGCTTTTTAAAGAAAAACATAGGGAGACATCCCATCTATTCTATTGTGGGTTGCTCGGAGTATAAACTACTGAGCTCCTTACTGCTTGTGTGATGGGGAACACTCCGAAGGCACTTGGATACAATGGAAAAATCTGCTTTTACCTTGAGCTTTAGAGTAATGGTGCAGTTTGGAAATGAAACTACAGTCATCCCTGCATAACATGGATTTGCTGCCATTGTAAAATGATCACAGATTGTGTGAACTAGATTTGTTTGGATGAAATGAAAGAAAAGCTGCACTCCAGTTGAGTGTTCCATATGCTGGTAGCGTTCAGCCTGTGGGAGAAGTCTGGATTTAGTTGAAAGAAAAGCCCCCAGAGTGCATTTTATGTGGATACTGGGTGCTCTCTACCATTTGTCTACAGAACTGCTTCCACTGGGCTGCACTATTTAATAACATTGGCACAGCTGGTAAATTAATTTAAATCTCAAATAGGAACAGCTTAGCAAATGAAAGATCAGGTCTACAGACTTGTGTTCTTAATAATTTGCCAGACCTGATAAGATTTCCTGTACAGTCAGTGCAATATTGTCTCTTCCACCATAGCTGATACTAGGTACTACACAGGGGAGTGCAAGAAACTTTAATTAACCTGCTTGGGAGATTTTTGTCTAACCCTGAAGTGAAGAGTCAGAGATCTTGAATTCTGAAACATGAGGGTTTCTGTCTCTTCTGAAATAATCCACAAGGCTGGATGTACTAATTACTGGTATTGTAGCCATTTTTTGGAGGCTTCACAGTGAATTTAGTGCATAAAATAGATTGGGGTTTACACTGTTCTAAGATTTGACTATTTCTTTCAACATTGTGAGAGCAAAGAATTGTTCTTGACATAAAACTCTGTACAGCTTCCTGTTTCATGTTTAATAAGTTAGGAATCTAGTCCACTAAATAAATGTACTTATTTCCTCCCTAAACCACAAATTATCTCTCCCTGGCTGGACTTGCCATAGTGCTCAGTGAAATACTGAGAGGCTGCACAGTTACAGCTCTGTTAGTTGCTTTGTTTTGCTTTGGCAGGAATGCCAGTCAAAATTTACAGTTTGTAATTCATGGACTAACTGCTTTTATTAATAAGTATCAGTTCTGAGTCTGTTCAGGGACAGATTGTACACTGTGCTTGTTCTGTGAGCTGCCCTGTGATCATTATAGCTGTGGGCAGGGTCATTTACACCAGCTGCACTGGGCAACTGTCTGCTCTGTGAAATGAGCCATTGTTCTGGATCCCATTAGTTTGTTTATTTCTGCTGTGCTTTGGGTGGGCTGGTCTGCTTGGAAGACCTTTCACTGAACATCAGGGATTACTCAGTCAAATGATTCGGAGATAGAAAAGTGCTTTTAATAATGCTTGACACTGCTGCTTGAGTCATTGGGCAAGGCTGTTTGGAAATGCACAAAAATTTGGTGAGGCAAGTGATGGCAGGAGCAGTATTTAGTGAAGCCTCACAGGTAAATCTGGCTTACCTGGTGGTGGGCATGGGTTCAGCTTAAACTTGTGTTAAACTGCTTATGAACTTGCTGTCTAGGTTTTGCAAGCAGAAGTTTTCCTCTGTGATTGCACTGAGCTTTCTATGGAGCCCACATTTAGGTGGATATATTACCTTGTACCCTCTCTTCCAGTCTTCTCCAGTAGTAATTGTTCATTCTGATCCTATTAATCCATGTGCCAATCACTGTGGGTGCAAAGATCTGTGGAATGCTTTCATTTTGCATTATGGAACCTGTGTTGTCTCTGAGGATATTGCTTCTGGTGTCTGTTAAGTCAAACATGTGGCACTCTGTCCTGTTTCCTGTGGGGGTCCAATTTCGTTTCTTTTAGTGTTTTATGAGGATGTGCTGAGAATGTTGGTACTGGAGGAACTGAAAGTGTGATAATTGACTTGCAGGGAATTTGTCTCCAGCAAGGATTGGAAAGCAGTAATGAATTTGTAATGGCTACAGTCTGGCAAATTAAGTAATTTTTTCTTGGTTTCAGGCACTGGAAAGTGACTATGTCAGTGCACACCTTCATTGCTGGATAGACCTTATTTTTGGCCACAAGCAGCATGGCACAGCTGCAGTGGAGGCAGTTAACACCTATCACCCTTACTTCTATGGAGACAAGATGGACCTCAACAATGTTAAAGACCCTCTGATTAAGAGCACTATCCTGGGATTTATCAGCAACTTTGGACAGATACCAAAGCAGGTATCACTTTATCATGAGAGTAGAGAACATAGTCTATCTTGATCTTACAGTATTTTGACTGGAAACCAATAAACATCTTCTGATTTAAATCTGCTGAAAGATGAGCTATAGGCTTTTTCAGATTGTGTACTACATCAGTATGCACCCCACTTTCTAACCATGCTGCTCCTGTTGTATTCTGTACAGCTGCAGCATCAATTCTGGGTTCCGCTTCTTTAGTACAGTCATACAAGTAATCACTAGTCTGGGAAGGGGTATAGTCAACTAAAAAACTAAAACTCAGCTCAAAATCTCTCCTGTGCTGCTCTTTCTTGTCTGGAATTGCTGGGATTAGCTTTCTGTCTCTCTGAGGGAGGGATGCAGTCTAATGAAAACGTTGTATGCATAAGATTTTCTTTTTTTTAGAGGTTTATGTATGGAGGTCCGGGAGCCTGTGATTAAGGATTTAAACAGGTGTTTCTCCTGCATGGCCTTGCAAATAGAGATTTATTTTTCAATGACATTTCTTTGTTCTAGCTCTTCACAAAACCACATCCATCTAGGAATGCTCAAGGGAAAAGTTCAGCAGGAAGAGAGACTGGGCTGTTCCTTCACTCAAGTGGAATTCTTCCTCCTTTTGTGAGCAGTCTGCAAAATCTGAAGCTTTCACCAGTTACCATAAAAGGTGCTGCAGGGAGTGTGTTCCATTTTCTGAACTAAAAAGTACACAATTCCTGGATAGGATGAATCTGGATTTTCAAGATCATGGAAGCAGTCATGCAGCTTTGTGCTAGTTTGTTCAATCAAGATCCCTTCTGCCAATTGTGGTCTTTGTATCGGGAGTGGGGGCTGAAAACTTCTCAAACTTCTATTGTAGAGTTTGGAACAAATTTTTTTATAATGCATCACCCTCTCTGCATGGAATTTATGTGGTCCACTGGAGAGGAGCATTTCCAGTATTGTGTGTGGAATCTCAGTTTCTGAGTGGATTTCTGTCTGTGGGCCTGGCCACAGCACTGAGCCCAGATGTGAGCCTTGCCAGCCTCAGCACACAAGCTGTGCAAGGAAAAAAGTTAACATAACTGCTCCAAAACCAATATAATTAAATATTTTCTCTGTCTTGCCAGACTATCCCAAGGGAGCTATTGGGCACATTGTTCATACAGAAAAAGGTATTCTGGCCGTCGAAAAAAATAAAATTTTGATTCCTCCTCTTTGGAGCAAAACATTCTGCTGGGGATTTGAGGACTTCACCTGCTGCTTTGGCAGTTATGGATCTGACAAGGTAAATAAGAAAATCTCTAAGAAATTAATTACGTGTCTTGGTCTTTGACTGGTTTGGGCACCCATTTCAGAGGCTGTTGGGGAGTTGATTTCAAAGGATGCTGTAGAGGACTTTATCACAGTTAAGCTTCTTGAGGAATCTCAAGTTGGATATCCAAGATAGTGTGAAACGATTATACACTGCTCAAAACCATGGCATTTGTCTCTAAATTATCTCAAGTTTTCCACCCAGTGATTGTGTTGTCCATAGGTCATAAGGACAACACAAGGTCTCCTGGTCACTGATTAGAAATTTCATTGTGCAGAAATTTCTGCTGGAATTAAGACAGAACCATCTGCCAATTCTCCTCTGGCTCCAGCATAGCCCAATGCATTCATTCAAAATAATGAAGTTAATACTCTTACTACTTTGCTGTTAAAAATAAATGGTCTATATCATCACACTGCTTGTTAGGGCACTTGACAGATCTATTTTCTTCCGCTGCCATAAATACACTGATTTTTGGATGTATTTGGGACAATGTTATGCAAAGAATTGAGAGTTAGCTTAGGTACCAGAATAGTGTAACATGTAATTCAGCAAGATACTGACTTGGATATTTGTACAAGTGGCATTCATTATGTTTTTACAGACATGCCCAAAGTCAATGGAAATGAAAAAGCCATGAGATATATTTTAATTTCTGCTCCCTGTCTAATAAAATCAGTGCTTAGCAGTTCATAGTGTTGCTGCAGGCATCAATTATTCAGTTTGTCACTTGAAAACTCAGGGTGATGCTGAGCATAGTGAGTGTGATTACAGTCATTATGAGTAATAGATGGGAGTCCAACTTGAATTTTCTCTGGGCCAATGGTGCCAGTGGACATGAGCTTAAAAGAAACTTTAGCCCTTGTTGTAATTGGTAAAGGTTTGTTCTGTCTGTGGTAGGAGTTTTGTAGCTGTGCCATCCAACTCCACCAGAATCATTGGCACCAGAGTGTTGTTCCAGTTGTGTGGGGGAGAGCTAATGCAGAATGTGCAGTAGGATGCTTGTGCTGTAATTGTAGCAGTGTGTAATAGACCTGACACTGCTTTAGATTGATTTGGGTGCTGCTAACAGAGCACAGAATGGAATTTAGTTCTTTGTCTTTTGGCTTTTCAATCCAAGTACGGGAGGGTTGCAGGGTCTGGCAGTCACTCTGTTAGCAGTGCCCATCACATCCTGAGACTTCTTTATAATCTACATGGAATGTTTGCCTTCTGTTACAATATGGTGACACAATGAACTTTCCTGAAATTTTGCTGGAAGTGTGGCACAAGAGGAACCGGGCCCCAGATCTCCTAACACATAAGATACTGAGCTTTGTTCAGCGTTCCTGTTTGGCCCCTGGAAGATGGCACAGCTGCATGCAGCCACAGCCTGTGCATGTCCATATGTTCACATCTGTGCTCACTGAGATTGGTTATTATGACCTTTTCTTTCTTATATTTAAAAAGTGGAGGTCAGTTTTGAAAATTGAATCTGTAATTTGGTAATAGTAAATGCATGGTATCACCAGATGAGCATTGACTTAAAGACGCTTTCTTGTACAGAATGTGACTACATTTGAATGCATGGCAGAGTGGGGAAAGTGCCTCTGTGCAGTGTGTCCTTCAGCAACTACCATAATCACATCTGGAACAAGCTCAGTTGTGTGTGTCTGGGAATTCTCCGTGGTCAAGGACAAAGTGAAATGTCTAAACCTGAGACAGGTAAGGACTGTGGCTCTTCTTCCAAGGAAACTTAATGAAACATGGAAGATAGTGTTTTTATCTCTCAGATGACTGTCAGAAGAAGCATCTTTATTGAATAAGAAGGCAGGAAAAAAAAAACAGTAATAAGTAGTATCCTGTGACAGCCTGTATCAGGGCAGGAGTTGATAATATGCCTTATACGAACAGTTCATAGCTATGAGTGCCACTTGGTGGATATTTTCCATTTAGTATCATTGTCAAAGTTAAGGCATGTTCTCCACTCGAAGTGCAGCCCTTGGGTTATTTTCAAAACCAAGTACTACCTGGAGATGCTTAAAATTTATTCTGGGCTGCTAACAGCAATGGAAAGGATCTCTAAAACATCCTGAAAACTTAGCTGGTGGAGATGAAGGCTCAGCCAGGCAAAGTTCTTGGTTCTTTTTTCTCAGCCTGAATTCAGAACATAAAAGGCTTATTTATCATTCTGTGAATGAGGGATGCATCCAATAAGAACGCTATAGTTTTTGTCCTCATCTAAAGCCCTTTAGTCGTTGTTGATTTGGAGCTCATCAGTAGTCATCAACCACCTGTATACATGCTATTTTATTTACAAAATTGAATTCTCATGCAGGATTTGTGTGGTTCAGCTATGGTGAGTTCTCAGCTTTACAAGTAAAACTAGAGTACACCACTATCATATCCGGAAGGGTAGCATGGCGTCCCTGAAGAAATGAAGAGACTCTTGATTAAAAAACTCTGCTACTTTTAGGCAGACAAAGGGCTCATTGATCACCAATGTCTCCATGTGTCAGAAGCTTCTTCTGTTCATTTGTTTTGGAGGGGTATTCAGATGATATTTCAGTGCTCTCCATATTTCGAGCCAAAACATATTTTATTTTTAATTAAATGAAGTGAATACTTCATTGTCTTCTGGGATGCCAGAAAAGTATTTAGATATTCATTTATCAGAAATTCTTGTTGGAATTCGTGTTGAAGTTAGCAGAGGAGACTGTTTTAGAGCAGCCTCTCCTTTGAGGTTTATGATGTTTGATGTTGTAGAAGACAGAAATATGAGACAAGATCTGATGACCTTTTAATCCAGCTGGTTATTATTCCAAAGACAGACATGAACACAGAAATGGAAGAACTAGCAGTAGAGAAAAGCGTAAGAAATAATTTTCATCAGCATCTAAATTATACCAGTCAGGGGGTCGGTCTGAGTTTCAGGCAACCAAAGAGACTGTCTTTTATCTACATTATAATGTCTTTCTCTTTAAAAATCTAAAATCAGCTTTGCTGATGTGTTCCACTATGATTAATTTGGTATTACCCAAAATCCACAAAGTGGTATGAGATCATGCGATGACAAATTCTATATTTTTCCTTTACTTTGCTAGCAGAGACTTTTTTTCCTTTAATGACTGTCTGGACTGGATGTAAACTTGAACTATGGTTCTAAATGTCTTCCAGTGAATCACTTTCTGCTTTCATGTAATTCACTGTTTCATGGTGGCTGCTATTTCTGCTGAACAAAAAAAATCCTGAGAGAGTGAGCTTTGCTTAAGAACAGCTTATGTGCTATAAAGTGGATGCTGCTCATTTACCAGCTGTCTCATGGGACTGACACATTCTAGTTTGGAATGTAGTAAAGTACAGAAACTATGTTTCTGCAGAAAAAAGTAGCATTTGCCTCTCTAGCGGGATCTGCTTCCACAATTTTGTGGAACAATAAAGATTGAGCCTAATTGCCTCAATATTGATCCATGCAATTTACTAGCAGAGGGATCTGTGTGATCCAGTCACCAGAATTTCTGGGCCAAATGAAACCCTTGAGCAAGGTGGGCTCTCTGCCTCACAGACCTCTCAGGAAGGTGTGGAGCGTATCTGTAAAGTGTCTGTGACGTGTCAGCCAGTTAAGTTGAATGGTCAAACTTGGTTGAAGTTTTCATGGACTAAACATTCCTACAATGAAGCTGGCCTTCTTTTTTGTCTTTTGATATTTGTTAAAATACCTTGGAAATAGGCCTCAATATCTTTATGCAAATATACTGCAGGATATTTCCCATTAAGAAAAATCTGTCAGTCTTTGCAGAGGGATTATGAAAAGATGTAAAGAGCCAAAAGCATGGGATGTTTTTTCATGCATGTGCATTGAGACTGCTGGGTTGAAGCTGATACTGTAGCTGTGTGCAGGTCTATCCCTCTCTTCCCCACCAGCTTATATTTAAAGTGTTTCACTGCAAAGTAGGATCTTCATGGGTTAAAATAAAAGAGAAAAAGTACTTTAGTAAGACCTGTGCAGAAGCTTAGCTTGGCTTGATTTGGCAGTTTGGATGCTTTCACACTGGATATGTTTTCTTTTATGCTTTGGAGAAAGGAGAGGAAATTTTGAGCCCTTGAACCTCCCTTGTCCCAGCCTTTTTTTGCAGCAGTCTTGCACAGTTCTCAAGTATAGGCACTTGATTATGCCTAGTCCTTTGTAAAAACAATGTTCTACAGTCAGCCCAAAGCTATCACTGAACCTTCATTTCCATGCTTAGGTGACAGTGTTTCTGACTTCTGAAAACCACAGTTAGTGACCTAATTTTGTGCCAGTATTTACTGTTGACAGTTCTTGTGAATGGAGTAAGTCCCAAGGCAAAAGTCATCCCTCGCAGCTGCAGGTCACCTTCAGTAATGCAGAGCCTGCTGCAGCTCAGCTTCTTCACCAGTGGATTCATGTTTGGTTGCTGTTGTCCTGGTGACCTGGGCAAGTGGCAGCACATGTTAGCCAGCAAAAGTTCAGTCTCACAGTCACGTGCTGGAAAAGAGGATGAGGAGTGTCCACAAAAGCCATCTGGTACATGGGGCTCCCCTGCTTCAAGCTGAACTGAGATAGAACCTAGAAACGTGCTAATAATGTCATGGAAAGAAAACCAGCATGCAATATGCATTTCCTTTGAAAACCAAAAAATTAAACCGGTGGATCTGATTTTTCACAGTAAGGCAGCTCAGAACTGAGCCCTGAAAGGTTTTTTAGAAAAGCTGTGAAGGATTTTTTCTCTGTTGCCCTACAGGTTTTATTGTTGTTTACTGTGGTTATGTAGCAGAAGTGTCACTTCTGTCACTTGAGAATGCTGCATAAAAAAATTGTTAGCAGCATACTTCAATCCCTGCCTTCTGTCTGTGCTGTTAAATTCCCTAAAGCATGTTTCTTTTTAAAAGAAACTGTTTAAATAAGGTTAAGTTTAACTGGGCACTCTTTATGTCTCTGAACCTATAAAACAACAACAAAAAAAGAATGTTGTGTAATGATGGAAGATAAAGGAAATTCTACGTGGCCTCAAAGCACAAATTCTCCATAAATGTTGTTTATCTTCTTAACAAACATTAGAAATGCATTAGTACTTGTTCAGCTACACAGAAAGATAAGATTGAGAAGGTTACGAAAATACATCTTGATAAATTGTATTTTAAACAGTTTTTTTAAATATTGAGAAATTTAAAATTTCAAGCATAAATTTTAGTTAAGACTTCATGGACTGAAGAGAAAAATGATTTTTTTTTTCTTGATGAGCATAAAGCACTGTCTTAGAGTCTGAAGAGCAGGCCAAGGGCCCTGAATCACTGTGTACTTCAGGCAAGTCATATAATCTTTTGGACCCTCAGCTAGCTTTCCTTAACTATGAATTGTTGACAAGCATGCTTCTCTGTAATATCCTTTGGTATTTCCCCCTCATTCCCTCTTCAGTTCTCCAAAGAATGACTAGGTTGCTTGTTCTTACTAAGCAAATGAGGTAGGACTGTGGTTCCCTAATAAATCACCCACCATCTGCTATGGTTTATTGCTTGGTTTTTCCCCACCAGGCTTTGTATGGACACACTCAGGCAGTGACCTGCCTGGCTGCATCCGTAGCTTACAACATCTTTGTGAGTGGATCTGATGACAGAACCTGCATCATCTGGGACCTGAACCAGCTGACGTTCATAAACCAGCTTCCTGCCCACGAGGAAAGCCTGGGTTCTGTTGCCATCAACAATTCAACAGTAAGATCTTCATTTATCATCTTTCTTCTGATGCATCCATGAACATTTCATGATAATGTAATGGGTGCTTTCCCCAACATAAAAACATCCTGAGAGTCTGATACATTGATTTTTTTTTCTTTCTACAGAGATTGCTAATAGTGTTCTTAATGATGAGAGGCGAGCACTAAAAGCAACATCTTAGACTGAGTAGCTAAGTAGAAGCATCTGTGGATAGATAGCAGGATTAAACAACTTTTAGTTTATGGAGCATGAAGTATTACCCTAGTACCTCCTGGATTTGGCTCACCCATAACCTTGTTGCCTCTGTTTCATTAATTCGTCCTGACATTCATGCAGCAGAGCCACATCTGAGTTGCACATTCATGCAGCTGAGACCTGTTAGACTGCAGTCTGCAGCTCAGCTGACCACTGCCTTACACCTTTGCAGTGATAATGTTCGCTTTTTCCTTTCCTGTCTACTCCTAGGTGTGGGGAGAGCTCCTGTTAGCAGTGGGTATAATTGAGGTTTGTGCCTGGCCAAAATTGCATGAATGTTGATAGGAAAATATTCTGTATTGGATTGTACTGTAAACACTCTGGGTGAGCTTTTTTTCCTCCTAATCTTTTACCTCTCAAAAATGTTGCTTTCATATTTATTTCTTCTCTCTCTGATAATACACTAGGACAGGGTTTCAGCTGCTCAGACAATTCAAGATTGAATCCAGTCCTGGATATTGTACAAAAGCAAAATTGAGTTCATAGTAGTAAGAAACCAGGCAGATATTCTCTACTTAGTCTGTGCCAAAACAGTCATCCCATGGTTTATTAACCATGCAGTCTGATGGCTAGCAATTTGAGGGTGGGAATTAAATTGCCTGTTCAGTGCCAGCTCAGCCCCCAGTCCTAGCAGTCATGCTTAGTGTAAAGTGTCCTGTGGCCTCACAAGGCCAGTTCAGAATATCTTGGTGGTCCCTTATGAGGTGATCTGAAGCAGTGCCAAGCATTCAGGAATGAGGGGGTGGGCAGGCACAGAGCTGCTCAAGATCCCAAGGGGGATTCTGTACCAGCCAGTAGAGCAGTCTTTTCAGTCTGTATCTGCTCTCCTGGAGCTGTCCAGAAATGAGACAGTGTGTGCCAGGATCAGCCTGGTGACTGATCCAAATGACTGATCTCCACTTTACTGGAGTGCCAACAGTTAAGCTATTTGGATAATAGTATATCAAAAGATTCATTTAATAGAGGAACAACCTTAGAAAAGTATGACTGAAGCTTCAAGAAAAAAATAAAATGTCCATATCTTGGGAATGAAAAAATTATTTTTGATGTTAGCAAAACAGAACACTTAAATCTGAAGTGCAAATTTTGTTTAATTCTTCTCTATATATTTATGTAAAGCTACATGAAAATAGAAACAAAGTGTTTCCATTGTGCTACAGTATTTTGAATGACACAAAATTACAATTGGTAGCAAGAGTTTTTTCCTGAAAAATTCAGAATGGTTCAAAACAAAGATATTTAAGGAAAAAAAAAATTGATGGAATAAGAACCCTATAGAGCTCTTCATTATGTGATTGCTGGAGTTGCTTGAGCATCTAGAATTTCCGTCTATAGATGCAAACCTCGTGGTATTTGTGTAGCATAGACAAAATAAGAACTGCCCCATAAAGTTCATAAGCTAAGAAGGATTGTAAAAACTTGCTATAACTAATTATTTCAGTTAGTTTTAAATCCCTGATCCAGACCTGAAAAGCACTGTAGATCATTGCCAAATGCCTGGACATGATGTGCTCTCATGCAGATACAGTAGCTGAAATTTAATCTCTTGAATTATTGGCAACTCTGTTTTGAACATGCTATCATTTTTTTATCTCTAGAATTCTGCCCAGCAGGGTGAAGAGCCCTGGCCCCAAATGAGGCAGGGGTGAAGCAAAGTGTTAGTTGACTTAAACCAGATGCATGCTGCTAATTTGAGGGCACTGTCCTTTCCCAGAACCAGATGACTTTGCTGATGAGGTTCTATTTAGCTGAAGCTTAGTATGGATCAAGAGTAGAAAAGTTATGTAGAATTTCAATTAACAACTTGATCAAAATGCACTTTTGATTAGATCATTTATAGTTGCAGCGTTGGCTCTTGGTTCTGTGTGTTTCCCTAAGGTCCTACCTGTGTATTTGCTCCTTATAAGCAGCCTCTGGTAAGGCTGCACCTGCGTGGAATGGAGGGGAGAGGTGCAGTGCCAAGGATGTTTTCTGCATCACAAGTGCAGGTCTTTGGTCAAAAGCAGAACACAGTGTAGAAATGCGATGACACTGAGCTCCCTGTGAGGGGCAGAGGAGGATTGTGAAATCACCAAAGGCTTCGTAGCTAAGCAGGTGAACACCACGTCCTTGTTTCAGAGAATGCATATTTGTAAAACTTCCAAGAGCACTAGTCCTGTCGCAGAACATGTGCTAAACACTGCTTTTGCACAGCCCCTGTCCCTGACAGTAGCTAGGTCAGTCTGTCAGTCTGCTTTTTTACTAAAAGCCTGGACTTTATGGAAAAGAGAAAGGGAACATTTAATGAAATATTTTCATTTTAAAATTTGAAGAAACACTTTTTTTTTGCATTATCTTGCTACATCAGTTGTTTCAGGTTTCTGTGATGTCAGAATTTTTCATGGAAAAAAAAGAAAGTAATTTTTACCTTGTCTAGTTTATATCTGCCCAGAAGAAAAACAATGATCAGAATTTAAATCAGAGCAATTCAGCAATTTCTAATCAGCATTTAAAAGTTATGAGGAGGACGAGTGAGGGCTTTGAGACATTGCCCCTTGCTCTGTTCCAGGGTGACATTATCTCTTGTGCGGGATCTTACCTGTACCTGTGGACAGTCAATGGCCAGCTTCTTGCAAGCATCAGCACTGCCTGCAGCCCCACCTGCCACATCATTTGCTGCTGCTTTGCTGAGGTGATGGACTGGGACACACGCAGCATCATCATCACAGGAAGCACAGATGGAGTGGTGAGGGTAGGTGGATGGGAGAGAGGAAAAGGAACCCTGATTCATTGTGGACTGGAGGCAGAGTTTTTTTGTTCTAAATGGAGGGACAGAGATACTAAAAGCCCATACCACTTTCTTAAAAGTGCAGCAGAGGGCAGAAAATGAAAATCAGAGTAAAGTATTTGCTTTCTATCAACTTTTATCCTCCTGACAAGAAGACTTCTTGCCAGTCAGGGAGAATTTTGAAAATGTGTTGTCCATTCTGGAGTGATTCTGAAAGCAAAAATTTTGTTACTCCTCAGAAATGTGTTTGAATATGGTTTCTGAGAGTTCACAGCTCAGTATATTAAGTCCTACTTTCTCATGAGTAGGAATTCACAGCTGATTCTGCCTCCAGTATGGTAGGTGAACTTCCTGAGTTACTGGGATTTTCAATAATATGTCAGTCCTGCAACATCACTAGCTCCCTGCATACATTCCTCCAGCGTGACACCCTGCAGCACAGTGACAGAGAAGGAGTCAACTGCAAAAACCTGTTCTTCCCACCCCTTGCTGGGAAGCAGGAGCTGAATTCTTCTCTCGTTTCTATGATCCATGCTTTTTCCATTTTTACCCCTCACTGGCACAGCTGTGGAAGACCAAATACAGCAATAGCCCAGAGCAAGGTTCCGGACTGGGCGCACAGAGCGGCGCGGCGGAAGAGCCGGGCGGCACAGGTATGACTGCAGGGTGGGCTGTGAGCTGCAGTGTGCCAGTGCTGCAAGCCCGCTTTGGTTGTGAGGAGGAAAGAGGGTGTGAGCACAGTGGTGTGAAGGGGAGATGGTGTGGGCAACTGGTGCAGCCTTACCGTGACCAGCAACAGTGGTGGGTGGCAACTGCTCCCTCCACCTTGGAGACAGAGAGCACATCTGAGCCAGCCATCTCATGGGCATACCTGGATGAAGCTGAAAGCTTTTTCACAGGCTCTCCCATGGGTTCTGTCAACCTCAGAAGATGACCTTTCTTCTGTGAAACCAATAGCTGGAAATAGTCCTGGCTCCAGAAAGTCCACTGCCTTGGCACCTCTGCTGATGGCCTGTACTAAATTATCCTGGCATCACGTCAGAGTGGGCAGTGCCAGGTCCTGCTCTGGGATGGAACAGAGAAGTTTGTTGTCTTTGCCGCCTTAAAAAAAGTCAGAGGTCCTTCAAACTGGTGGGAGGCCAGCAGCAGGCCCTAGTTCTTGGTGCTGTTTATTGAAGGCTGTGTGCAGCTGAAGCTGATACCATGGGGCTCTCACAGACCTGAGGTTAATAAGATCGTGGGACTATGGTGCTGACTGGTACTAAAAACAACTCAAGCTTGCTTCTCTCTTCTAACAAATACAGGAGCTGAAACCTGTCAGAAAGCTTTAAAGGCACATCCTAAATAGCACAGCTTTTTTCTTTTCCCAACACTTTTTCTAAGAGAAAGGAATTGTGGTGTTATTATGTATAATTTACTCCACTTATTTGCTGCGGTACTCATTACAGACATTCTCTATTACTTCAATTTTAGGCATGCAGTTTGCAAAAATATAGAGCTATAGATGTAACATCTGCAAAAAAAAAAAAAAAAGATATTATACAGTAATTGGGCATTACCACAGAGATCTTCAGAAGTGCTGTTCATGGAACTTGGCATCAACATTACTTAGATTGCTATGTGAAAATATTTCTGATATGCCTCTGTATGTTTAATGGCCTAACCAGATGCTTATCAAACCTTCTGTCATGTCTCAAAGTAGCCAGAGCCAGATGCTTCTAGGAAAGGTGTAAGAACACCTGAGATGCCCCATGTGAGATAGTCTGGCTGTGGTAACTTCATATTTGTTTTTGTTCTCATCTCTAATCGAAGATTGCTTTGTCAGTAAGTCAAAGCAAAAGACTTAACATTCTTTCCAAAATCCCTGTGGTATTCTGTAGTCATTTTGTGGACTCTCTTTACCTATAGAAAAGCCTCCTTTGATTTAAGAATTTCCTAAATTCTTGTCTATAACTTCCCATGGCAGGTCTTTCTAGGCATAATTGCATATGCACTTTTTTTAACAGACTGATATTTTAGCTCTTTGTAAAATGTATATTTTAAGCAGTTTTCTAAATAAGGATTTAAAAGCCATGCATGGGAGCACAGCAGAACACTCTTGTTTGTGGTTTTTTTCCCAAGAAGACCATAAAAAAATTGTGCTCATCTCAGGTATCTGGTGATGTGTAGACACAACACCTGTTTGCACATAAACATGAGGCTGTATGTTTTCAGATGGATATGGGAACAGCATTCTTTGATAAAGAGTTGAGAGGTGTAATCAAAGCAGGGTCACACTTCCTTAACCTATTCAGATGACTTCAGAATTATTTTAAATGACCAAATATTCCTACATCTCATTCTGGGCATTCAAGAAAATAAAATTAATACAAAACACAGTCATTAAAAAGACCAGAGTAACTGTGATTGAGTTATATTGTTAGGTGTGCATGTGTATGTGTGTATGTGTATGTGAAATGTCCACAGCATTTAATTATTGGTTCTGTTATGAGCAGATTTAGATAAGTTGATAATACCAGGGCTTTATGTAATTTCTTTTTACTAGGCAATTATGGGCTGTATTATATCCTGGCAGCAAAGTATTGTGGGGCATCTTATTAAGCACAGAGCCAGTGAAAACTGATGAACAATTTTGCTGAACTAGGCATGCAATTTAGAAAGCAATAATACACAAATCCAATTTAGCACACAATTGATACAGCCGCACGTCAGCACATGTAACTATCATAGCCACAAATTAAATTGGGATGGGCCTATTTTGCAACAGCACAGGCCAAGATTAAATATATTTGTTCTCAACTTAACAACTTGCTGACCGTAAATAATAACAATCCCATCCATGCTGTCCCCTAGACACTTTCTAAATATTTATTTTTAAACCACACAACAGGTAACAAGCGTGGAAAACATCTTGTTCTCTGTCGGGAACTGAATCCCAGCGTTGCCCTGACTGGCAAGGCGAGCAGGACGAGCCCGGCGGTGACGGCACTGGCCGTGTCCAGGTGGGGCTCCCTGGGAGGGGGGCCCTGGGGCTGGGCTCCTGCTCTTCCTTCAGTTTGGGGATTTGGAGAGCTCAGTCGGGCCTCTTGTAGCCAAAAGCAGCCCCTCAAGGAGCTGGCCCGGCTAGGTGCATTAATGAAGGACATTGAGGGAGTCACTGGACAGGTAGGAGACAAGCCAGGAGCAATAGCAGGTTTTGGCCAGAATAGTTGTAGAACTCAGTAGCTGCTACACCATCTCTGCAACACAGAAATAACTCCAATCTTAGGAGTTGCTGAAGATACTTCTTCCTTAAAATGTGAACAGGAAGTGTTTGGCCAAAGGACAGCTTTGTTGGTCAGCTCCTCTCAGTTTGCAGAGCCAGCAGTATTTTAATTTACTCAACCCCCTCCTGCAGCCATCTGGCTGTAATACTTGTTGTTATCTCCTACTCCAGGATGTTATGATGTACTGTAAAAGAGTTTCTGTCTCTTTTTCCAAAAGTGTTGAAATTTTGACAGTTGATAAAATGTTCCTGCGTTCTGCATGCTCAGCTTTAGTGCTGTTAGCGTGATGTCGATGTGCATTGAAAGGGGCAACATTTGACGTGAGGGTTAGTTTCATTAGTGTTGGTAGCACTGCATGCAGCAGAGATTTCATTGGCTGAAGCCAGAACATTGTGCTAACAAGTCTGAATTCTGAGTCTGGACAGCAGATTATTTAACATCCGTAGAATCTCAGAGAAGGGTAAGAATTTCTGATCTGGTTAAGTTGTCCACAACTCACCCACTAAACTCCAGGAAATTTTGGACCCAATTATAAGCTCAGTCTTTGAAGTATCAAACTCTGAATATTCTCTAACATGGGTCTCCAATTTTAACTTTAAAGATAATGTACACCACTGATTATTGCATCCTCCTTATTGCTGAACATATAGAAAAAGCCTTGATCCTATTTGTATCTTCTTCTTAAATGTGGTTTTCTTTGTCTTTTTCTTTCTTCCTCAAGAAATTCCTCCAAGCTCCTAGCTGGTGATGACTGGGGAAGACTCTGCTGCTGGTCTGTGGATGGGTAGGAAGAAATAGCCAAGTTTTCTTGTTTTTTCAACCTTTTGGATGGAGAGAAAATTTACCCTTCAGAGCATGAGAGAATCAGAGAAACTGGAAGCCTCTGGATGGAGACTGAATCTTAAGGGAATTGTTCGGCTGACTCTGCAGTCAAGCGTAATTTAAATTAGACACTGGACCCCAAAGTTGTGAGAGAAACTGACAGATATGCACATAGACAAAGAGATTTTTTTAGTATTTGTCTTGGAAAACTTTTGTAATTAAAATGTTATTTTAGAAACTGAATTTGACATAATACATTGTATTTCATAAATATTATTTAGAAAATAAAACTACCTTGATTTTGCCAAAGAGCAGTGTAGCTTAATAATACAGTGTGTTCTTAATATCATGAGATAAAAATACTCGGGCTTCAAACAGGTAAAGTGAGTATGTTTTGTTCTTCGCTGACATGCAAGAATATTAATATCTCCATTCTTGCTCTTCCCTCCTCCCTGAATGTGCATAAAAATATATGCATGCCTTTTGAAAAGCTATTTTGTTTGCAAAGTGAAGTTTGGAATTCCCAGCCTGATGCTGGTGCCTTTATCCAGCCCCACTGTGAACATGTGTAATGGTGCAATGTTTCCCATCTCTTACTTTTTTTTTTTTTTAATAGTAAGGCAGGCAAAATGTATGGAATAGGTGAGGAGGAAGATCTGACATGGCTGGTCAACATATTCATTCATTTTCCTTATTTCTGTCTTTTTTCTAACCTTGTCCTTATACTCCCTAGAAATTCAGTATATTAGACATACTTCAGGATTTACCTCCACAATCTCCCTTTATGGTAAAAGTGAGTATTTGTAGCAAATGAAGGCTGAGACTGTAGTGTAATAAATTCAAGTGCCATTTGTGTCCCTAGTGGGGATGGAAAAACTGTGAAAAATCAGCCTCTTTAACACTTTAGCATAATTGAAAGGAGCTAAATTGATAACTCCCTCTCCTTTCTGCTCCTCCTTGACCTGGTGAAGAGATTGAATATCTTACCTCACATACTGAAGGGCTGAGCAGCCACACAGACACAGCAGTGCCCTGAACACACAGAGATGTGCTGGGAGGAACACGAAGGACATTATGGTTCGAAAGGCTCTTTTGTTCATACCACCAAACACATCCTTGAGCAGACAGTTCCCTGATTTCCAGTGTACTGGGATGGGAGAGCACTGCAGGAGTGAAGCCCCATGTGTGTTGCACATGAGGAGCTGTTTTATGCCAAAATCTTGGTGCTGGAGACTTGCTAGCATCACTAGGAAGAATCTGGAGTAGAACACAGGTTTTTAGCAGTCTTCTTTTAATTACATGATCAACTTTCTTCTTCCTAAAGGACACTGCCTAGCTAATGACTCTTCTTTTGAATTATGTTGCTGAATGAGCAAATCTTCCTGTAGCAAACAGCCTCCTTCCCTACAGAGTGCTGAGACATGTTCCCACCACAACCTCCCCATGGTTCAGCCTGATCTCCATAGTGAGTGAAGCGATTGCCTGTGGAAAATGCAGTAATTAGATGTAAGCTCATGATGCAGGCATACAAGGAAGTCTGCATTACGACTACACAGATGACCTGCCTGGCCTTCCTTTCTGACCTCCAAGAGCATGACTTGGTAAGTCAAATACTAATCTTTCTGTGCTCAGGGAAACATACACTGAAAACATGCCAAGACACATCAATATTCAAATCAAAATATGCAGCAAAGGTGAAGTGTGCCTATCTTTATTTTTCCTGAGGACTGGGGAAAGGTCAGTTGTCAACAAAAGTATACTACTTCTTTCCCCTTCCTTCTGCACATTCCTTAGAAATAAGCTGTGATTTCAATAGTGGACAGCAAGACTTGGATTCTTGTCAACTGCAAATGCAGCTTTACTGTACCATGGTAAAGGTGATTAACAGCTGTGAAAGAAGGTTGCTACCTATGTTTTCATTTACTTGGTAAGCATCTTGAATGGCTTGCAAATTGCCTCCTCCTTCAACCTTTTCATGCAATTTGTCTTTGCCAAGAGCAGATGCTCCCTGTTCTAGAGCTGGCAGTGGCATTCAGTGTGCAGCCTGGGCAGCTGCACTAATGGCTCCAACACTCTAGACATCAACCTGGCTTTGTTTGGTATAAGAAGAGGCCAGCTGTGGGCTGGCCATGCATGAATTTGACAGGCTCATCTCCTTGTGCCTAACATCAGTTCTCTTAAACTTCAATAGTTGCTTCAGCAACACATGTTTTGAATCATGCAGAACAGGTCCAGAGTGTGCATGTGTGAATGGAAGTCAGCACATTAAATGTTTTCCTAAGCCAAACTTCTCATCTTCAAGGAGCTGTAATTTGGGAGAATATGAAAGGCAGATGAATAGAAGTGGAATGCAATTTCATCCTGGTAAAAGTTCTCATCAGGAATGATTTGCTGTACAACAATGCTTGGTTGAGTGAAATTTTGTGTTCTTCTCTACCTGCAGAGAATTTTTCCCAAATGACATAAATCACGGGAAAAAACACATACTGTGAGTACCAAAAGCATGACTTAGACTCCAGGGCTAAGGCACAAATGTCAGCCTGCTGCAGTCACCAAATTTTCTGTTACAGCCAGTGTGTGTGACAGGGCTAGAGTGCCACCAGGCCATTTTTCTACAAGTCTCTGGGACAGGAAGTTTTTCCTCCATATTTGTAATAAGTGGTTGAAGGATCACCTGAGAACAACCCTCTTGCAACCACCTGTTTCAATATTTTTGATCTCCTGCATATTTGGTAAACTATGAATGTCCATGAAAATGTCCAGGAAATTCCATCAGCTCTGGATGGGGAGGTGGCTTTGACAGATACATAGACAAGACTTGTTGCTAGGTCAGGCAGTAGTGCTGTGAATTGTGAGTATCTTGATGTGTATCCTTGTCGCTTTGTTTTCCAGCCTTCAGCCTTGGAGTCAGAAATTTCATGTAAACAAAGTAATGTTTACAGAACTGTTATCATGT